>CM077155.1:152926992-153099232 GCA_039583875.1 Platanthera guangdongensis | reverse complement strand
GAAGTCATAACTCTTAGTCAATGATATACACCATTCATAATTAAAGATACAAATGATGTGATAAAAGCAGATTATTTACAGCAGGGTAAACATAAACATGTAATAATTCCACATGTATACACATCATTATTCAGAACAAGAAATAGACACATTCACAGAACAATCATGAAATATATTTATCATATATTGTTCTAACATTTTTCTAATACACCTTCAATGGTTTACAAAAATGTTTTACATTTAAAAAATTACAAAATAATCTTCAAGTAATTTCTTAATCTATTTCTGGTCTGGTTCTCTGATAACTATGCCTTTGCCAGGTTGGACTTGAGCTTTGACAGTGGCTTCAGCAGTGTCAGCAACAGCAGGCTTCTTGCCTTTTAGATCTTTCTATTTGAGTGCTTCTGCCTTGATCTTCTGCCTCTCAAAGTAGTGATATGGCTTGGGGAAGTACTTGCTAGGCTCCACTGCAGTAGGAGGTAGCTTTCCCATCTTTGCCTTCCTTCTGTATTGAACAATGGCCTCTTGTCTTATTTCATGTTTCCTCCATTCTGCTTCAGAGAACCACTTGTTCCTTTCATGAGCATTGTCCTTGGCAGCTTTCCAGGCAGTTAAAATTATATTCCTAGAGGTAGGGCTCCACTGTTCAAAGTCTGGCCTTTGTTCTGCTTGTTCCCTAAACCTCTTCTTTGACAACCTTGTCTCTTCTTCTTTCTGTAGAGCTTCTTCTTCTTTCTGAAGAGCTGCTTGCATAGCTTCAGTCATAGGCTGAACAACCTTATCCAGAATAACATTAGACTTTCCCTCAGTTGGGCTATACATTGTGCTCACATCTGCTTGAATCATTTCAAAGTCTGGAGGTGGATAAATGACCTGAGCTACTTCTGTTTGCTCACCTCCAAAATAAGCAGGGTTAATGCCTGATTCAGCAACTTCTTGGTCATCACACAGAGGAGGGTATCCAAGTGTAGCCCTGATTGAATTTGATATCCATTTTGCATGCTCAGAACTTGCCTTGACTAACACTCTCTCCCCCTTTATGATTTCTCTAGCCATGTGATCTCTGACATCATCCTTTTGAAATCTGATCTAACTATCCAAGTACCTGATGCCATCTTTAAAATAAGGTTTAAGCTTTTGAAGTTGTTCAGATATGACCTTCTGGGAGGCTTGGATAGCAGTCTTTACAACAGTAATTTCCTCTTGAAAGACTTTATCAAATGTAGCTTTAGCAGCATCAGTAGATGTAGAAGGTTCAGCAGCCTTATTCTTTAATTCAGTGACAATAGCATTGTGGGATTCAGTCAAATTATCATTCATTCTTAATTGATTCTCAAGAACATATCCCTGTTTCAATGCTATATCATCCACCTGTGCTTTGATCTTCTCTTGGTGTGTTGCCAAATACACCACTACATTGCCACCTTTGTGGAAGCAATCAGTCATCTCCTTCTTGTTGAGATTCATCTCAAACCTTATAGATTTTATATCTTGGGCAAGATCAAACTGTAATGATCTGTGCCCTGCATCAACATAAGCCTCTATGGCTTTTCTTTGTTCATCCATTTTGATCTGCAGTGCAATCAGTAAAGCACTATAATCAACAGTTGGAGCTTGTTGAACTATAGGCTGTGGGGCTATAGATTGCAGAGCTTTCTTATAACTTTGACTTCTCCTTTTGAAGACATATAATTTCTTCTTCTTTGCCCTAGCACTCTCCTCATCTTCAGAGGCAGAAGTGCTGGCTATCTCAACCCTATCCTTAGGGCTTTGAGGTTTTTCAGTTTGCACATCAGGTGCCTTCTCATTTTCTAGCCTAATAGGCTCTTCCAGATCTTGTACTTGCTCCCCCTCAGCAGCAGCAGTATCTCTTCCAGCAGCTTCTTTGTCCATGTCAAAATCAACTTGATCTAGATTGAGAAATAGATCTTCCATGGTGAACTCTTGAGGTGATTGAGCTGGAGACATTCTTTGCTCTTCAACTACTGGAACAGCAGATGTGTCTTTGATAACAACATCTGGTTCTTGACTAGGCAGCTGAGTTTGCTGAGGAACATCAGACAAATCAGCATCTTCTATAAGATATTCTAAAGTTTTTAGGTCAGTGAGTACCTCTTGGATGATGATGGTGGCTTGCTCACTGTCCAGTGTAGATGCTGCTTCTACAACTGGATGCTCCCCCTGGCTTTGATCCCTGTGGATGGGGCTAGCCTGTGGTAGCTCCCCCTGGATCTCAGCTATATCTTGAGCAGCAGGGGTCTTCTCTGCAGCCACTTCCTCTTGATCATCAGGAGTGAAAACAACTTGTTCTTCACTCCCTGAACTGCTGGAGGACTCCTGTACCACAGGAGCAGTTTTTCTCTTTTTCTTAGGAGGAATCTCCTTCTCAGTAATTGTCTTCTCAGGGGTTGGCATGTCCTTTGACAACACCCTGTCCCATCTGGAAAATATCCTTTGATCCATCTTCCTCATGTGGTAGATCTTGCTTCCTGCAGCTGTACTCATTACTTCTGGTATGGTACCAGCTAAGTAGAGACTAATGATCCTGCCCAGATTGGGCTTCTTCAAGCTCTCCTTAATCTTTTCATAAATCACTAGTGACCAGTCTGTTCTTAGAGTAAAGATTATCCTTGTCATAATTTCAACATATAGGCAGACACTCTGTCATGCCCTCCAGTCTTGCTGAGTAAGACTTTTCCCACAATTTCAGACATGAACTTTCCTTGGTTATTCATGCTTTTTCTGTTGAAGACAGATCCTATCTTCATCTTAGGATCAAGACACACCAGGTTAAAGCTTCCCTGGTCTTTGAAGCTGTAACCTCTTCTTCATCTTGAATTTTGGGTAGCTGGAGTACCTTCCTCAGACTCTTAGGTGAAATCTTGATCTTAGTTCCATGAACTCTGGATTTGATTCTGAATCCAGATTCATCTACGGTAGCTCCATTAAGAAATTCAAGTACTTCCTTTTTCCAAATCTTTGTAGGTTCAGACAAGAGATATTCTAGTCCAGAATCGGTGACTAGGGTTACCACTGCCTGAATTTCTTGATCTGCATCGTCGAATGCGCCGCGCACAAGCTCATAACCCTCGTTAACATTTTCCTCAAGCTTAGGAGCCATTAGGGTTTGTAGAATTTGTCTGTAGAAAAGAGAGGTGTCGACACAGTAGATTTGGTCTCGAAACTTTGAAAGCGTGTCGACAAACAAAGACAGAACCCTATTTATACCTGTCTAAGTTGAAGATGAACAGGCGGGACAGCTAACTTAAATGTGTCGACACTGGCTATAAGTGTCGACACTGACTTATAATGTCTCGACACTCATGTGTCGACACAAGTTTAGTCAACAGATTTTATGTGTCGACACTTGATTATGTGTCGACACAACATAACTCGACACATTGTCGAGACTTTACTTAGAAAATTCTGAGTAAAACATAAGTGTCGACACCACATTGGATGTGTCGACACCTACTAGACATGTGTCGACACTAACATTCTGAAGTGTCGACACCAACTTCCTAGATGTGTCGACACCTTTTTCCTGAAGTGTCGACACCACTATTCTGTGTCGACATAGACTTGTCTATGTGTCGACACCTTTTTACTTAGTCATTTTCAAATCTGTAAACTTACTCTAAGTTTAATCATTCCTAGTTCAATTTTGAATCTATTGAACTTAGCTTCTTCTAGTGGCTTAGTGAACATATCAGCTACTTGTTCATCTGTTTTAACATATTCTAATAAAATATCTTCTCTTTCTACATGCTCCCTAAGAAAATGATATTTAATTTCAATATGTTTTGTCCTACTATGTGATACAGGGTTATTAGCTATTGAAATAGCACTTGTAGAATCACAGAAAAGTGGAGTTCTACTTACCTGAAATCCATAGTCCTCTAGCTGATGTTGTATCCACAGAAGTTGAGCACAGCAACTTCCTGCAGCCACATACTCTGACTCAGCTGTGGAGATAGCCACACTGGTTTGCTTCTTGCTACTCCATGAAATTAGTCTCCCACCTAGGAATTGACAGGTTCCAGTAGTGTTCTTTCTATCCTCTTTGCATCCTGCAAAGTCTGCATCTGAATAACCTGTTAGATCAAAGTCTCCATTCCTAGGGTACCAGAGGCCTAGATAGGGAGTGCCCTTTAGATATCTCAATATTCTCTTGACTGCAGTCAAGTGAGACTCTTTAGGGCAGGCTTGATACCTTGCACAAACACATGTAGCATACATGATGTCTGGTCTACTAGCAGTCAAGTATAATAGGGAACCAACTATCCCTCTATACAAGGTTTCATCCACAGGTTTCCCTGCATCATCCTTGCTAAGAGACATACTTGACCCCATAGGAGTCTTCATGGTGCTGGATGAATCCATACCATACTTCCTTATGAGTTCTAGGGTGAACTTGGACTGACAAATGGATAAACCACTCTCAGACTGTTTAACTTGGAGTCCCAAGAAAAACTTCAGCTCTCCCATACTACTCATCTCAAACTGACCTTGCATAAGTTTTGCAAACTTTTTACAAAGGCTGCTTTCAGTAGACCCAAATATTATGTCATCTACATATATTTGGACTAGTATGACTTTGCCTCTAGATTCCCTAAGGAATAGAGTCTTATCTATTTTCCCCCTTGAGAACTTGTTCTCAATGAGGAAACTAGATAGGGTTTCATACCAAGCCCTAGGGGCTTGCTTTAACTCATATAAAGCTTTCCTAAGTCTATAGACATAATGAGGTAGAGTTGGATCAACAAAACCTGAAGGCTGCTCCACATAGACTTCTTCTTTCAAATTACCATTTAGGAATGCTGACTTGACATCCATTTGGTATACCTTAAATCCTTGATAGGTTGCATAGGCCAAGAACATCCTTATGGCTTCCAGTCTGGCTACTGGAGCAAAGGTTTGATCAAAGTCAATACCTTCTTCTTGTCTATATCCTTTAGCAACCAGTCTAGCTTTATTCTTAATGATGACCCCTTGTTCATCCATCTTATTCTTGTAGATCCACTTAACTCCTATTACATTGTGATCTTTAGGTTTAGGAAAAAGTTCCCAAACCTTGCACCTCTTGAACTGATTAAGCTCTTCTTACATTGCTTCAGTCCATTGTGGATCTTGTATTGCTTCTTCAAATTTCTTAGGTTCAACTTGTGACAGAAAGCTGGAATAGATTGTTGCATTCATGTTTCTACTCCTGGTTTGAACTCCTTGTCTTGGATCTCCAATAATCAGCTCTACTGGATGATCTCTAAGATGTCTGTGAGCTGGAGGCATCCTAACTTCTGGTTGAACCACTTCAGCATCTGCATCATGCTGTAAACCTTGGATTTCTTCAGCAATTGGCACATGTAGTTCTCCCCCTGGACAGCAGCTACTCTCCTCTCCTTGCTGTCTTGCAGCAGGCACTTCTTCTATAGTAAGCTTGTCCATTTTCTTTGTCAAACCTGTGGGGCTGCATACATTGCTAGACAACTCATTATTAATAAGTTTAGTCTCATCAAAAACTACATGCACTGATTCTTCTACAACTTGTGTAGTCAAGTTGTAGACTCTATAAGTCTTACTATTATTGCTGTACCCAACAAAAATTCCCTCTTGGGACTTAGCAGCAAACTTAGTTAAGTAAGACTTCCCATTGTTAAGTATGAAGCATTTGCAACCAAAGATCCTGAAATAGGATAGGTTTGGTTTCCTGCCTTTCACAACTTCATAGGGGGTCTTGTTAAGCCTTTAGTGATGGTAGCCCTATTTATAACATGGCATGCAGTGTTAACTGCTTCAGCCCAGAAATATTCTGGCAGTGATGTATCACTTAATAGGGTCCTACCAGCCTCTATCAAGGTCCTATTCTTCCTTTCAGCAATGCCATTTTGCTGAGGTGTTCTAGGTGAAGAGAATTCTTGAAATATCCCAAAGTCTTCACATAGTTTTGTCATGCTTTCAGACTGAAACTCAGTACCATGATCACTTCTAATTTTGACCACAGTACTATTTAGTTCATTCTGAATTTGCTTGACAAAGCTGTAGAAGACACTAGGTGTTTCAGATTTCTGTCTTAAAAAGAACACCCAGGAAAACCTTGAGTAGTCATCTACAACTACAAGGGTATAGATCTTCCTACCTAAGCTGTGAACTGGCATTGGACCAAAGAGATCCAAATGCAAGAGGTACAAACACCTCACAGCATCTTTGTTTTCTATGCTTCTAAAGGTGGATTTAGTCTGCTTGCCCTTTTGACAAGCTGAGCAAATACCATCTTTGACACACTTAACTTGAGGACCATTCCTCACTAACTCTTTGCTAAAGAGTTTGCCAATAGTCTTGTAGTTAAGATGGGCAAGCCTCTTGTGCCATTTGACACAATGAGAGACTGTCTCATCAGCTACAAGACAAACTGGAGAACCATTGTTCTCAATCATAATGTCTAAGCAGTAGACATTCCTTTTCCTATAACCTGTCAAAATGATCTCTTGATCACTTGACCTCTTGATATGACAACCATTTTTAACAAATGAGATGTCATACCCTACATCACTTAATTGACTTATACTTATTAGGTTGTGTTTCAACCCTTTAACATAAGCCACTTGAGGAATGGTAACCAAGTTTGTAGAAATGTTACCAAACCCTTTGATGATTCCTTTTTCAGAACCACCAAAGGTAACCTTAGGACCATCTTTGATTGGTATGTAGTCCTTTAGTAGTCCCCTTGTTCCAGTCATATGTCTGGAACATCCACTGTCCAAGTACCATGTTGGGGTATGGCCACTTGGACTCACCTACAAAACAAATTAATGAACCTTAGAACCCAAAGTATTCTTGGGTCCTTGGTGATTGTTAGTTTGCAATTTGACAAACCTACCTACTGGCTTTCCAGCAGGTAATTTGCAACTCACTTTGGCACTGGCATTGTGCCAACAGTCCACTGCAAAATGGCCAATTTTGCCACAGCACCAACATTCATACTTGTTGTACCTTTGCTTAGGTACTGCCTTGGCTGTCTTGACTACACCAGGCTTGTTGAATGTTGGGGCTTTGCCCTTGGACTTAGACTTGGACTGCTCAGTCCCTGCAGGTCTAATAAAGCCCAGTCCAGCCTTGCCTTTATGATGAACAAATTCATCAATTAAAGGTAACACTGACTTAGGTTTAGAAAACCTAGCAACAAGCTCTCTCTCTTTCTGAAGATTGCTCTCCAGACTCTTGATTTGATCATTTTTAAATGATATAGTACCCATCTGAATCACTGTTATGTGTTTCAGCCTAGCTATCTCATTCAACTTTTGATCAAACTGCTTCTCAAAATCTGTTGCACCAGCTTTAAGTTCAGCAATTTCCTTTGCCTGACTTTTGGCTAGGGATTTGATTTTCTTGTAAGCTTGCAACAGCACCTTATATTCATCTATAAGTTGATGAATATCATCCTCAGACTCAGATACACTTTCATCACTTGATGAAGATGAATCTGATTCTGAACTAGAACAAGAAACTGAATTTAAACTTGAACCTTGTACCTGACTGGGTCCTGGCTGCTCCAGGATTTTGGCACTGTCTGTCAAAGCCATTAGTCCTTGGCATTGACTGTCTTCTTGTTCATAAATAGACTCCATGATCTGCATGAATTCTTCCTCTTCTTCTCCAGCAAACAGCCCTATGTAGGCTTCAGCTTCAGACTCAGTTTCTGAAGAAGAAATGTCTGATAGAGTCTTCTCCTTCTTGGCAACAAAAGACTTCTCTTTCTTGCCTTTGAAGTGAGCTTTTTTCCTGTCACCAGATTCCTTTCTCTTCTCTGGACAATCTGCAATAACATGGCCCTGTCTATTGCAGCAATAGCACACTATCTTTGAATTAGTTGCCTTGCTAGATTTTGTCCTTTTCTTGTCATTCTTTGAAGAACTCTTTTTCTGATAAGAGTCTTCCTTTCCATGTGATGTAGAAGGCCTTTACCTCCACTGTTTCTTTTTCAAAAACTTTTGAAAGTGTCTAGTGAAAGCAGCAAAGTCTTCATCACTTTCACTACTTTCTGGCTTGGTGCTGACTGTTTCATCTGACTCTGATTCAGCACTCTTTGGAGGTGGAGTTGGTGATTTATGCTTGCACTTCCTGGGGACATCTGCCTTGAAAGCAACTGATCTTTCCTTGTACTCAGTCCTTGTTGATTTCTCCTCCTCTTTTCTCACTGTCAACTGCATCTCATATGACAATAACTTGCCAAACTGTGTAGGAGGAGGAATTTCCCCCAACTTATCCATTTCTCTTATGGCACAGATCTTTGTGTCCCAATCTTTGGTTAGGGACCTTAAGAACTTATCATTTAGTTCATAGTTACTGAACTCTCTTCCATAAGACATGAGTTCATTAACTATTCTGTAGAACTTCTTGTAGCACTCAGTTATGCTATCACCTTTACCTTGTCTAAAGCTCTCATACTCCTAATTTAGCAAGGATTTTCTATCTTGCCTGACTTCTTCAGATCCTTCCATATACACTATAAGAGTGTCCCACATCTCTTTAGCTGTCTTACAGTGTATAAGATTCTGAAAAGTTGCATCATCTATGGCACTTACAATAATGTTTTGTGCCCTCTTGTCCATTGTAGCTAGGACAATCTCATCCTTAGTCATCTCAGAGAAATCCTTTGAAGTTCTCTGATTTGCATCCAAAACTGAAATCTTCATTGGCACATAAGGCCCTTCTTTTACTGTGATGTAGATTCTAGGGTCTGAGGCCTCCATAAATAGCCTTACCCTTTCCTTCCAGATCCCAAAGATCTCTTTTCTGCATATAGGTAATTTCATGGAACCCAATTCCTTGTGATTCTCAGAAGAACCCATGTTTCTTGATTTTCTTGAATTTCTTGAATCTGTGTTGCCTTACACTGAATCTGCCAAACAGGATCTCCTCAGACTGTTAGTCCTTGTTGTGAGTAACCTCGCTTTGATACCACTTGAAAGATATGGTACCTAAACACCTAGAGGGGGGGGGTGAATAGGTGACCTAATCCTTTTCTAACTTTACTGGCAGCAAACAGTTTATTATCACAGATTTTTAACTTTTGCACAGCAATCACAAAGTATTCACAGCATACACAGCACAATCACAGCACAACACAGTGGTTTATAGTGGTTCCCCAAGATATGGGTACATCCACTTTCCCCCTTCGCCTATCTAGCAGTGTACTAGATTCGGCCAAACTCCTCCACTGTCTCAGAACCCAAATTGGTTCCTACACCTCAGGCCCAAAGCCTTACAACTCAGCTTTATCTCAAAGCCTACACTCAGCCAATCAAGGCCTACACTCAGCCAACCAAGGCCTACACTCAGCCAACAAGGCCTACACTCAGAGATCTCTATCTCCTACACTCAGGCTAACAAGCCCTACCCTCAGCCTTTATAAATACAGGCTTACAAATCACTCAGATCCAAAGGATCCTACAAGTTAAAATGTATTACAAATAATAACTCTACAACTCAGAAATAAAAGAGGGGAGTTGAGAGTTTCTTGATGAGTTCTTGGAAGAACTCAGCTGGATTCACTCTGACTTAGCTTTCTTCAAAGCTTCTTGAGTAGAACTGAATAAGACTGAATCCTCCTGCAGTAGTTCATTGACCTCTGCTACTTAAGATCCAGAATTGAATCTGAATCCTTCTTCTCAGCCTAGTTCCAGAGGCTGATTTCTTGGAAGGAGCCCTCTCTCTCCAACTTCTTAGATCTGCACTTGGACTGCAAGATCTTCTTGTGTTGATTCTCTTGGTACCACTTTAATAATTTGTTTTTCAACAAACTAAACTTTTGAGAAATAATCTGATCCACTCTTAACAACTTTCAACAACAGTTTCTGTAAACTGTAGGTGCCTATTTATAGGCCTTCTTCATGGTAACCGGCTGCTTCGGTCCATAACTGACTTTAGATATCTCTGACAGGTGCTGTAGACCGGCTGGAACGACATCTGTCAAATCATCCAGTCATTTCTTGAAAATCTCTAACTGTCTGAAAGTGTCGAGACTTTCTGTCTTTAAGTGTCGACACTTATAGTCCAAGTGTCGACACATGCTGTGTAAGTGTCGACACAAGTCTACAAGGTGTCGACACAACTCCTTGTATGTCTCGACACAGTTTCTTCTGCATGTGTCGACACTGAAATTGAGTGTCGACACAAGTACTTGTTCTTCTAGCTTTAGCTGAATTCTTCTAAGTGTCGACACATCTCCTTTGTGTCGACACAACTTCTTATGTTGAATCTGTCAAGTGTCGACACTGCTTCTTGGTGTCGACACATAGTCTTCTATGTTGATTCTTGCTAAGTGTCGACACAGCTCCATGTGTCGACACACCTTCTTCTTGTTGAGACTTCAGCTGAGTGTCGACACATTCCTTTAGTGTCGACACTTGTACTTAGAATATTTTGTTGATAATTCTGTTCTTTGCTAAGTGTCGACACAGCTCCTTGTGTCGACACTTTCTTCAAGTGTTGAGTCTTCAGCTGTGTGTCGACACATTGTTCTGGGTGTCGACACATACTTCAAATGCTGACTCTTCTGTTGAGTGTCGACACATTGTGTTGAGTGTCGACACATTGTGTTGAGTGTCGACACTTACTTCAAGTGCTGACTCTTCTGCTTAGTGTCGACACATTGTGTTGAGTGTCGACACTTGTACTTAGTCTTTGCAGACTTTTGCTGAGTGTCGACACAGCTCCAAGTGTCGACACTTTCTGGTGTAGACTCAGCTTCACTGGGTGTCGACACAGCTCCTTGTGTCGACACTTTCTGTCTGCACTTTTCTTCACTGAGTGTCGACACAGCTCCAAGTGTCGACACTTTCTGTCTGGTGTCGACTCTGCATCCTAGGTGTCGACACAATGACTCCAAGTGTCGACACTGCTTGTCTGGGTGTCGACACAAGCCTTCTTAAGTGTCGACACTTTCCCTCTGGGTGTCGACACATGGACTTAGAAATTTTTGCTTCAGTCCAGTGATTTCTTAACCTGCACAAGTAAACTCAACATACATCAAATACATTATGATGTATATCATTGAGTTGGGTGAGGCTTCTTCAAATCAGGTACATTTGACCAATGTACCCAACAATGTTGCATACGAATCGGAGAACACTCCGTGATAACGTGTAGTTTGAGGAGTCAACGGGTTATGCCTTCGAAAAGGAGTAGCAGGAAGTACTGGGGTGGTAGCCCAGGAAAATAGCCATGTGATGTTTTTGGGTCCAACCTGTGAATGAGGCACAGGAAGTACTGGTGTGACCAGGAAAGGCCCTTTGTGATGCTTCATGTCGTAGGGTGTCCACCTGTGAAGCGAGTAACAGGAAGTACTGGCAGGATTGCCAGGAAAGACCCCTGACATTTGTGTTTGTGCGGTGTCCACCTGTGAAGAGAGTCACAGGAAGTACTGGGAGGCCCAGGAAAGACCCGCTGTTGTGCTAAAGAAATGGGTATAGAGAAATACCCAGGCTTGAATGCCAGGAACAGGATTGGTGAGACCGACCCGCGCCTTTGATATAGCCATGAGTACGCTGTACTCGGAGAAGGCAAGGCGATTTGAGCAACGGGGGGTGGAGGATCCGACCTGCGCTATGTCCGTCCGACGTGAGACCAAAAGGTGCGGTCTGTTGGAGCGCATAGCAAGAGTCTTCGGCCTGCGCGCCATGACACAATGGGGGGCTACGGGCCATCCCGGTGTAGGAAGACTAACTCCGGCTGCACGCCATGGAGTAAATGCTCAAGAGATTTACCGTTAGGTTATGACCCTGATACGGTGGTGGGCAAGAGATTTGCCGGAACACCAAGAATGTGCCCTGAGTGCACGGACCGTTGGGCCAGGTGGCGAACGGTTGTGATGGCTTGTGTGCGTGTAAGCACATTTTAATGATATATATTGCCATCCTTGTGATTTTCTATGCCTGCAGGGAAGATTACCGCTGCCCCGAGAGAAAGGGTAGGGTCGTTATAATTTGGTCAGCTGAACGCTGACCGTTGCTTTTGTTTGCCACCGTTGGTTGGATTGTGCCTGGACAAGTGCTGGAGAGCCGAGCGGGACGCATAGAGGTTGATGTTCCTGCTGCTGTTGCTGCTACTGCTGCTAGCCCTCGAAGGCTCTATGTTGTTGTGTGTTTTCTTTATTGTGGCCGGCCTGCGCGCCAATTTGTTTAGGCCACTGTTTGATAGCCCTGTAAGGCCATAAGGCCAGCTCTTTGTACTTGTTGTAAGACATTCCTATCTTGTATAAAATGTGGAGTTTTATGTTTGGAAATTCATGAGGAGTTCAAGTTGTAGTCTAGGCTTCCGCTAGAATGATTTGTGATAGGTGCGATGCGCTACTCTGGTATCATCCTGTACCTTCACCGCCTGTTTTGTGATATATACTGTGGGGCCCCGGCCGGACCTTCTAGAATATACCATATGAACGGATGGGGTTGTTACAATACCTTTGTAATAGATATCTTTTTTGGATAATAAAGTTTCAATTATTCAAAACTCTATCCGTTTGTTACTGCATGTTCGCTACTTCTAACATGGACTGAAATCAATCCAGATTTCACAGAAATCTGGACTGAAATAAGTCCAGATTTCACAGTGAAATCTGGACTGAAATCAGTCAAGATTTCACAGAAATCGTTTTTTAAATTGTACAGATTCTGGTGCAAGAAGAAAAAGAACGCTCGACGAAATTAGTTCGACTTTCGTCGAACGCTCAAAGCTCGACGAAAAATGTCGAGCTCGACGAAAACAGACTTGAGCTCGACGAAACTGCTCGAGCTCGATGAAACATAACAGACTTGAGCTCGACGAAACCGCTCGAGCTCGACGAAATAGAAGAAGAAGAAACCTGCGACGGGATCGGGAGCCTGCCTTCGACGGGATCGGGAGCCTGCTAGGTTTAGCGACGGGATCGGGAGCCGGAGCAGGTCGCGGCGACGGGATCAGAAGACGGGAGCGGTAACGAGATTGGGATGAAATGAAACCTAATACCTAATTTAGCGATAAAAAACCGCTCGGGCACATGCCCTATCGTGCCCAGACCTAGTTCCGCCCGTGGCTGGGTCGGCATCGGGTCAATTTAGATTGGAGTAACACATCATTCTCACGGCAAGTTACTCGTATAACCGTTCGATTTGTGATCCTATGGCATGTGAAAGGGAACACCGCTCAAAGTATTCTACAATACCTTATCTATGTATGGAATGGGTATTTATAGTACTTCCAGCGTAGAGCAAGACCCTAGTATGACACGAACCCGTTAACCTATTCCGAGTCGGCCTCGACACGTGTGGACATATAATAAAATAACCTAACAATCTCCTCATATGTCCGCCGTGAACCCAGAATTCGGATAGAGGGTCGTTTGTGCAAAGTTCAACCAACTGTGAATCATACACAACCGTGTCCAGCACCTGTTTCAAACAAATTAGACTAAAGCACAGAATAGTATGCACGCATAAGTAAAACGAAACTCAGCTGCAACACAGAATAGTCTCAGGTACAACAAGACACAGACCCAAAATGCCTGGTGTCTCAAACAAATAGAGAGCTAATAGTCCAATCAAACAGTGCATAAAAGAAGAGATAAACAATGCTCTGAACAGAAGTAGCAAAAGATAAACTAAAACACTCTAAAACTCATCATCCAGAAGATCATCCTGATCTGGATCCCAGTCAACCAGTGCTCCTCCTATCCCAGCAACCCCTGCAATTTCAACAGAGAATTTCATTTCAGAATGAATTCTATCATTTGCAAATTTGCAAATATCTAGTTCTTACAAAGAGAACTTAGTATTAAATATTTTAATTTGGCTGAGAGGACACGTTCACAGAGTATTATAGTTTTACCTCAGAACCTGATATCTGTTTCAACTGAAACGATTTTAGACTTCTGGACACCGCAGCTATATCTGTGATCCTATATGGAATGTCACGGTTACTGCCCTTCTAAAGTTAATTGGAACTCATCAAGCTTGGAATGGAACCAATCACCAGAAGAAGAGACAAGACCATGTCAGATTGTGTTATCAAGTTTGGAATAACACTCTCCTCCAAGGCAAAAGCCGAATCCAGGTGAAGTTGTTAGCATCAAGTTTGGAATGAAACAACTTACCAGATCCGAGCTCAGCAACCAAGAGCATCAACGGAACACAACATGCTTGCTTGACAAAGGAAATCGGAATAATCAAAACTTTCGGACAAAGGCTGAACTGAATCACCTATTGCTGAACTAAGGCCGAACTTAATCGCCTTTAGTCTCATTTACCCCACAGTTTTGATTAGACGGTCTTTTGATATTCCTTTCATCAATGAATCAGCCAGGTTATCCTTTGAATGTACATTGATCAAAGTAATGATTTCTTGTTCTTTCAGATAATTCAACAAGGCATGTCTCAGTCGTACATGTCTCCTCTTAGTATTATAGAGGGTATTCTTAACGACTTGAACTGTTGCTTGATTATCACAATACAAGCTCAACGAGTTGACTTGTAACTTAGACAAGGGAATGTCTAGAATCAAATTCCTGATCCAATCTGCCTCTTCACCGACCAAGGCTAAGGCAAACAACTCGGCTTCCATAGACGACAATGCTATACAGGTCTTCTTTTGGATTTCCAAGTGATAGCAGCTCCACCCAAAGTGAATATGTATCCACTGGTGGACTTGCTGTTCCCGACTTCTGAACACCAAGACGCATCAGAATGTCCCTCTAAAGGTGGGTAACCAGTGTAGCACAGAGCATGATCTTTAGTACCTTTCAGGTACCTCAGCAGCCTATCTAGGGCTTCCCAATGCTCTTTGTCTGGGTTACTGGTAAAACGACTCAGCATGCTAACCGAAAAAAGCAATGTCTGGTCTAGTACAACTTGTGGCATACATGAGACTACCAATTATTTTGGAATATTTAACTTGATCAATGCTGGTCTCTACGTTAGGACTCAACTTCACATTATGATCAAATGGCTTCTCAATCGGCCTACAGTTATCATATCCCCAGGTAGAAAGAATTTGCTCAATATAATGAGCCTGACTAAGAGTAACTCGACCATTGTCAACTCTAACCTTCATACCTAACAGGGTATCCACAGGACCAAGGTCCTTCATGTCAAAAGCTTCTGCGAGAGTGGATTTGACATCCCTCACTACAGCAAGATCTGAACCCAGAATCAACATGTCATCTACATATAGACATATGATGACTGTCTGATTCGACAATGAGCGATGATAAAGGGATTTGTCTGAGAGACTTGACTGAAATCCGAGACTCTTTACCACCTGGTCAAATTTCATGTGTCACATCTTAGGCGCTTGTTTAAGCCCATAGATTGATTTATCCAATTTGCACACTTTATCTTTTAGATCTTTCTGCACATAACCTTCAGGTTGTGTCATGTAGATCTCTTCATCAAGCTCTCCATTTAAGAAGGCTGTTTTCACATCCATTTGATGAACTATAAAGTTCTCAATAGATGCTAAGGCCAGAAGAATCCTGATAGTCGATAGGTGACACATAGATGAATAAACATCAAAGTAGTCTATTCCCCCCTGTTGTTTATAACCTTTAGCTACGAGACGCGCTTTATACCTGGCTATAAACCCATCACTATGTAGTTTCTTTTTCAACACCCACTTGCATCCTAGGACTTTAGCGCCTTTCGGCAAGTCAACTAGATGCCAAGTATTGTTATGTAACAGCGAGTCCATCTCATCATCAATGGCTTCTGCCCACATCAACGAATCTCTAGATCGCATTGCCTCCTGGTAGGAGAATGGATCATCCTCTAAGTGGTAGGTGACGAAATTCTCACCAAAATTCTTAGGGATTCTCTCTCTTGTAGATGCTCTAAGTGGAACAGTTTCCACCTCTATAGGTTGGGGAGCAGTGTCAGAAGGGTCAGCTACAGGTTCTACGATAGATTCTAAAATCATAACATTAGACCCAGAAACAGACAAACCATGATCCTTGACAAATTTATCTTCAAAGAATATGACATCTCTAGACTCTATCACGATATTCGTGGATAGATCGAGAAATCTGTCGGCTGCACTATCTTCTGCACTACTTAAATAGACGCATGTTGTCGTCCTAGGTCCCACCTTAGGCCTCTTAAGGTCTTGTAATCGCACATATGCGATACAGCCCCAAGTCTTTAGAGTATCATATCTACAAGGATGACTGTGCCACAGCTCATACGGGGTAGCGGTGAGATGAGAATGAGGCACTCTATTCAGAATATGATTTGCAGCACGAACTGCTTCTCCCCAAAAGGAATTAGGCATGCCAGCTGTTAGGAGCATAGAGTTCAACATTTCTGTCAAAGTTATATTCTTACGCTCGGCAACACCATTAGACTGGGGTGAGTAAGGAGCTGTAGTTTCAAGGATTATTCCCTCAGAGGCACAGAATTCCTTGAACCCAGAAACCGTATATTCTCCTCCTCGATCACTTCTAAATCTCTTAATTTTCAGGTTCAACTGATTTTCTACACGAGACTTAAAGGTCTTAAACGTCTCAAAGGCTTCGTCTTTCGATTTTAACAGATACACATGACAATATCTCGAAAAATCATCTATGAATGTAATCAGATACTTCCTTCCCCCTCTAGTGACGTGGCTACGAAAATCACAGAGGTTTGAATGTATCAACTCAAGAAGTTTCGTGCTCCTAGAAACCGATTTGAATGGCTTTCTAGTGATTTTGGTTTGAGCACACACCTCGCACTTGTCAAATCGAATCGACAGATCTAAGGGAATGTTATGACTCTTCGCTAGATCTAGCATTTTCCTATAGTTCACGTGTCCAAGTCTGTTATGTAACAACTTAGGATCAATAAGGTTTGAACTTATTTGGTTAATGCTATCGTTGTTTAAGCTAAGTCTATACATACAGTTGATCAGGTACGGACACCCAAAATAATGTGAATTTACCGTTAAGGTCATTCTACCGTTTTGAGTTGTGAAGGACATCCCAGCATTATCTAACAGACTCATAAAAATCAAGTTTTTAGTTAAAGATGGAACTACTTTAACATTATGCAGAAAAAGAGTTTTACCTGATGAGAGGACCAGCTCGGCTGTCCCAGCATGGGTCACCTCGATCTCTCCTCTGTTGCAGTTCTCCACCTTCTCCTGGACCGCCTTGACCTCAGCAAGTAACCCTCTGTCATTCGTCACATGACAGGTAGCACCGCTATCAAGCCACCACTCAGAGGACGAACTGCGGTGACTGCTCCCGATCATAGCCACGAAGGACTTGGGATCTGAGGCATCAGCCAGCATGTTCGCCACATTTTGCGGGGCATCCTCCTTTTTCTGCTTAGGACCCTTGCACTCATCCGCCCAGTATCCCCACTTGCCGCAGTTGTGGCACTTGCCCCTCTTCTTTTTGAAAGAAGGCTTTTTAGGCGCCAATTGTGCAGAGGCCTCACCTTTGGGTGCTGGTGGCTTCCTTCGAGGCTTGCTGGGTCGAGAAACGAAGTTGACAGCCTGTGAGGACTGACCAACTTGTTCCAAGCTCTTACCAGCGATGTTTTGATCCTCGATATGAATGAACCTTTTGAGTTCATCCAATACAATCTTTTCATTCAGTCTGTGCATTTCAGTCTTGAAGGTCAACCACTCAGGAGGTAGCTTGCTAAGTATCAGACACACAAAGAGATTATCAGAGATGTCGGACTTATCGTCCGCCAACTTGAGACGCGGACTCTCCAGTTCAATTATTTGAGAGGTGATTGACGAGTTCAAATTAAATTTTGAAGTTAAGAGTCTCTCCCCAAGGAGAGTCCTCGACAACCCCTCTTCCTTCTGGAAGTGCGCATTCAAGCGATCCCAAATCTCCTTTGCAGTCTTATGACTGCTGTAGGTCAGGGCGATGTCGTAGGAGGTAATCTTCGACATCTCGCTAAAGCTAGAACAGTAAAAACCAGAAAAAAGTCACCTGATCCGCGCGGAGACGAGACGCGGGTCATCGGATCCAATCCAAAAAGTAAAGGATTTTGCTCTTCTCCGGCTAAGCTATATCCAAACAACAAGATATCCACAGAAGCACAGCAGAGAAACTCCAACTGAAGCACCTTCCCCTTATAGATAGGAGAACTAGATTGATCCAGTACTGAGAACAGTATAAACAGTGAAGATCTGTTCTGCACTATTTAGACTGCTGCACTATTTGGAGAAATGGTCAAACCAACAGTAATCAGGGAAGAAAATTACTGTAGCAGCCCCTCCACTTCCTCCAATCAGTCATCAGTCAGTCAACAAAAAATATATATACCGCCCTTTAGAGCAGAGAAGAGAGATCCAATTCGACAGCAGAGAAGAGAGATCCAGATGGCGATCTCTGGATCAGGCTTCCAAGATCAAATCTGGGCACAACAGCAAAGGAACCCAAACAGAGGATCTCTTCCTCTTGCCGACCGATGGCTACAGGAGCGACAAGCAGTGGGCGGCGACAAATTCAAGAAATCCGGCGGCCGTGGATTTGCGGAGATTCGGCGTCCAAATCGCGGACGGCGGCCAATTCGCCTTCAGATCCGCGAGCAAAAAAAAACTGATCAGGCAGACTCTTCCTTCTCCACGATCGGCCACAGATCGGCGACGATCTTTGCTTCTTCTCGATCGGCGAACGGGACGGAAGCAGCGGATTCGATTTCTCTGCGATTCTTTTGCTCTGCACGGCGGATCGGATGCGGGAAATCGCCGAACTAGGAGGCGCTGATTCGTGAAATCGCAGAACGAGAACGGCGGATCGAGCACCAGAGCGGCGGAAATCGCGAAAATGGCAGAGCGGCGTGCGGAGGAATCGCGAGATCGCAGACGGGAGCGGAAACCCTAGGAGCGGTTACTTTGAGAATGTGAAAGGGAACTCCGCTCAAAGTATTCTACAATACCTCATCTATGTATGAAATGAGTATTTATAGTACTTCCAGCGTAGAGCAAGACCCTAGTATGACACGAACCCGTTAACCTATTCCGAGTCGGCCTCGACACGTGCAGACAAATAATAAAATAACCTAACATGGCAGAGCATATTTTGACAAAAATACGATCATATTAAAGACAACCATATTTATTTATATACGATCGTATTTTAACCAATCACGTTTTTTTTTGCAGGAATCGATCGTCCGATTGCGCCCAACACACGAAGATCGTAAGTGAGCACAACTCATGATGACCGTAAGTGAGAGTAATGCACGATGATCGTGTGCGCCGCACATAAAGAGTCTAATCATAAGGGTGAAATATAGATAAATCTTACACTGTATTTTTGCAAGAGACTCCATTTTGCAGGAGACTGCATTCCGGACTTGAACCGGTCATGCCCTCAAGGTCACACGACAATGAGTGCGCCAAATATAATTTAGAATTTACAATATGATGACTACCTACTGTGCATGTGAACTCATGGCTGGATATATAATCTGATGTCGCTGTGAAAAAACGCGGGTTTGACAGAGTCTTTGGTAAACCATTCTCAGAGTTTGGATTAGCAGGGACTCCATCATAATAAATTTATTTCTATATTAAATAGAAATCTCATTTTTACTGAAATATTTCTGTTGTGGTCAACTCGAAGCTCCTACGGTTGAAATTATAATGTTTTAATTAGAGAGCGGTCGAGCACATAAACAGTCATAGAGATTGAGACGGCTGACAATTTAAAAAGGGTTCTTAAAATGTGGAAAATCCCGAAAATAGGGGAAAAATTACGTGGCCGAAATTATGCCGACCAAACTTTCACTAGTTGTTATTGTACATAACTTTTAAGAGGAGCCGAGGGGGACAAACAACAACTTGTTATAACTTGCAAAGAGAGAGAACTAGGGAGTGCATAACGCAAGAACCGACGGTCTGATAGTGCCAAACACATGGTCATTAAAAGTGAGAGTACCATACGAAAAAATTTCCTTTTTTGAGGAGGGATTTTAAAAATACTGAAATTAACATCAAATAAATCGATTATATCTTTACTATTGTTGCGGCCAAACTCGGCGTTCCGGACGGACCAAATTAACTTAGCTCGTCTTATCCCACGGAGAGGTCGAGCGCGCACACAGTCGATGAGAGAAAATCTGACAAGGCAATTTTTAAAAGTGGAAACCCGTCAACTTGATGAAAAACCACGTGGTTCGATCTGTGCCGACCAAACTTTCACTAAATTTGAGCGATGTTACAAGGCTTTTTCAAGAATTCGAGAGCGACATGCCTCCTCTCGTTACAATCATTGAGGAGAGAGAGAATGACTCAGAGGGTGACAGGCCACCGCTCACGGAGCAAATTATTTTATGTGATGTAGGGAGCAATTCCCTCGTTATATTCTGGAATCTTTTAATAGTTCCTTGAGGCGGGGGCAGCTTGTTGCACTCATTCTAATGTCTAGGGCGTGAAAGCTCGTGCGACGCGCTGGACGCATCCTATTCTCTGTGGAATGTCTCATGTTGTATATAGAGGAGACGGGAATTTCTGACTAGCGGACGCTTGGTGGGTTCATTGTTGAGCTGAAGGCATTGAATACTTGTAGCGGTTTTGAGAGCGGAACATACGGAGGTGTGCTTGGAGCAGACTTGATGGAAGAGCCCGCAGAGAGCTGGCTGTTGGAGAGCATGTGGGGCGCTTGCTAGATGAGAGCACGCGGGGCGCTCGGTGGAGGAGAGCGCAGAGGCGCTTACTGGAGGAGAGCATGCGGGGCGCTTGCCGGAGGAGAGTGCTTGTTGGCAGAGAGCGCGCAGAGCGATTGTTGTAGGAGAGTGCACAGAGCGATTGTAGGAGGAGAGCGCGCAGAGCGCTTGCAGGAGGTGAGTGCGCGGGACCCTTGTCTAGAACGCTCAGTGAAGGGGAGCGCACAGAGTGTGGAGGGAAGAGGCGCACACAAGGAAGCGATGTGCGCGAGAGCATACAAGAAGGTGAAGCATGCATGGAAGAGACGCGCGCGAGAGCGCGCAAGGAAAAGGCACGCGTGGGAGCGCGCAAGGAAAAGGAGGGCGCGGGAGTGACCAAGGAAAAGACACGCGCGAGAGCGCCCAAGGAAAAGGCGCGCGCGGGAGCGCGCAAGGAAAAGTTGTGCGCCGAAGCGCGCAAGGAAACGACGAGCGTGAGTGCATGCGATTAGGCGGAGAACGCTAGTGCACGCTAGGAGGCAGAGCGTGCTAGAGCACACAAAGAAGAGACGCACCCGAGAGCAAGCAAGGAGGCGGAGCGCATGGGAGCTCGCAAAGAAGAGGCACGCGCAAGGAGACGGAGCACGCGAGAACGCGCAAGGAAGAGACGCAAAAGGAAGCGGCGCGCACAAAAGCGCACAGGGAAGAGATGTGCTCGACATCGCGTAAGTGAGCGCACAACGAAGAGGAGTGGAGGTTAGAGAAATTTTAGGAGAAGAAGAGAGATGAAGATCTTCGAAGGGAGCTTCGAAGACGAAGGAGATCTTCAATGAGTGCTTGAAGATATTCGAAGGGGGAGAAGGGAATGAAGAAAGTGAACGAGGAAAGAGAGAGAAAATCCGTAAGAGAATTTTCTGCTTCAGTAGAGAGATCCAAATGTAGGAGGGAATGAGTGTATTTATAAATTCCAAGATGGGGCAACCTGGTAATTTCCCCTGATAACTACCAGACATACGAATAGAAATGCTCTGTTTAGTGCACGCGGATCACCAATTTTATAGAAATGACGGGACCGCCCCCGAACGATTAGTGGAGGTATTGGGCGGTTTTTGGTTGACCGGAAAAATAATCGCCCCTCTCGTGTGGGGAGGGGCGGTCGGTAAGGTCATAGGGGAGGAAGGAACGATGACCGGTCAGGAAGCCGGTTGCAAGCTTTGTGGCTGCTTGACGCAACGACAACAGGCCGAGAGGCCGGCTGCGGGAAATGCGGCCGCTTGACACGACGATGGCCGGCGGGAGGCCGACCGAAAGCCTTGCGGCAGCTTCGTGCGGCGGCAGACGGCCTGGAGGCCGGCCGAAAACCTCACGGGCGCTTGCGGGCGGCTGCTTGGCTTGACGCCGACCGGTCGGGAGGCTGGCCGCAGGAAACACGGCCGCCGCCGGGAGGCCGATTGGCACGGCGACGGCCGGCGGGCTGCCGCTTGGCACGGCGACGGCCGGCGGTTGCGATGGTGGCGGCAATGGCGGTTGCGATGGAGGCGATGATGACGGTTTTTGCGAAAGTGGGGTTTATTGGGTCAACCCCACTACCTCCATCAAAGGAGGTGGGCGGTTTACCTACCCATAACTTGGATCATTTTCAGGGACCATATCAACTATATTAAAAGGGAAAAACGTTATTTAGTTAAACATTCAACTTTCCGATTTTATCAATCTTTGTTACAAAATTTCTTATCTAATTAATTTTTACAATTTTTTGTTTTTAAAATATATGCTCTCATATAGGCAAAATATCTTACATATAATAAAAAATGTGCTTTCACCGTCCCTCACCAACCCCATGTACAAGAAAAAAACGAGTGACGGACGGAGTATAGCATTAAGGGGTTTGCGAGCGGCGGGAGCACACTCATGCATGGACAATATCATCGACGTAGTACTTCCGTGTGGGACATTGCGGTCATCCAGTAAAGTGTAGCAATTGGTCCTAGGGGTGGAGCCCCGTGCATATCACTTGATAATAAAATTAATAATAGAAATACAAAAGGACAGCAATCACCGCCTAATTACATTAATAGCCCCAGGAACTTATAAACTAATTAAACACCAGGCCTCTCTCACACAAACCCTCCTCACAAGTCACAACGGCCATGGGGAAGTACGCCGGGGACAAGCAAGAGGAGCAGGAGGAGTCCCTTTCTTTCGCCACCATGGCCAGCCACGTGTCCCACTCGCCGGAGACGATCAGCCGGACACCTTCCCCTCTCGGCGACCCCTACTTCGAGTTTCAAACCTCTCCCGAGTCCTCATACCCAGCTTCGCCCGCCGATGTCCTCTTCTCGAACGGCGTCCTCCTCCCGAACTCTTTGTCTCCGGAGACCAGAGAGACCGGCCGCCGCCGGTGCCTGAAGGACCCCTTCAGCCACCGGAGTGGCAGCCGGAAGCTGACGATTTCGGCGTCCAAGAGGGTGGCCATCCAACAGGTTATTAACTTATTATTCTAATTTATATTTTAAATAAAAATTAGATCATTGGATGAGTAATAACTAGTAATTTTCAATTTAACACTTTAACTAGGAGTAGATTAGTGATAAAATAATAATATTTTGGATGCCGCGTGTCAGCAACCCGGTAATAAGTTAAAAACCTGTTACCATGAACAAAGTAAGAAACAAAATATTATTCATTTCGATAAATAGATTTTAATTATTTTGTTAGAGTAAGAAACAATTCTATTGGGCTTATTTTCATGCTATATACTTGATAAAAAAAATCCCCTCCAAATTTTAACTAACGCTCAACAAGTGATTTTTTTTAAAATTTTTATTAAAAAAATATCCTCATTTTTATGCACATAACAGCGTGCATCTCAAATCATATTTAATAAAGTTGATGTGGTTAAGGGTACCTTCTAGAAAATATTATTGATATTTCTAATAAAAGAATTCCTCAAAAATACCGATGATATGCTTAAGTGGAGTTTGGTTAGAATTTTTGGGTGATATGCGGCGGAGGGGTAATTTTATGGTGTCACCGTGATTCATAGAGTTATGAGATTCAATAAATAGCACATTCTTAACCGCAGGGCCCACCGCCTTTTTTCGCAATAGGTCAATTCCTCCCGCCCAACCTTTTCTTTAGTTTTTTCGAAATTAAATCACCTTCTAGATTTTCCACCTTCCGTCGTCGTCTTCTTCCTCCTGCACCAGTCTCGCCGCTGTCGTAAAGGTCGTCGTTTCCCCCAGATATGACAGATGATGAAGAAACTTGTAATGATCCGGATATTGTAAGTGACCAATGTCCGTTCATGTTATGTTTAACTTTCGTAGATCGTGTAGTTCTACTTTTGATTCAGCCGAAAGAACATCCACCAAATCTTGAGCATTTTTAGTGAACGTTGACAGAGCACAACGACTATAAAGATTAACCCTTGATGTGTTCTGCATAAATGAAATGAATCTTAAAGATGAAAAAAAACCTAAATGCCGCACAATTTGAATCACTTGGAGGTTACGACAGTTTTTACGGACCTAACATAATCGATACGTATAACAAAATAAGGGTATCTGGAGTATTTTACAGAGGTTTTTACCATCTAATTTACGATATGTTTACAGTCGTAATACAATCGATACGGTATGTTTACAGTCGTAACACAATCGAAACGGTATATTTACAGTCGTAACACAATCAATATGGTATGTTTACAATCGTAACACAATCGATATGTTATGTTTACAATCGTAACACAATCGAAACGATATTTTTACAGTCGAAAACTACTGTTATGGATATGTTTTGGCCGTAAGGGTCCCCTCAATACAGAAAAAACAAGGTCCTTGTCATCGCAAGCCGATTTTGATCCTAAGAATTTAGAGAAAAGTTTGGGAAAATACCATTACTTGTCTTTTCGTCAACCAGAAAATGTCAGGAAAAATACAAGGTTCTGCGCCGCTAGATCTTCGGGGAGAGTAGATTTTCGGCTACTGGATCACCAGAGGGAGTAACGCGGCCGCCGGGGTGTACTGCCGTGGTTTTTGGAATCTGTAACCCTAAACGACGAAACTGGCGCGTGCTAAAAAAGGACGAATTATTTTTTCTAACAGTGGGCTCCGCGGTTAAGAAAGTCCGATTTATTGAGGTACATAACTCTATGAACCACTGTGGTAGAATAAAATTTTCCGCGGCGGAAACGCAACACAATTTAGATAATAAGCGGCTTTTCTATCAGTTGTTTTTCATCAGCATTTTTTCATCAGCAATAGCTCAACCAAACAAAACCTTAATGAGAGTCTACCATAGTGAATATGTATATGCTATACTAAGAATTTTTTGATTTAATGAAGGGTGAATTTTTTAATTTTAATTTAGGAATAAGATAGTATTTACTTCAATAAATATTCTATATTATTTTCTTCAAATATATTATAATATATGTTAACTAATTAAATTAAAACAATAACATTATATTTAACGATTTTAAATATTTCACCCTTCAATATGAAAATAATGCGATCGAGCTTAGCTTACAGTTTTACAATTTGTTGCAGGCTGAAGCAAGAACGCCGCCGCCGATGGAGGAAAGACCTTTGCGCCCGATAAGAAATTACAACAGGCAAGGCCACAGGGCGGTGGCACCGGAGAAGAAGAAGGCGAAGGAGCGGCTGGGGATGCTCGGATTTTTCAGGGCGACGTGCAGGGAGTGTAAGGCCCTTGAGCCATCCAGCCAAGTCATGGAGATCAGGTCATTACCGTCTCAGAGCGCAGGCGGCTACAACAATGAACGGAAAGTTAATCGTCGTCCGGGGCGACGTCCCGACGACGTCGTGTTCGAGTTGGATCTGAAATAGTAGAACAATTGTATCAATTTCAATTCAGCATAAGCATGGAGATTGCTTCTATATATAATTAATCAGTTTGATTATAAGCATGCATAGTTTGTCTTAAGGATCTAGAGATCTGCTTATCATTTCAAGTTTCCGTTATTATAATTAATTATCATATTAGGGTTTATGCATTAAACTGTAGAGGGCTTGAGTATTTTTTTAAGGCCACAGCCTTCTAAAAGATATCCCACTGAAATTGAGTTAATTAAAATTCCCAACCAAGCAGTGCCAAAGTTTTGTAGAGCATTATCAGTTGGTTTACGGTCTGTTTGGTGTGTCGAGTATCACGGGAGGTGGGACGGAGGGCGACCGTAACGTCGGATTGGAGCCATGGGCGGAACTAGTTCTGGGCACGATAGGGCACGTGCCCGAGCGGTTTTTTATCGCTAAATTAGGTATTAGGTTTCATTTCCTCCCGATCTCGTTGCGTTGCGCTCCCGGCTTACGATCCCGTCGCCCCTACCTACTCCTCCGGCTCCCGATCCCGTCGCTAAACCTAGCAGGCTCCCGATCCCGTCACAGGTTTCTTCTTCTTCTTTTGTTTCGTCGAGTTCGAGCGGTTTCGTCGAGCTCAAGTCTGTTCTGTTTCGTCGAGCTTGAGCGGTTTCGTCGAGCTCAAGTCTGTTCTGTTTCGTCGAGCTCGAGCGGTTTCGTCGAGCTCAAGTCTGTTTTCGTCGAGCTCGACATTTTTCGTCGAGCTTTGAACGTTCGACGAAAGTCGAACTAATTTCGTCGAGCGTTCTTCTTCTTCTTCTTCTTGCACCAGAATCTGTACAATTAAAAAAACGATTTCTGTGAAATCCGGACTGATTTCAGTCCGGACTGATTTCAGTCCAGATTTTTGCGAAATATGGACTGATTTCATTCCAGATAGAAATCTGGACTGATTTCAGTCCAGATAGAAATCTGGACTGATTTCAGTCCAGATTTCTGTAAAAGGTTGATTTGGATTTTGGACGCACCATTGTGTTAATCTTCGAGCATTTTAATGTTAGGTACACAGCATTGTGTTGTTGGAATCCATCGTGAAGGTTGATTTGGAGCTCCAATCGTCTGTGTTGCTGACACACACCATTGGTAATTACTCTTGTTCCCCGATTTTCTGTTTTAGTTTGCTTATGAGGGCCACCCGCCTTCAATTGGACGCGGGTGTATGTCTCCCTCGGTTCATTGCGAACCTTCGGGTCGATTGTGTCCGTCCCAGACATATTTTTTGCATTAGTAATCCGATATCCGAGTCTGGATTTATGCATGTTGTGTGAAGCCTACCCGTGGCGGTAAGCCCGAATCGGTGATGTTTGTGATGTGCATATCGATTAGTTCTAGTCGCGTCAATTTTATGCAGCGTTTTAGTTAGTGCAATGGAGAAATTTTTTCTAAAAAAGGAGCATGTCAAAGTTCGTTAGATTCTCAGGAGTTGCAATTGGTAAAAGAAGCCGCATAGACGAGTTCAAAATTGAAGATCTACCTTCAGACTCGAGCTTAAGACTTCCTATTAACTCTTACGATGCAAACATTCAAGAGTCTATGCGAAGATATTATTTGCAAAAGGGTCCTTGTCAACCTCATCTAGAAAGTTTTCCCTAAATAGAAATCAGAAACAAAGTTCGACGCTTTAATAAGAATTGGTTTAACGAGTTTAAAGGCTGATTAGAATACATCAAAGAAAAAGATGCAGCATTTTGCCTTTACTGTTATATTTTTTTCTCAAAGGAGCTGTGAGCCTACTTTTACCATGAGAAGCTTCAGAAAATTGGAAAGATAAATCAGTATTGGACTAACATGTCGGAAATCACACTACTCCACACAATGCTTCTAGAAAACTCTACGAGTCTTTGATGAATCAAAAACAGGGTATTCAAATTGATTTTGCAAGACAAGATGAACAACAAAGTTTGGATTATCGCGCTCGTTTATATGCTTCAATCGATTGTGTTAGCTTTCTTTTACGACAATGATTGTCCTTTCGTGGTCATGATGAGACTAAAGTGTCTACCAACAAAGGAAATTTTCTTGAGCTTTTGGAGTTTCTTACATCACATAATAATGACATCAACTCAGTTGTGTTACAAAATGCTCCTCAAAACTGTCAACTTACATCGCCTAAGATTCAGAAAGAAATATTATCAGCAATTGCAATAGAGACAACAAATAAAATTGTTCAAGAAATTGGAGAAGACTGTTATACAATTTTAGTGGATGAATCACGTGATGTATCTACAAAAGAGTAAATGTCTGTTGTTTTACGATATGTTAATTCCAATGGCACGACCACAGAACGTCTTCTTGGGTTTGTTCATGTAGCAGATACTTCCACGTTATCCCTTAAAGCAGCTATAGATCATTTATTTATGAGATATGCTCTTAGTATTTCTAAATTGTGTGGGCGGGGATATGATGGTGCTAGCAATATGAAAGGAGAGTTCAGGGGGTTAAAAGGTTTAATTTTGAATGAGAACAGTTGCGCTTTCTATGTTCACTGTTTTGCACATCAACTACAATTGGTACTGGTAGCTGTTGCAGAAAACAATTCTGATATTGCTGAGCTTTTCACACTTATTAACACAGTAATGAATGTTGTTGGTGGCTCTTGCAAACGCCGTGATTCTCTTAGAGCCTTGGAAGTTGATCGAGTTGCTACAGAGCTTGGATGTGGAGACTTGGAAAGTAGACGAGTGTTGAATCAACCTTTAGAGCTCAAACGCGCTGGTGACACAAGGTGGGGGTCACATTATGACACAGCTTTAAATTTTATCTGCATGTTCTCTTCTATTGTTGATGTGCTGGAGATTATCATAGTTGATGGGGTAGATGGAAATCAAAGAGGAATGACAAGCGCACTTGTCCAAGTTATCTTAACTTTCAAATTTACATTTGTTATTCATTTGATGAAAAATATTTTGTCAAAAACAAATGAACTATCTCAAGCATTGCAGAGGAAAAATCAAGATATTGTAAATGCAATGCATTTCGTAAAATTGTCAAAACTATTATTATTGAAGATGAGAAATGGTGAAGCAGAGTGAAAATATTTATGGCCGAAGTCTCAACTTTCTGTAGAAAACATGAGATAGAAATTGTTAATATGGAAGATAAGTTTGTTCTGCAAGGTAGATCAAGACGCAATACACATGAGATTACAAATAAACATTATTTCAGGATGGAAATTTTTAATGCAGTGCTTGATTGAATGCTAAATGAGTTAAATGATCTCTTTGATTAAGTAAACACAGAATTACTCTTATGTGTTGCTTGTCTAGACCCAAAAGATCATTTTAGTTCTTATGATAAACAAAATTACTTCATCTTGCTGTATTATATCTGTATGATTTTACGTCAATAGAGTTGCAGTTACTTGAAGGATAACTTGACATATATATTTTTGATATGTGATCTACATCAACGAACAAATTTTCTGATATTAAATGAATTAATGACCTTCTGGAAAAATGGTTGAATTAAAAAAAGATAATCACTATCAGTTAGTTTTTAGATTGTTGAAGTTGGTTTGCCTCTTACCAGTTGCTACAGCTACTGTTGAAAGAACGTTTTCTGCAATGAAGATCATAAAGAATCAGTTGCGAAATAGAATAGGAGATGAATGGATGAATGATTGCTTTGTTGCTTACATTAAAAAAGAAGTTGCCGATACTATTACAATAGAAACTATTATTTCACGTTTTCAGAGCATGTGTCAACGAAAAGTATCTTGTTGAATTGTAAGTTTTTCAGATCTAAACCTTTCTTTTGTAATTTTGTGTTCAATTTTTGATTGTAATATTGTGTTCAATATTTTTCTTACAAAAATATCTTTGCAAAAAAAAAAAAAAAATTAGGGTGCGATGCCCCCCGAACCCCCCTAATTGACAGTACTTAGATTGTGGCGCCCGTGCGACTTCAAAATCCTAGTTCCGCCACTGATTGGAGCATCTCACTCCAGTCCGTATAGAAGGCTTTTCCACGGTGTTAGAAAAGCCCGAACGACGCTAAGCGGTCATACAAGTATTTGCTTGAACTAATTTACATGTTATTGGGTTTTCACGTTAAATCCCCGTGCCATTTTTTTTATTCTTGTTTTGTATTGTGTGTATATCAGCATACCACTAAGCGGTCATGCAGGTATTTGCTCGAACTAATTTGCAGGTGCTCTAATCAAACTTGTGTGTTGGGTCCGGCGTTCCTTCACTTGACCCGTGGCGCTCTTCTACTTATTTAAGAAATTAAGTAGCACCCTTTCCAACAGTCCGGGCTTTTGGAACAGTTGGTTATGCGCTTGATCCTTCAATTAGTATCAGAGCAGGTCACGGGTTCAAGACCGGGGGAGCGCTATTTAAATCCTGATTTTTCCCTTCTACCTGTGTGGGTCCGGCGGGTCAGGCAACCGTGGACATGTGGTAACCCCACCTCTGAGCCGTGAAACCGTGGACATGTGGTAATCCCACCTCTGAGCCGTGTGGTCCATGTGGTAACCCCACCTCTGAGCCATGTGGGCCATGTGGTAACTCCACCTCTGAGCCGACGGGTTGTGTGCTGGATGCGGGCGGGGGGGGGGGGGGGATTGTTGGGTCCGGCGTTCCTTCACTTGACCCGTGACGCTCTTCTACTTATTTAAGAAATTAAGTAGCACCCTTTCCAACAGTCCGGACTTTTGGAACAGTTGGTTATGCGCTTGATCCTTCATTGTGTTCTCTCTAGCCCAACACTAATCTCATCGGTGGTTACTTGCTCTTGATTCTTCAGTCATGCAAAGTATTTAACCTTCAACGTCCTAAGACCAAATGATTGGAGGTGGAAAAGTCTATATTAAGGGCACAAGTCAATAATAGTTTTACTAAGTGAAACTATTCTCAACAAGCCTCCCTTGTGTTTAGGATCTTTGCCTCAATCATGTAGATTTTTTTAAGAAAATTACGTGACGCGAAATCGATCGAATGTTAGAATCAGTCTATTATGATACCAAGCAGTAACAGAGGCAGGAAATTGATAATATGGGCGTACAATTTTTTTAAAATGAAATAACATTATAAGAACGTGTCACTTAATTCTAGAAATTTTTATAAGGGTGGTCAAACGTTAACTTTCTCCATCTAACAAAAAATAATTTGAATGTTTTCTATCTTATCAGAGTTATTTTTCCCTCATCTGATCACCGTTTTGACATAGAAGTAGTCAAAATTCATTGTCTCAACGAGAAAAATCCAAATCCTTTACAATTTTGAAAATAATTGGGAGGGGAAAATAATGGGGGGGGGGGGGGGGGGGGGGGGCAGATTCCCTGAGACCCCCCCCCCCCCCCCCCCCTCTGGATCCGCCCTTGATACCAAGTCCATGCATCCAACCTCCAACTGATTGGTTGGAGGTATAGAGAATTGAGATCTATATAATGCGCACAAATTAAGCTACATTTATTCGACGATGTGACACTACATATATATAGTTTGTCTCAACATGCCACTCGTTCGAGTTTGCATAATTACACGCTGCACCTCTCTATCTTTTGAAATTACATTTACCTCCCCCTACACTAATAAGTTTCTTCAACTTACACAAATCCTCCTACTATTAGAAATATGGATGAAAAATCATAAAATCAAAAGAATTATTTTATGATATTTCAATTTCAATTTTTTGTAATCATTCTAGATTCATTACAAATTGTAAAATGTAATGCACCCATTTCAATATAGAATTATTACAACGAGTAAAATTGAAATATCATAAAATAATTTAACATATTTTATCACTTTTCATTTATATTTCTAAAAAAAATGATTATTCCTTTTAATGTATTGTCATTGCAAAGAAAAAAATTGAATATCATAATATAATTTGACAAATATAATTTTACAGATTTTAACACTTTCAATCTATATAATTAATTAATTTTTAATCATCTTGTAACATATAATAGTCCTTCGGTCCAAATCATGAAACGTATGAAAGGCGTCCTATTCGGGGGAGAGGATGAGCACTGGGCTGGCATATGGCAAGATATCCCTCAAGCTTTCACGCGTCTACAAAAATAATTTTATAAATATATACTAGCAGTCTTGTATAGACTTCGTCCGTGCTTGATTGCTCTGTTTGGCTTGGTGGTGGCGATCAAAATCATGAGGGTTAAATTGTCATTCGTTAATGCCCACTTAAAGAACATCCACTTTTATGTTCAAACAGATGACATTTGTTGGGTGATATTTAACGAACGACGTTTTAAACCATACATTTATGACCACCACCACCGTGCCAAACGGAGCCCAAGGCATTGCTTAAATGCAATAAAAATAATTCTTTAAATGCATTGAATTTTCAACCTCCTTGAATAAAAAAAAAATCAAATTCTAGATAATGAATCTATCAAACTCTATTTATATTAAAATTTAAAACAATGATTAAAGGCAATAAATATGAGTTATGGAATACCACATGTATTGTTACTGATGAATGCTGTTCCAGTTCTTCTCTGTCAAGTTCTCCAAACACAATTGATGGAGAAAAAATTGTGCCAGGAGCAATAAGTATGCGGTGGAATGTATGGTTGATATCAAATCGAGTTCGAGCGATTTTGTCTTGCCTTGAAATCGAATTTTTCGACTCGAAATCGAAATTGATTTCGAGTTGAGTCGACACGACTCGAAATGGCTCGGCCGGCTCGAAATCGAGCACTTTTTTATTTATTCCTAGTTGGCTCAAAATTAAATTGGGCAACATATAAATTTAGCAAATGAAGCACTTAAGGCCTTCATTATTTTTTTAAACTAAGAATATATTAATAAATAATAATATTTTTAATTAATTCAAGTTGATTCAAATCATATTTTGAGTGATTCAGGGCTGACTCAAAATCGACATTCTTGCAATTGCTCGGGATACCCGCTTTTAGCTTTTAGGTCTATTTTTTAGTTCAAGATCCTTTTTACTAACTGGAATAAAAGAATTGGTAGATCTTTTCCGCCCAAAATGAGAATGGACTGGAGTTATAAACTTATAATCATGGAATTTACTCGATCATCAGATTATAGGTTCATTCCACTCGAAATCAGATTCGAGTCAAATTGAATCGACTCAAATTGAGTCGAATCAATTTTAAATTATTCTGATTCAACTCAATATTCAAGAATTTTTTGAGCGACGTTCGAGTTTCAAATAATATGCTAAACCCAACTGGAATGCTTATTTGATTACCCAACCTCAAGTAATTGAAATTTCGAAAAAAATGACAGTCTCACTATAATTAAGGATCAAACCTAATAACAAAAATCATGGGGGGGGGGGGGGGGGACCTTTGCATACCCGAGCCTCCTTCAGTGGAGACCTTTGCATACTCCCAATGTCGTCTTTCGTCGCTAGGTCTCGAATGGCTTCGCCTCTCCTTGCTGGACCTACTACAATCTTCCACTCAATGGTTTCAGAATAGGGTTCGTACTTACTGGCGTATTCTACGATATGGTCTACTAAAGAACTCAGCTCTCACCTCCGTTCGATTGCTTTTTCGATCATTCTCGACAAGCCCTAAGAAAATGTTTTGCGGAACTTGCATTCTCTTTTTCTTATTTCCTCACTTTCATTCGCGATTTCAACTGCATTTTGTAGGACGTCTTAGTTTACGGAAAGTGGCATTCCATACCAATTATTTTCGAAGAAAAATTTCTCCACAACAAATGTTGAATTCGGCGAAATAGACATACAGATTCCAAAAACTTGTTTCAATTAACATTACATAAGTACTCAAGACTCAACCCATGCCTTCCAAAATGCACCTTTTAGTAACTAACCAGGACATGCCCACTCCAGAATCAACCAGAGGTGTGTTAGTCATAATTTACCAAATGTAGCCTTCCAAAGTACACCTTTTACTAACGATCGATCCAGGCAGACCCACTCTGGAATCCATCAGAGGTGTGTTAGTTGGAATTCACCAGACCTAGACTTCCAAAGTGCACCTTTTACTAAAGATCCAGGATAGGCCCACTCTGGAATTCACCAGAGGTGTGCCAGTTGAAATTCATCAGGCCTAGCTTTCCAAAGTAACAACGAAGGAGGGACTCATGACCCACTCCTTCCCACATAGATTCCAAGTGTTTCCTTACACGGCTCTAAATTGCATGAAAAGTGCTTCAAAAGCTAAGAAAGCTCGTAAGCGCAACTACAAGGGGACGTGAAACTCGTACATCCTCCAAAAACTATCAAAACTCATTGTTTTACCAATCCCAATGCAAACCCTCCTAGGAATGGGGCCACTATGAAGAAAGCTCGTGAATTCCCGCAAACACTATGACGAACAACACGAGACATTCTCGTTAGTGCAACTAGGGATAATCGCGATGCACATAACATAACATCACCGATCTGGGTTATCACCACGGGCAGGCTTCACATATTATGCCTAAATACAGACTCGTACGTCAGATTACTAATGCACATTTATGCCTAGAAATGTAACAATTAACTTAGAGGTTCGCAATGAACCGAGGGAAACATACACCGCGTCTAATTGGAGGCGGGTGGCCCTCTGAAGCAAAGTAAAAGCATAAAACTACACTAGGATCGCAATCCCACGCCCTGGCGGATTCCCCACTCTCCACCGCGTAGCGGGAGAGGGACTCTACGTGCATCTCACACAAACATATGTCAGGGTTGCAATTACACGCCCTGGCTTAATCCCCATCCTTAAATGAAATGGAGTGATGAGACTCTCAATGCACGAAAGTAAACATATGCACAAAAATATCGATCCTAAAACTGGGGGAAAGAGTCGTTACCCTCGGCGCATGACTCAAAGCCATTGGAATAATAGTAGCGGTCTCTCATAGCGATTTGAGCTTCCAGATGTCTTCCCACAACGTTCTTTGGCAACACACACCTCAAAATGTATTTGCTTGATAATCCTTCAAAACTACAAATGCCTCTCACATTGAGGGGGCTTCACCTCCCTCGGTTAGTTGCAGGTGAAGAGTTGGCAACTCCACCTTGAAACATCGGCCTTGTCGCTCTCAGATGGTAATATGGGATCAGAGGTGATTGGGTTGGGCACCAAGTTGGCAAAGAGGTTTGTAGCGGTACTATCCCGCTACACTAACTCAAAGGCCAAGATCTTGTTTACAAAGCAGTGGACGGTCAGGATCATCGGGACAGAAGACAGAAAAGGATCTAGCTGATAAAAGCCAGATGAAAGATGTTGTCAATCCAACGACGGTCAATGGCCTTCCAGAAACATCAAATTGTAGCACTTATGCCTAACGACTCTTTTTATGTAACAGCTATAGTAGAATGTTATAAATACTGATGTAAGGATAATTAAGAAATGAATGAAGATATTTGATAGTAGTTATTAGCATTAAGTAAATTCTATGGGTTGTGACCTCCTCCAGAGCAGGGCCACCGGCGATTCCTGCAGGAGGTGGTAACAATTGGTGCTCTCGTTGAGTCTCCGTTGTCTAAATACAAAAAGATGACCGAATGAGATTCTAAGAGTAAGGAGAAGGCCGTCAAGGCGTCCAGCCACCAGGATATAAGAGATGAACTCTTCACCAAACTGGAAACACGTCAAGAAGTGATCGACGCCAACATTTCATCAGTACGGGAAGATCTCAAACGTGATCTTTTAGGTGTTCAATGAGACATCGATCAAAGACTCATGGAAATCCAATGTTCTATCACTCTTCTTGCCATACCCTCAGATCCGACCAGAATAGAAAATCAGCACAACGGTTCCCGGCTCAGAATTTTGACCTAGGACCTTCATCCCAGCCAAGCCGCCAAGAAGTTCTCGGGTCTCCAAGCATCTCATCATCAGGCAACCCACCACCAGGTCTTGATCATACACGACAACCAATGCATTCATCTATGGGACAGTTTCAAGAATCATGTTTCCAGCAAAATTTTCCCTCATATGATCAACAAAATATCATTTCATTGGGCAGAAATCAAAAAGGACAAGACTCAATATATCCACACACATATAATAATACTTGTTTTCAACACGAAGAACGACCAGAACTAATACCATTTGGATGGCAAAACCAGCAGGGGCAGTTCCCATATGATCATCCAGTTTATCCACCACCGAGATCTCAATATCCCAGACCAGGGTTTCAATTTCCAGCAGCAGTATATCCTCCACCGATTTACAATTCATATGGTCAACAAGAAGATTACAGGACCAATTATCATTACAAACAATATTTTCAAACTTCAGCACAACCGTCCCAGAACCACGTAAGTCTTAATTTTCCATGTTTTTCAAGAGGAGATCCTACCAATTGTCTATACCAAGCGGAATCTTACTTCAGGTATAATCTAACACCTTTAAATGAATTTGTTTTTATTGCATCTTTGCATTTGGATAAACCGGCTTCTAGATGGTTTCAAGGTCTAATACGAACTAATTTTTCGTATGATTGGAATATGTTTCAAGCTTCTAGATGGACCTTCTGATTATGAAGAATCCATGAGAAGGATCACCAAATTACTTACTCAAATTGGCTTGGTAGCAGACTACCAAGAACAATTTGAGGATTTATCCTCCCAAATACCAGATTATGGTACAACCTTTTTGATAAACACCTTTGTGTCAGGACTACAACCACACATTAAACGACACGTAATTGCACAAAATCCACTTACCCCTCACCATGCATTTAAATTAGCCCGACTCTATGAGGAACAAGATGAGGGCAATATTCACCCCCAAAAAACATACGTACAAACTAATGTTAATGGACAAATAACAATATCTAATAATAAAACACCGCCACGACCTCAGTATAAACGACTATCTCCTGAAGAACTGCAACTTAAACGGGTTAAAGGACTATATTATACTTGCGACGACAAATTCTTTCCCGGTCACAAATGTAAAAATCGGGCACCCCTCTATATAATGGAAGAACAACAACACGAAACAGATTCTTCTTATGATTCGGACACACCCCCTAATCACCCCTCTTCCACCATTACTTTTAATGCTTTTATAGATTCCTATTGTTTCAAATCTTTTCATATTATGGGAACGATTAATAACAAATTTAAAATCCACATTTTATTGGATGGGGTTAGCACAAATAACTTTTTTTCACCCAAGACGATCAAGTTCTCCAACCTTCAAAAATGCGTCATTAAGACTTTCTTAGTAGCAGTTGGAAATGGAGCAAAACTTCCCTGCTCAAGAAAATGTACCACCGATATAGAAATTTAGGGCCATTCTTTTCGGATTACACTATTTGTCATTGAACTTAAGGGGGTTGACCTAGTGTTAGGATACGACTGGATGGAAACTCTAGGACCAATAACAACAAATTTGGGTACCAAAGAGATGTCATTTATAAGGGGATCCACTAATATTACTTTACACAGACTTACACACTTTGATACGGATGTCCTCTCACATACCCAACTAAACAAAACCCGAAAACAAAAATCAATCTCAGCAATGGCCTTGTGTTTCATTCAGACGGAAGATACCACACAACAACTCAATAGTTCCCATACACGGATTAATAGATTATTAGGCCAATATGAAACAATTTTTTTCACACCTAAGATCCTACCACCTCAAATACCTCAAGATCATAGAATTAATCTGATGATACCCGGACTGATTTCAAAAGCCCGACCTTATAGGTACCCTCATGTTCAAAAAATGAAATAGAAAAATTGATAGCAGAATTACTTCAAAATGAACGTATTAAACCGAGTTGCTCATCGTATAGTTCACCAATCCTCTTAGTCCAAAAAATGGTACTTGGAGACTTTGTGTGGATTATAGATCATAAAACTCCATCACTTTAAAAGATTCCTACCCAATGTCGACCATTGATGAGCTGTTAGTTGAACTTCATAGTGCCACAATATTCTCTAAATTAGACTTGCAATCCAGATATCATCAGGTGTGGATGCACACAGATGACATATCAAAAACAGCTTTTCGAACTGATCGTGGTCCTTATGAGTACATCGTTATGCCATTTGGATTAGCTAATGCACCGGCAACTTTCCAATCATTAATGAATTTCATCTTTAAGGATTACTTATGAAAATTCATTGTGATATTCTTTGATGACATTCTAGTCTATAGCCCAGACATCAATTCCCATGTGAACCATTTGAGAATAGTTTTCAAACTTTTAAAAGAGAACCACTTGTTCGTCAAAAAGAGTAAATGCAACTTTGGCGTTCCTTCCATTGAATTTCTAGGACATTATTTCTAGTAATCAAGTACAACCAACACCCGATAAAATAAAAGCGATACAAGACTGACCCATACCAACTACAATTAAACATCTACGTTCTTTTCTAGGGTTGGCAGGGTACTATCGACGGTTTATATCAAATTACGCAACAATTTTAGCACCCATGACTGACTTGTTAGTAAAAAAATAACTTTCAGTGGTCTCCCACAACTACACAGGCTTTCGAGACAATAAAAACTTTACTATCTTTGAAACCAGTACTAGCATTACCAAACTTCAATATACCTTTCACAGTTGACACAGATGCGTCAACAACAGGAAGAGGAGCTGTTCTGTCTCAAAATGACCATCCAATAGAATATTTTAGTAAGAAGTTATCACCCAGAGATCGAAGTAAGTCTACCTATGACCGAGAATTATTGGCTATATCCGCAGCTCTCCATAAATGGCAACACTACCTATCAGGGACTCCATTTATTATACGGACAGATCACAACACACTCCAAAATTTAACCACTCAATTACTTAACACACCAGCCCAACAAAAATTTCTAACAAAAATAATGGTCTTTGACTTTAAAATACAATATAAACTGGGACTTCAAAATAAGGTATCAGATGCACTATCTCGCGTATTCGAACCACCAGCATCTTCCTTTTGCTCGTTTATTTCACACCCTAATATTCATATTTTTAGACAACTGGATAAATATTACTTTTCAGACCAACTAGCGCAACAAATTTTGACCAAATTAAAAAATAATCCCATAGATATCCCAAAATGGACACTACGTAATACAGCTTTATTTTTTCAAAATCGATTATACATTCCTCTAAGTCCAATTCGACAAATAATTATCTCTGAAACACAACTAAAAGAGTGGGGGGCATTCTGGAGTCTTAGCTACAATAAAACGAATTACAACTTATTTTTTCTGGCCCAACATATCTGATGAGGTTTAGGCTTATATCAAACGGTGTGATTTACGTCAAAAATCCAAACCAAGAAATGATCTACCATTCAGACTACTACAACCATTACCAATACCAGCTAAAATATGGGCAGACATCACCCTAGATTTTATTACACATCTTCCCAAATCGAAGGAATACACAAAAATCTTAGTAGTGGTCGACAGATTATCTAAAGACGCGCATTTTGCACCTATTACCTCGGGTGCCACGGGCTCTAGAGTTGCCACAAATTTTGGGACACCTGTGGTAAGCTACACGGGATGCCAGAAACAATAGTTTCAGACAGAGGCTAAATTTTTATTAGTGCATTTTGGACAAAACTATTTAAGCAAAATAGGACTACGCTAAAGTATTTCACTGTCTACCACACACAAACAGATGAACAAACATAGAGGGTGAATAAGTGTATTAATCAATACTTACGACTCTTCGCACACCAAAATCCTAGGAAGTGTACTACACTATTATCATGGGTAGAAAATCACTACAATACTTCCTTCCATAATTCTGCTGGTATGACACCATTCGAGGCAATGTTCGGTCGTTTACCTCCAAGCTTTCTACATTTTTTCAGGTGCTAGCCATATTCAGGCTATCCAGGAGGATTTGAAAGATCGTGATACTTTATTAGCATATTTAAAAGATAATTTAGTAAAAGCACAAAATCGAATGAAAACACAAGCTGATCGACACCGCCTGGACATGCCATTTCAACTCGGAGATCAAGTCCTCTTAAAACTCCAACTTTATCGACAATTAAGTCTAAAATCACATGCTAATACCCGATTCAATCTTAAATACTACGGCCCCTTTACTATTGAGGAACGTATAGGTCAAACTGCATATCGTTTAAAACTACCTAACTATGCAAAAATTCATCCAGCATTTCATATTGCACTGTTGAAACCATACTACACTTGCCCGACTCAACAAGTTCATGAACTGCCGGAGAATTATTTTAATAATACACTAGTTCACGAAATCTTGTCCATCCTGGATGAACGCACAGTATGGTCTCATGGCAAGCCTCAACTACAATATCTTATTCAGTGGAAGGGTTTATCACCAGAGGATAGTTCATGGGAGCCAGCATAAAAGATCGACCCCCAACTTCCGGCCACCCTTCCACACAACAACGTCTTAACTTGCCTTATGATGCGGGTTAACAACCAAAAATAGGAGCCGATGGAGTCAATTACAAGCATTCCCCACATAAAATTACATTCCAGATAAGAGGGTGGCGCTCCTGCTTTTACGGTCACTGAAACAATGACTCCAGAAAAGGAAGATCCAGTGGATCTCATGCCTCATCCTCACATTTCTCAAAGAGAAGAAGCTCCAGCACAGGAGGAAGAGACACTTACCTGAGAGACGTTGGGTCCAGGGTGGCTTCGGACATCAAAATGAAGCCACAGGAACAGAAGATGGTGCCTTCCTCACCGGCGAATGTCAACTTTTCTTCGGAGATTTCATGCATAAACTTTACTTCCTCTCCATTCCTCCCTAGGTTGGCAAGTCCGATCTCAGTCAAACCCTAGATAAGGATGGCAGGGTAAAACAAACGGGTAATAAAGGCCAGACACATCTCTCAAGGAGTGCAGGAAGTGTAGCGGTACTATCCTGCTACACTAATTCAAAGGCAAAGATCTTGTTTACAAAACAGTGGATGGTCAGGATCATCGGGATAGAAGACAGTAAAGGATCCAGCAGATAAAAGCCGGATGAAAGATGTTGTCAATCCAACGGCGGTCAATGGCCTTCCGTAAACATCCAATTGTAGCACTTATGCCTAACAGCTCTTTTTATATAACGACTATAGTAGAATGTTATAAATACTGATGTAAGGATAATTAAGAAATAAATGAAGATATTTGTTAGTAGTTATTAGTGTTAAGTAAAGTCTATGGGTTGCGACCTCCTCCAAAGTAGGGCCACCGACTGAAAGAATTTGATTCAAGATGTCCTAGACACCTAGAGGCGGGGGGGGGGGGGGGGGGTGGGGGTGGGGGGTGAATAGGTTCAATTCTTTTTTCAGGCAGATAATGTAAACTACTTGTTAGACAGCCTTAGCAATATCTATCACAGCACAGATTATAACACACACAGGCAACACAACATACACACAGATTTTATAGTGGTTCCCCAAGTGATGGGTACATCTACTTTCCCCCTTCGTCTATCTAGCAGTTTACTAGATTCGGCTTAACTCCCTTCTTCCTTCTCAGATCCTCAGATCTTAAAAATTAGAACCAAGAATGATTCCTACAACTCAGACTTCAGCAAGTCCTACAGCTCAGATCCTCTCAAAGAATTCTACCTCAGAGTGAGTTCACACTCCTACAACTCAGGCAATCAAGCCCTACCTCAGCCTCTTCAACAGACCTACAACTCAGAGAAATTAATCCCCTACCTCAGGCACTCAGCCCTACCTCAGCCTTTATAGATTTAGGCTTACAACTTAGAGAGATAACTCTCCTACACTCAGATTTATAGAAGATCCTACAAAGAAAATTGATTATAAAAAGTATAAATCCTTCACCCAAGTAGTGAGAGAATGAGTTGATGGTTTCTTGATCAGTTCTTGATCGATCTGATTGCTTTAGATCCAACCTGTCTTAGCTTCTTCAAAGCTTCTTGAATTTGAACAAAGTAAGGTTGATCTTCTTGGAGATGATATTCAATCAGCTTCCTTCTTCTATTCAGATGTGGCTCTGAATTCTTCTTGCAGACTTATTCAGGATCTGCCCTTAGAGACTTGTTGATTTCTGGATGAAGACTTCTCTTCTTCTTAGTTGTTGGTTGTCTCTTCTTGTTCATTCTCGTTTGTTGATAGAATAGGTCTTCATATAGACCCCATCCGAGGTTACCGGCTAATCTGGTTCCTAACGGCCTTCTCACAACTCTGACAGATGTAACTGCTTTGTTGGTTGTGATAGCTGTCAAGTCTCCAGTCATGTCATCTGATATTTCATTGAACTTTAACTCAGCAGCAAAGTGTCGAGACAATACTTCAAATGTGTCGACACAAATAGATCATGTGTCGACACAATCCTTGGTGATGTCGACACAGCTCACATAATGTCAACACAACTCTTCTTTTTCTTCTTGGCACAGCTTCTTTGGAATTTGTCGACACAAGTCCTGCGTGTCGACACAATAACTCCTAGTCTCGACAAAGTTGATTTCGACAGAATTCCGGTGTGTGTCGACACAAGTCATGTGTGTCGACACAATTGTTGTCGACAAAATTCTAGTGTGTGTCGACACAGTTATTGTCAACTGATTTTCTGTGTGTCGACACAAGTCCTGTGTGTCGACACAATCTGGCTCTTGGTGTCGACTCAGCCTTTCCCAAGTGTCGATACAATTCTTCTCAGGTGTCGACACTTATACTTAGAAACTTTTCTACATTCTCTTAACCTGCACAATGAAACTCAAAACACCATCAAATACACATTGATGAATATCATTGAGTTAGGTGAGGCTTCTCCAAATCTGATACATATTTTCCAATGTACCCAACAATCTCCCCCTATTTGGAGAAGTCATAACTCTTAGTCAATAATATACATCACTTTATAATAAAACACAGATTATGATGTATAAAAGGATTATTTAGACAGGGTAACACATAAACAAAACCAACATATTATATCATCACAAAACATGATAAAATATAGTGAACATGAATCAATGTTTTGTTGAAGTACAAGAAGTTTTTGAACAACAAATTACGTAGATTTTAAAACACAAGATTACATAGTTCTAAAGTCTAGTCAATCTATTCTAGGACTGATCAGGCTCCTTAATGACAATACCTTTGCTAGACTGAATCCTTGCTTGTACATTAGCTTCAGTGTCTTCAGCTGGCTTCTTTCCTTTAAGATCTTTTTTCTTGAGTTCTTCAGTCTTGGCCTTTTGTCTTTCAAAATAATGATAAAACTTTGAAAAGTATTTGCCTGGCTCCACAGAAATAGTAGGTATCTTCCCAACTTTGAGATCTCTTCTAAACTGATATATGACATCTTGCCGTTTCTGATACTTGCTCCATTCTTGTCCAGAGTACCATTTGCCTCTATCATGCATGTTGACTTTAACTGCTTTCCAGGCAGTGAGAATAATGTTTCTGGAGGTGGGACTCCATCTTTCAAAATCAGTCTTTAATTCAGCCTGCTCTCTAAACCTTTTCTTAGAAAGTTCAGCTTCTTGCTCTCTTTTTCAAAGAAGCTTCAGACATCTCAACCTTCTCAATAATCATATTCTGAACCTCCTGTGGAGGACTGTACATTTGTTGTACTGCAGATTGAATGCCCTGAATATCAGCAGGTGGATAAATAATTTGAGCTACTTCCTGCTGAACCCCTTCATTTGAAGCTGATTGAATGCCTGATTCAGCAATGTTATCATCATCACACATGGGTGGATAACCAAGAGTTGCTCTGACAGTATTAGTAATCCATTTAGCATGTTCAGAGCCTGCATTGACTAACACTCTCTCCCCCTTTATGACTTCTCATTCAATATGGTCTCTTAGATCATCTTTTTGAAATCTTATCTGATTAGCTAGGTAATTGGTGCCTTCTTTATAGAATGATCTGAATTTCTACGGTTGATCAGCAATTACTTTTTGAGAGTCCTGAATAGCTGTGCTAACATCAGTCAAATTTGTTTTGAGTTGTTTATCAAACTCAGTCTTTTCTCTAACAAGATGTTCAGTCAAAGCAGTGGCTTTATTCTGAAGTTCTGTTACAATAATATTGTGTGACTCTATGAGATTATCATTCATTCTTATTTGGTTTTCCAGAACATAGCCTTGTTTCACTGCTATGTCATCTATTTGAGTTTTGGCTTCCACTTGTTGCTTGGCTAAATAGACTACAACATTACCTCCCTTATGGAAGCAATCTGTAATTTTCTTTTTATGTAAATTCACTTCAAATCTGATAGATTTAATATCTTGTGTCAGCTAAAGTTGCAATTCTTTATTGCTCTCATCAACATATTTTTCAAGGGCTTGTCTTTGTTCATCCATCTTTACTTGCAGTTGCACCAGTAGTGAACTTAAATCTACTGTTGGAGCTGGATTTTGTGGGACAGCCTGCAAGGCTTTCTTATAGGTTGAGCACCTTTTCCTGAGTTCCACAATTTTTCTCTTCTTAGCCCTGGAGGCTTCTTCATGTTTAGAAGAATCAGATGAACTTGCTATATTCACAATGTCTTTTGGACTTGAGTCAAGGATGGGCATCTCTTGCTCAATTCTTGAGTGCTCCCCCTCAGTCCTTACTCCTATCAAATCAGGAAATAACTCTTTTAATGTTACTTCTTGGTTTATTTGAACTGGAGGAATAGCTTGCTTTTGCTCAGCAGATTGTTCTCCTTCAACTTCAAAAGGTTCTTCCCTGGTAATGTCATCCTCAGGGACACTGTCTTGGTTATTTTTATCAATATCAGTTTTATGCACATCCTATGCATCATTTTCAGTGTCTATAGCAGCATGATTTATGTCTTCGACTACCTCAAGTATTGATTGAGTTGCTGCTTTACTGTCTAATTCAGATGTGTGGTCAATTGGCTTTTGCACATGAGCTTCCTTTGAAGGTGATGGCAGTGTTGAGCTGGAACTGGAGAAAGCTCATTAGCTCCCCCTGGATGAGACTCTTCCTGTACCTGATCCACTGAGATGTTGGTGGCAAGAATCTGCTCCCCCTATATCTGACTATCAGTTATAGTTTCTTGAGCAGGAGATTTGCTAGTCCTTTATACTCCTTCATCAGAGCTGTAAACAACCATTTCTCCTGAATCACAGGAAGATTCAGTGGTCTTGGAGGCTATTTTCTTCTTTTTCTGAATCTGTTTTGCTTGTTTCTATGGAGTAGAAACATCTTTGGTCAGAACCCTATCCCATCTGGACAGTATTCTTAAGTCCATTCTTCTCATGTGATTAATCTTAGAACCTGCAGATTGATTTATCACTCCAGGTATATTCTCAGCCAGATATAGGCTCAGCATTCTGCCCAGATTAGGTTTCTTGATTCCTTCTTTGATCTTGTCAAAAATAACAACAGACCAATTTGTTTACACCTTGAATATCACTCTGGTCATTAGATTGAACATATAGGCAGAAATCCTATCATGTCCTCCTATTTTACACAGAATAACCTTTCCTATAATTTCTGACAGGAATTTTCCCTGGAATTCATTCCCTTCCTGTTCATGGATGATCCAATCTTGGTAGTGGGATCCAGTCCACACTATTGGAGAGCATTTTTTGTCATGGAGGATGTTATGTCATCCTCTTCCTTAAACTTGGGAAGTTGAAGTGTTTTTCTTAAGCTTTTTTGTGTTAGTTTTACCTTTATTTCTTGAACTGACGACCTAATTTTTATGCCCGTCGAATTCATGGATGCCGATGAGTAGAATTCAAGAACTTCCTTTTTCCATATCCTTGTAGGTTCTGAGACCAAGTATTCCAATCCATTTTCTGTGATTAGGGTAATCACGGCTTTGATGTCTGGCGTGGTAGTCTCAAACGCATGACGAACTAGTTCATAGCCCTTATTGATGTTGTCTTCCAGCTTGGGCGCCATTAGGGATTAGAGATTGAGGAGAAGAGAGATGAAGGTCTGTCGACACAAAGATTTGGTCTCGAGAATACTGAGAGCGTAATCGATAGGGTTTTACTTCCACCTATTTATATGTTTCTAAATAAAGAAGGTCAAAAGGCGGGTTGAAATAATCTTATTTGATCGACACTGTTGAGATTGTGTCGATACAGAATATTAAAGTCTCGACAGAGTTTGTAAACGTATTATAATACTATGTGTCGACACCATCTGCGATGTGTCGACACAAACAACCTTAAGAGTATACACTAATGTTTGTGTGTCGACACAGACGACTGTATGTGTCGACACCAATATCTAAGTGTCAGGAAAGCTATGTGTCAACACCAAATTCTAAGTGTCGACACAATCTTTTTGTTGCGTCGACAAAATTTTCCTTATGTGTCGACACCAACTACTAAGTGTCGACACAGATATCTTTATGTGTCGACACAAATTTACTTAGTCAAATTTGTCATTCTTATTCTAAGTTCAGCATGCCTAATTCAATTTTAAAATAATTGAATTTAATTTCATCCAGTGGTTTGGTGAACATGTCAGCAATTTGAAAATTAGTATTGACAAATTCTAAACTTATATCTTCCTTTTCAACATGATCTCTAAGTAAATGAAATCTTATTTCTATGTGCTTAGTTCTGCTATGAGAAACAAGATTTCTAGCAATAGAAATGACACTAGTAGAGTCACAAAACAATGGAGTTCTACTTACCTGGATGCCATAATTTTCAAGCTGATGTTGTATCCATAACACCTGAGCACAACAACTGCATGCAACAATATATTCAGACTCAGCAGTGGAAATAGCCACACTTGTCTGCTTTTTGCTCCTCCATGACACCAATCTTCCACCTAAAAACTGACATGTGCCAGTTGTACTTTTCCTGTCTTCTTTGCATCCTGCAAAGTCTGTATCTGAATATCCAGTTAGTAGAAAATCTCTATTCTTAGGGTACCAAAGGCCAAGATTTGGTGTTCCCTTAAGATATCTCAAAATTCTTTTGACTGCAGTATAATGAGATTCTATAGGGCAGACTTGATACCTAGCACAGACACATGTAACATACATGATGCCTGGTCTACTAGAAGTTAAGTATAAAAGGGAGCCAATTATCCCTCTATACAAAAACTAATATACAGGTTTTCCTGCATCATCTTTGCATATAGGCATACTTGACCCCATTGGAGTTCTCATGGTGGAGGCTGACTCCATACCATATTTCTTAATCAACTCCTTGGTGAACTTAGACTGGGATATGAAGAAGAATTTCAGCTCACCCATGTTGCTCATCTCAAACTTCCCTTGCATAAGTTTAGTAAACTTTCTATAAAGGTTGTTTTTTGTTGATCCAAAGATAATGTCATCAACATATATCTGGACTAGGATGATCTTGCCTTTTGATTCCCTTAGGAATAAAGTTTTGTCTATTTTCCCCCTTGAGAATTTGTTCTCAATGAGGAATGTAGACAGAGTTTCATACCAAGCCCTAGGGACTTGTTTCAAATCATATAGTGCTTTCTTAAGCCTATACACATAATTAGGATAGAGAGGATCTATAAAACCTGAGGGTTGTTCAACATAAACTTCCTCTTTTAAGTCACCATTCAAAAATGCTGAGTTTACATCCATCTGAAATACCTTGAACCCATGATAAGCTGCAAAGGCAAGGAACAGCCTTATTGCTTGCAACCTTGCCACTGGGGCAAATGTCTGGTCAAAATCTATTCCTTCTTCCTGTCTATAGCCCTTTTCCACCAGTCTTGCTTTGTTCTTAACTATAATGTCATTTTCATCTAGCTTGTTCCCTAAAGTCCTTATGACATTGTGATTCTTTGGTTTAGGAGCCAACTTCCAGACTTTGCATCTTCTGAATTGATTCAACTCTTCTTACATGACATCAATCCAATTTGGGTCTTGTATGACTTCTTCAAATTTCTTGGGTTTCATCTGGGATAGAAAACTTGAGCAAAGGACTGTGTTCATGTTCTTGCTCCTTGTCTGAACATCATGACTTGGATCACCAATAATTTGCTGTGCTGGATGATTCTTTAGATGTCTTATTGCTGGATGCAATCTATTTACACCTTGATTTTCTCCAATCACCTCACCATGTTGTACTTCATTGTCCTCTTCATCAGCTTGTGGGTCTTGTACTCCCCTGGAAAACATCCATCATTTTCTTCATCCTGCCTTGCAGGTTGGTCTTCACTAATGATTAGCTTGTCCATCTTTTCCTTCAAACCTGTAGAGCTACAAGGAGTACAAGACATCTCACAGTTGATTAGTTTAGTTTCATCAAAGACTACATGGACAGATTCTTCTACAACTTGAGTAGTCAAGTTGTAGACTCTGTATGCCCTACTACTGTTGCTGTACCCAACAAATATCCCTTCTTGGGATTTGACAGCAAACTTAGTTAAATAGTTCTTGCCATTATTAAGAACAAAACACTTGCTATCAAAGATTCTAAAATAGGCTAAATTTGATTTTCTACCTTTCATAATCTCATAGGGTGTCTTCTTGTGGCTTTTGATGATGGAAGCCCTATTGAGAACATGACATGCAGTGTTTACTGCCTCAGCCCAGAAATATTCTGGGAGAGAAGTGTCACTTAGTAGGGTTCTACCAGCCTCAATAAGAGTCCTATTATTTCTTTCAGTAATACCATTTTACTGAGGAGTTCTAGGTGAGGAGAACTCTTGATGAATCCCTAGTTCTCCACAAAATTTTGTCATGCATTCAGACTGAAATTCAGTCTCATGGTCACTTCTGATTTTAACCACTGAACTGTTAAGTTCATTCTGAATTTGCCTAACAAAATTATGGAAGACAGTAGGGGTTTCAGATTTCAGCCTCAAGAAGAAAACTCATGTAAATCTAGAATAGTCATCCACAACCACAAATGTGTAGACTTTCCTACCTAGACTATGAACTGGCATATGACCAAATAAATCCATATGCAGGAGGTACGAACACCTCACTGAGTCTTTGGTATCAAGAATGTGGAAGGAGGTCTTAGTCTGTTTGCCTTTTTGACAAGCTAAACACACACCCTCCTGAATGCACTTGACCTGAGGACCATTCCTCACTAACTCCATACTATAGAGTTGGCTTATTGACTTGTAGTTTAGGTGAGCCAGCCTCTTATGTCATTTGACACAATGAGAAGCTTTCTCATCTGCAATTAGACAAATAGGAGAGTTCTTATTCTCACAATCAAAATTGAGACAGTAAACATTTCCTTTTCTATAACCTGACAAGATGACCTCTTGATCACTTGTCCTTCTAATCTAACAGCCATTCCTAATAAAAGAGGTGTCATAACCAAGATCACTCAGTTGGCTTATGCTTATTAAGTTATGTTTCAAACCTTTCACATAAGACACTTGGGTGATAATGATGGAACTATTGGAAATATTACCAAACCCTTTGATGACCCCCTTTTCAGATCCACCAAAGATCACTTTGGGTCCATTCTCTATGGGAGAGCAGTCCTTCAGCATCCCTCTTGTTCTAGTCATGTGCCTGGAACATCCACTGTGCAAGTACCATATTGGGGTATGGCCACTTGGACTCACCTTCATCAAATAAAATTAGTTAACCTTAGAACCCCAATAATTATTGGGTTCTAAGTTCAGGTTAGACTGAAACTTAACATGCTTGTCTGCATCCTTTCTGACAGGTAAGCTGGCATTCTTCATGACAGTAGTGTTGTGCCAACAATCAATGGCATAATGACCCACTTTGCCACAACACCAGCACTCATATCTATTGTATCTTCTTTTAGGTACAGTATTAACAACATTGCTGTCAGCAGACCTTAAAACTGTAGGTACAGTAGTCCTTTTCTTGAGTGGTGGGGCTGATGCATCAAACATTGATGATTCCTGAAGATCATAATGTGTTTGTACATGGGCTGCCCTATTGGCATTTACACCTTACCATTTAGATTACCGGGCTTACTGTGACCATGTGTAATATCATGGTCATACTTGTTAGTGGGTTGCATCACTTTCCTGAAAGCAATAGAGGGTTTGAAGGCTAGTGGCTGAACTGGGGTTTTGCCTTTTCCTTTAGAATTAGCCGCCCTAGTTCTTCCCTTGAAGCCTAATCCTGGCTTACCCTTTTGGAGAGTGAAGTCATTAATCAATGGTAAGACTGACTTTGGCTTTGAGACTTTAGCAACAAGTTCCCTCTCTCTTTGAAGTCTGACCTCCAGACTCTTGATTTGATCATTTTTGAATGTAATTATACTCATCTGAATAAAAGTTATATTTTTCAGTTTGGCAATTTCATTCAACTTCAAATCCAGCATTTTTGTTGAATCTGATGTAGCCAATTTAAGAGATGTAATTTCCTCAGCTTGGTTTTTGACAAGATTTCTGCTTCTCTTAAGTGCTTGCAACAGATCACCATACTCATCAATAAGTTGATGAACATCCCCTTCAGATTCAGAACCATCCACATCTCTTGATACAGATACTTCTGAGTCTGATCCAGTATAATAATTAGAAACTGAAGAAAGGTAGTTTACCTTATTGGGTCAAGGCTGATCCTGACACTGATCTTCCTCAGTCAAAGCCATCAGCCCTTTGCAATGATGATCTTCAACCCCATTTATTGAGTCCAGCAGTTGTAAGAACTCAGATTCTACTGAATCCTCTTCAGTAGTGAACAATCCTATATAAGCTTCAACTTCAGCTTCAGTCTCTTCTCCTGATTCTGATGATGATGAGTCAGTCCAACTCTTCTGCTTCTTTGCAACAAAGGATCTCTCCTTCTTGCCCTTTTTTGTTGTTTCTTTTTATCTTTAGATTCCTTTCTCTTATCAAGACAATCAGCTATGACATGTCCTGACCTGTTGCAACAATAACAAACAATTTTAAAAGAAGTTTGTTTACTGGGATTAGAGACATACATGTCATCCTTAGATGTTTTCTTCTTCTTGTAATAATCATCCTTGGAGAAGGATGAAGATGACTTTGTTCTCCATTTCTTCTTCTTCATGAACCTTTGAAACTGTCCTGTGAAGGCAGCAAAGTCTTCATCAGATTTGTGGCTGTCTGAAGTGTTGATGTCAGAATTTTAAGATTCAACTTCAGCCATTCCCTTGGGAGGAAAAGGTGACTTTCTCCTACCCTTTCTTGTGTCTTCAACCTTGAATGCAACTGACTTCTCTCTGTATTCAGACCTATTGCTTTTCTCCTCCTTCTTTCTAGCAGCGAGCTGTATCTCATAGGATAACAATTTTCCAAATAAGGTTGGTGGATGTGTATCTGCAAGCCTGACCATCTCTCTGATGGCACATATTTTAGTATCCCAATCCTTGGTTAAAGATTTGAGAAACTTGTCATTTAATTCATAAGTGTTAAGCACTCTTCCATATGTCATTAGATCATTAATAATTCTAAAGAATTTCTTATAGCATTCAGCTATGCTATCTGTCTTAGCTTGTCTAAAGCTTTCATACTCTTGATTTAATATAGACTTCTTATCCTCTCTCACTTCTTCTGTTCCCTCCATGTAGACAATCAAGGTGTCTCACATCTCCTTGGAGGTTTTGCAATGGACCAGATTCTGGAATGTAGAGTCATCTATGACACTCACAATTATAATCTGTGCCCTCTTGTCTAAGGTTGCTAGAATGATCTCTTCCTTAGTCATTTATGAATAACTCTTTGGAGTCTTGAGGCTAGCATCAAGAATTGATATGTTCATAGGAATAAATGGCCCTTCTAGCACTGTGATGTAAATTCTTTGATCAGATGCTTCCATGAACAATCTGACCCTTTCTTTCCATATGCCAAAATTTTCTTTCCTACAGATAAGAAGTTTCATAGATCCAAATTCCTTCTGATTCTCACTTGAACCCATTATATCTAACTGATAACTGTCTTATAGATCAACTCAGACTGTTAAGTCTAATATTGAGTAACCTCCCTCTAATATCACTTGAAAGAATTTGATTCAAGATATCCTAGACACCTAGAGGGGGGGGGGGGTGAATAGGTTCAATTCTTTTTTTCAGGCAGATAATGTAAACTACTTGTTAGACAGCCTTAGCAATATCTATCACAGTATATATTATAGCACACACAGGCAACACAACATACACACAGATTTTATAGGGGTTTCCCAAGTGATGGGTGCATCCACTATCCCCCTTCGCCTATCTAGCAGTTTACTAGATTCGGCCTAAATCCCTTCTTCCTTCTCAGATCCTCAGATATTACAACTCAGAACCCAGAATGGTTCCTACAACTCAGTCTTCAGCAAGCCCTATAGCTTAGATCCTCTCAGAGAATCATACCTCAGAGTGAGTCCACACTCCTATAACTCAGGCAATCAAGCCCTACCTCAGCCTCTTTAACAGGCCTACAACTCAGAGAAATTAATCCCCTACGTCAGGCACTCAGCCCTACCTCGGCCTTTATAGATTTAAGCTTACAAGTCAGAGAGATAACTCTCCTACACTCAGATCTATAGAAGATCCTACAGAGAAAATTGATTATAAAAAGTATAAATCCTTCACCCAGGTAGAGAGAGAATGAGTTGAAGGTTTCTTGATCAGTTCTTGATCGATCTGATTACTTTAGATCCAACATGTCTTAGCTTCTCCAAAGCTTCTTGAATTTGAACAAAGTAAGATTGATCTTCTTGGAGATGATCTTCAATCAGCTTCCTTCTTTTATTCAGATGTGGCTCTGAATTCTTCTTGCAGACTTGTTCAGGATCTGCCCTTAGAGACTTGTTGATTTTTGGATGAAGACTTCTCTTCTTCTTAGTTGTTGGTTGTCTCTACTTGCTCATTCTCGTTTGTTGACAGAATAGGTCTTTATATAGACTCCATCCGAGGTTACCGACTGATCCGATTCCTAACGGCCTTCTGACAGCTCTGACGGATGTAACTGCTTTGTTGGTTGTGACAGGTGTCAAGCCTCCAGTCATGTCATCTGATACTTCATCGAACTTTAACTCAGCAGCAAAGTGTCGAGACAATACTTCAAATGTGTCGACACAAATAGATCATGTGTCGACATAATCCTTGGTGATGTCGATACAGCTCACATAATGTCGACACAACTCTTCTTTTTCTTCCTAACACAGCTTCTTTAGAATGTGTCGACACAAGCCCTGTGTGTCGACACAATAACTCCTAGTCTCGACAAAGTTGATGTCGACAGAATTCTGGTGTGTGTCGACACAAGTCCTGTGTGTCGACACACTTGCTGTCGACAGAATTCTGGTGTGTGTCGACACAAGCCCTGTGTGTCGACACAGTTGTTGTCGACTGATTTTCTGTGTGTCGACATAAGTCCTGTGTGTCGACACAATCTGGCTCCTAGTGTCGACTCAGCATTTCCCAAGTGTCGACACAATTCTTCTCAGGTATCAGCACTCATACTTAGAAACTTTTTCTGCATTTCCTTAACCTGCACAATGAAACTCAAAATACCATCAAATACACATTGATGAATATCATTGAGTTAGGTGAGACTTCTCTAAATCTGGTACACATTTTCCAATGTACCCAACACCGGTGATCCCTACAGGAGGTGGTAATAAGGTTCACGACAAAAGAGATGGAACGAGGGAAAGGGGGTTTTCGGCTCCACCCTGACTGCTCCACAATAAGGGCAGAAATTGGCTCCACTTCCTTCTTCCTTGGCCGATAGAAACCCTAAGAAGGTTTGACAAAGGACAAAGGTGAGCATCCTACTCACCCTCGGCTCTAACGGAAAGAGCGGAGAAGCTGCAAGCTGGAGATGGATACTCCTTGCTCTCGATAGGCCGCCAGTGTTAGAGGTCACGAAACCTAAAATCTCAGGGTCAGGAGCGGCGCAGAACAGGTATCGCACGATGGGGCTCCATCTTCCTTCTCGTTTTCTCTCAGGCGGGGTGGGCAAAGCCGGTCACGCGTGATTCATGAATGGGAATCAGGTAGGTAGTACATGAGATTTAGGTTTAGGCTTCATTTGCTTAAGCGGTGGAGGGAGGAACAAGCTGGTCCAAACAGAGCTTTCGAACCGGAGGCGGGGGTCGAAACAGAGCGGCGGCGGGGGGGGGGGGGCATCCACCTTGCTGCGGATGCAAATGGAGATGGAGTTTCGTTTGGTTACCTTCTGTCCGGTGGCGTTTGCTCCAAACGCCGCCCTAAAACGCTAAACCAAATGAAGCCTTAGTTTTTAAACATAATGAGAGCTTACTATCAGCGCACCAATATTTTTATCCGCACACCAAATCTAAATATATTAATCATGGAACATTACATGAAAAACAGGGTTTCCGGGTTAGAGAAAATGTGCCCAAAAATTATAAGGGCCCAATTATAAATATATCTTACCGAATGTAGTGGAGTAGAAATAGCTTTAATAGTCGGCTGGAGGAAAATCACTGGATGAATCGGCCGGCGTCAAGCGAAGAAATGGTAAGGACAGGTGGCAAAATGCGGAATAAGGGCGGCGAAATGCAGAAAATTGGTCGTTGACTGAAGATATGGAGGCAAAATGAGATTCTTCGCAGTTGTAGGGCTGCAAAATGGAGGAGTCGAGTGGCTTTACTTGTTGTCGGGCGACATCGAGGTGAACCGTGTGAAATCACAAAAGCACAAAGAGGAGACAGAAACTGGAGTGTGCATAACTGATGAATATGTGTGTTATTATTAGGGTTTTGGTGATAATTGGAGTTTTTTATACGTGTTATTTGAAACATTATGTGTACTTATAACGTTGCCCTAAATATTTCGATCTTAAATAATTAGTAAGGAAATTTGAAAGGGAAATTTTTGCTTCTATTTAGAAACAAATATTTTGCAATAAAATAATTCGGTGTCATTTTTGCAACAAAAAATTTCGTTGCAACTTTTGTATGTAAAAACAAAATGCATATAACTAACTAAATTCGATGTTAACCAACAACAAAGCTGTTACCATTTCAAATTTTCGTTGTTAAATCATGTTTTTCTTGTAGTGTGTGTTCGATAAGCCCTCGGTACTCAAGACAACTTTCTTCTCAGTCTATATATGATTACTACTGTTGCGGACTAACTCGATGTCCCGGTCGAACCAAAATACTTGAACCGTCTTAGCTCTCAGAACGGTCGAGTGCGCACGCAGTCAAAAGAGTAAGTTGATTGTACACAAACAGTTTTAACGTGGAAAAACTTCTCAACTAAGTAAAAATCTACATGACCGGATCTATGTCGGTCAAAGTCCACTATTTCCTTGCGGTTACAACTTGTATGTGAAGTAGATGGTGACATACCACCTCTCATTATAATTTCAGGGTGAGGTAACACTTGGCACACGACGGATGATAGGCCGTCGCACCAGCAGCTGTTACAAATTGCGCTTCGCGCTGCTGGTCTTCAGATAGTGGCTTGCTGATTCTGGATGGGGGGGGGGGGGCGGAGTAGCTGGACTTGCAGTTGCAAGGGCCGCTTGGAACTTGAATGATTTGACTTCGTCGGATGGCTTTGACTTGACCCACTTGTACCTTAGGTGCGGCTTGAAGGCTGCTCGTAGGAGGAATTCGGCAGATCTTCAACCTGAGGAAGAAGAAGACTCAGAAGAGAAAGTTGAGAAATGACGAGACCTGAGGCTCCTTTTATAGGCTCCGGGTGGTGGTTATGGTGGTTATTCGGCTACCCGCACACCATAACCACCATCAAATTGCATTTAGTGTAGTTTTAATGCGTGTATGGAGACCACTTAAATAAACTATATAAAATATTAATTAAATCCTCCCCCACTAACCCGACGGTTAGTGGGTGGTTACACGTAAATCGGATGGCCCGTGATGTTTGGTGGGCCAAAACCCGAACAGGCAAGCGTACCTGTCGAATTGTAGTACCAAGGTCGTATTTAAACACGGGGTTGTCAAGTACTTCTACTCGCGCTCTAACTATTATCCTACCGGAAAATTAAAGGGGTTTGAGAATTTTTTTAAGAAGCAAAAGGAACGATAAATTGCGAGACGAAAACTTATATAAAAAAGGCTAGCATTCGATCATTGATTCACCATGAAATGAAACGAGAAAATAAAAGGCATAGTTTTAAATTTGCAAATCCAACTTGGCCGTGACGGATCCGAAAATAAGACAAAATCTCGCTAGAGCATTAAGTCTCCTAACTTATAGACTTTTCGATCGAAATCTCTTTACAAACCGAAAAAGCCTAAAGTTGCATTATCGAGGTGATCCGCACTATTGGATTTGACTCCAATCCGGAGGATTTACGTCGTCCTATCTCTAGGGTTGCGTTCAACTCCTTCCTTCTTTGAGTGATCTTTCACATCCACGAGCCTCTCGGCTACTCGAATATGAGATCATAAGCCTACTACCGTATACCGGAAATACGGAGTCGACACAAAATAAATCAAAGAAGGACCGAGTAGAATTACGCAAAAATAAAACTATGAAATAAAAATAATTCTCATTTCAAATCATGGATCCTCATGATCAAATGCTAAAAGAAGATTAGCTACGCATATTGCAAAAAGAAACAACGAAACACATAGAAGAGAATTTCATTACTTGCAAATAAAAAGAGTGTACAAAATATTAAAAAGACTAGATTAGGCTATAAGAAAAACTTGCACTAATTGAAAAGAAAAGATTACACTAACAACATGTAAGCAAAAAGAAAGCACTCTCTTGAACTAGAACTTCACTTGCTCTCCAAAATCCAACTCTCAAAAGCATGGGATATGGGTTCTTTTTATAGATGAGGGAGAAGGTTCTAGAATGGAATGAAGAAGAGGGGGCAAGGGGGGGTGGCCGGCCATGTATATGGAGGAGTGCATGCATGGCATTTAATTAGGTGGAGAGAATTCATGCATGATATTAAATGAAGGAAGATACATTCATGCATATAAATTTAAAAGAAATGAAATACATATAAGAGGGGGGATGGATGGTAATAAAGAGTGGAGAAAAATAATAAAAAGGAGAGAGAGGAGGGAACATGCATGAATGTGGCTTAAATAAAGGGAAAAAAAGAAATAAAAGAGGGAGAGAAAGAGGGGTGGCCGACCATATAGGGGGAAAATGTTCATGTATGGCATTAAATGATGAGGGAGGGGGGAAAATAAGTGGCCGGCCACATGCTTGGATGAAGTGGGCTGCACTATATGGGCTTGGGAAGCTTGAAGAGGGGCTGAATGCATCATGTAGGCTTCAAGGAAAAGGGCCGGGCTGCTCCAAACTTCAAGGGCTGCATGTAGGGGGCTGCATTATGTAGAGGGGCTGCACCATAAGTGGCCGGGCTGCATCATGTGGGCTGTTTTGGTGGAAGAGGGCTGCTCCAATTGGGCTTGATCAAGTGAAATGGATGCACTAGCATGGGCTTTGAACCTACAAATAAAGTGAAATAAAACATTAGCTAATACAAATAAGACTAAACATAGCATATCATACTATTAATTAATTATATTCATAACAAAATATAAGTAAACATAAAACATAAAACATGTACTAAAACTATAGATTTTTAAATCAAAACATAATAAAATAAAATTGCAACATAACAAGCAAATAAAACTATAATAAAACTAGGAATTATAATATCCTAACACAAAAAGACTTTAAGAAGAAATAAAACAAAACATGCATAAAAATACTTGAAACATATAATTAAACTAGGAATTTTGCATACTAAACTACCCCAAAAATGATGACTAAAATAAGTCATCAAATTCCCCCATGCTAGAGTATTTGCTTGCCCTCAAGCAAATAAAACTTAAAGAACTAGGGAATGAAAACAAAGAAAATTTAGGTTGCAAGTAAGAAAAACAAAACATGAAAAATTAAACTATCCTAATTCCTATGTTAACAACTAGTGGGGTGAGAAGTGCACAATAGAAAACTTGAAAGTGGAGACCTAAAAATATCATTAGAACATAAGAAAAGTCTACACATTTCTAAATCTTAAAAACAAGGCATCCAAAATAAATGAAAATAAGGACAACAAAAAGTAGAGGTTCTAAATAAACAGCGCATTAACAAACTACTAGGTTGCTAGATAAACATTAACCCTAAGACATTCCAAGATAACCTCCAAAGAAATCCATCAATGATGGTGGCCATAGGCTTGTACGTTCACACTTTCTCCACTACGCGAAATTAAGTTCTAAGATCATTAGGACTTCTACTAGGCATTAAAACTTGGCTTAGGTAAATGATTAGGAAGTGGAATCAAAGATAAACATGAAGGTTTTAGGCACTAAACAAGGTGAGCTCAAAAATAAATAATAGCATAAAAAAAGATGAGAAATAACATGTCATTTCTCCAATATGAAACTACAAAAACAAGGCCATGAAATTTTTTCTTTTATAAACTTGGCCAAACATAAACTTTTTGCATTCATTTTTTTTTGATTTTGTAATGATATATATTTTTTTCTCTTTCTCAATTTTTTTCCTTTTGAATAACATTTGATAAGAAAGCTCCAAAAAATGAGCTTGAGAATTTCCTAATCATTTCAAAAATAATATCCTTCCCACAAAAATAATTTTTAAGCTCAAATTTATAGTGCAAAAATAGGAAAGATATTTGGCTTTGGTGAACATAATGAAATGAAAGGTGGAGCTAAAAACAAAGAAAATAAGGAAAATGCCCAAAATTGTTTTGCAAGGGTTTTGTTTATGGTGGGCAAGAAAAGCTCAAACTATTCAAATGGTGGCCTAAATCATTTCTAAAGAACGTAAAAACGGCGCAAATGCTTCGAGAGTAGCTTGGTACAAGTTCTAGACACCAAGAAAGACTACCTCGCAAATGAAAAAGAGCTAATGATACCTAGCAACCATTCGTAAGCAACTAACCGAATTAAAAGACATAACTACAAATTGCTAACTTAAAACGTAAAAATTGGATGCAAATATTTAAGAAAAAGAAACTAGTAAACTAAGCTATGTTAAACTGATAAATTTAGAAAACCAATTCAAAGAAATCTAAATAGAACTAAGAAACCGCACGGGCCTACACATCACTAGAAGAAACATAAAAAAAAGATAAAAATAATTTTGGGTTTTGTTTTTCAAATAGATTTTAGCACAAATTTTTTTTTGATTTTTGTTTTTCTAAATTTTTTTGGATTTTATATTTTATAATTTTTGGATTTTAGATGTTGATAACATAAAATACTATACTAATAAAAATTTTTTTTGAAAGAAGAAGAACCCAAAAGAAACTAGACCCCCCCATGCTTAAATCCTTCATTGCCCTCAATGAAGAAAACATAAAGAAAAAGAGAAGGGGACTGAGAAGAAGAGAAAAAGAAAAATGCAGGAAAAATAATAAAAAAGAACAGGACTTCCCCGGGTTCGTGAGATGAAGGCGGATGTCGCTCCCCCATGCTTGCTTTTTAGAGTACTTGATCGTCAGCAGGTATGACTTGATCCATCTGATATCAGCAGCGGCGGAGCGGCGACCACGATCATGGACTTGATTGGCCTCCGGTAGAAAGAGCAAAATAAAAGAAAAGGAGAAAGAGTCCATGAGCAGATGCCCGATAATGTTTTTTATTACAATCATTTAAAGTCCGAATAAAAGTGTTTCAGAATAATAATAATAAGTCCAAAAATAAAATAAAATAAATGTCCCACACAAGATAAATGTTAAGAGTCCAACACAAGATTCTCCTTTGCAGGAGGCACATAATCATTAGAGGAATAGAGTTTAAGTCTATGACCATTAACTTTAAAGTCCCCCTTATCGGGGTGTGAAAGTAGCACAGTTCCATCATAAAAAACATCCTTGACCGCAAACGGTCCAGACCAACGAGATTTAGATTTTCCAAAGAAAATACGTAAACGTGAATTTAAAAGAAGAACCTGATCGCCCGGTTTAAAATTTTTATGCTGGCGGAAGTTCTTAACATGATAATTTTTTTCTGCAGGGTCAGGTGGTTTTTCAAAATAATTTGGCAAATTTTTATTATTTTCAAAAATAAGATTTTGTTGTCCAAAATCAGAGTCATTTTTGAATGGTGCTTGCACGGACATAACAGTGTTTTCAAAAATAGTTGATGAGGGTCCAAAAAAGGAAGAAGAAAAATCATTTGGAGGGAAATAGGAGTCTTCTTTTAAATCATCAATGAAAAAACAAGAGTCATCATTTTGTAAAGAGTTTTTCATCGATTTATTAATATCAAATATTACTTCCACATCTCCCACACGTAGAGAAAGTCTTCCGTCACTCACATTTATGATTGCTCGAGCGGTGGCTAGGAAGGGACGACCAAGTATAAGAGGGACCTCGACGTCCTCTTCAATATCGAGAATGACAAAATCCACCGGGAAGATGAATTTGTCGACCTTCACTAGCACATCCTCAACGATACCTAACGGATACTTAATCGATCGATCAGCCAATTGAATACTCATACGCGTAGGGCTGAGAGTGCCCAATTCTAGCTTTTTAAACAATGAAAAAGGCATCAAGTTGATGCTCGCACCTAGATCCGCTAGCGCATGTTTTATAAAAAGATCACCAAAAACGCAAGGAATGGAAAAACTACCCGGATCGTTTATCTTTTTAGGTAGAGTAGAGTTTTTAACGACCGCCGAGCATTCTTCATTTAACGTTACATGCGATAAATTTTCTAATTTCTTTTTGTTTGTTAATAAATCCTTAAGATATTTTGCATACTTAGGCATTTGACTAATCGCTTCATGAAATGGTAAATTAATATGAATTTGTTTGAACATTTCAAGAAAGCGTTGGTATTGATCATCTAGTTTTTCTTTCCTAAGTCGGGCCGGATAAGGGGGTGGCGGAAATTCCTTTATGATAAGCGGAGCATCATTTTGAACGTCATCATTAGAAAAAATAGAAACATCTTTTTCTTTATCTAAAGTAGATTTTTCATTTTCAAAATTTGTTTTATCATTTTCCGTAGGGGTAATTGCTTCCACAACAGGAGGGACAATCACCTTTGGCTCTTCCCTTGTGGTGGGCTCGTTAACAACTTTACCGCTCCGAAGGGAAATTGCATTTGCGTGTTCCCTTGGGTTAGGCTCAGTGTTCGAGGGAAGAGTTCCAGGTGGTCTCTCATAAAAAGCCTTGGCGAGTTGGCCGACCTGATTTTCTAAATTTTTAATTGATCCCGTTATGTTTCTAATAGTAGCATCATTTGAGCTTATATACTTAGCAAAGATCTCTTCCAAAGGGGAAGGTTTTTGAAAATTTTGTTGTGGTGGTGGTGGTGTAAAATCGTGCGGTGGGCGTACTACGTTAGCATTATTACTCCATGAAAAATTAGGATGGTTACGCCATCCAGGATGATAAGAATTCGTAGCAGCATTAAAACCAGGAGGAGAAGAAAAATTCGAAAAAGTAGAAAAATTATTGGCAGAATTATTTTGAGCAGGCCTGGGTATGTTCCCCAGATAATCCACCTGCTCGGCAGCAGCAGCATTTTCATATACCTTAGCGGCGGAGGAAGCAGTCATCTCCGAAATCTTCTTGTTTAACATTTCCACTTGCAGCGCTAGTTGCGAAACCGAATCCACTTCATAGATACCTGCAGGTTTAGATGGGCGAGACCTGGACGAATTCCACTGATAAGTGTTCATCGCCATGTCCTCGATAAGCTCAAGAGCGGCTTCCGGAGTTTTGCGGTCTAAAGAACCAGCGGAAGCGGCATCTATCATTTGCTTTGTTTCTTGATTTAGCCCATTGTAAAATGTCTGAACCTGTAACCATACAGGCAGAGCATGATGAGGGCATCTTCTCAAAAGTTCTTTGAACCTCTCCCAAGTGTCATAGAGGGTCTCAGAAGCAATTTGAGAATAAGAGGTGATATCATTTCTTAACTTAGCAGTTTTGGCGGGAGGGAAATATCTAGCAAGAAATTTTTCAGTTAAAATGTTCCAAGTAGTGATTGAGCCTCTTGGAAGAGAACTCAACCACTGTTTGGCCTTAGTTCTTAAGGAGAAGGGGAAGAGTCTTAGCCTTATAGCATCATCTGAGACACCATTAATTTTAAAGGTGTCACATATTTCAAGAAAATTAGCAATATGCAAGTTCGGATCTTCATCTTGTAGTCCGTCGAACTGTACATATTGCTGCACCATTTGTATGATGCTAGGCTTAAGCTCAAAGTTATTGTTCGCAATTGCAGGTCGAACAATACTTGTTTCAGTCCCCTCCAGGTTGGGTCGAGCATAATCGGACATAGTCCTTTGCTGAGCCATTCCTGGGTTGGGATCTCCCATATCAGAATAATTACAATCCCCGAAGGAATCCTCAACCGCTGTTTGAGAAGTGGAAGCCCCGAATCGTAGTTGTCTCCGAAAGGAGCGTTCGATCTCTGGGTCCAAATCAACAAGTAGCGACGGATTCGCTCGGGTCATGCACTAGTAAAGAAAACGAGGGAAGATGAGAATAAAAGCTTGGAAAAGAAAGAAAAAGAGGAAAAGAAAGAAATTTTTTTTTTTTTTAGTTTAGTTTTTTTGAAAAAAAAGATTTTTTAGACGGCTTGGCTCTCGAACTTCCCGAGGACTACCCGGTGAAGGGTTCGCCCGGTACTAGGTAAAATGGTGGCGCTTAAAGCCCCTTACCCTTTTCGAGAGATTTTAGGTGGGGTAGAAATAAGGTGAAGTGGGTTGATTATAAATATTTAAACATATAAATTATAATTTTTTTGATTTTTTGAAGAAGTAATAGCGCAAGCGTTTTCAAAATATTGACGAAGAAAAGTCCCCGGCAACGGCGCCAAAAACTTGGTGGGCCAAAACCCGAACAGGCAAGCGTACCTGTCGAATTGTAGTACCAAGGTCGTATTTAAACACGGGGTTGTCAAGTACTTCTACTCGCGCTCTAACTATTATCCTACCGGAAAATTAAAGGGGTTTGAGAATTTTTTTAAGAAGCAAAAGGAACGATAAATTGCGAGACGAAAACTTATATAAAAAAGGCTAGCATTCGATCATTGATTCACCATGAAATGAAACGAGAAAATAAAAGGCATAGTTTTAAATTTGCAAATCCAACTTGGCCGTGACGGATCCGAAAATAAGACAAAATCTCGCTAGAGCATTAAGTCTCCTAACTTATAGACTTTTCGATCGAAATCTCTTTACAAACCGAAAAAGCCTAAAGTTGCATTATCGAGGTGATCCGCACTATTGGATTTGACTCCAATCCGGAGGATTTACGTCGTCCTATCTCTAGGGTTGCGTTCAACTCCTTCCTTCTTTGAGTGATCTTTCACATCCACGAGCCTCTCGGCTACTCGAATATGAGATCATAAGCCTACTACCGTATACCGAAAATACGGAGTCGACACAAAATAAATCAAAGAAGGACCGAGTAGAATTACGCAAAAATAAAACTATGAAATAAAAATAATTCTCATTTCAAATCATGGATCCTCATGATCAAATGCTAAAAGAAGATTAGCTACGCATATTGCAAAAAGAAACAACGAAACACATAGAAGAGAATTTCATTACTTGCAAATAAAAAGAGTGTACAAAATATTAAAAAGACTAGATTAGGCTATAAGAAAAACTTGCACTAATTGAAAAGAAAAGATTACACTAACAACATGTAAGTAAAAAGAAAGCACTCTCTTGAACTAGAACTTCACTTGCTCTCCAAAATCCAACTCTCAAAAGCATGGGATATGAGTTCTTTTTATAGATGAGGGAGAAGGTTCTAGAATGGAATGAAGAAGAGGGGGCAAGGGGGGGTGGCCGGCCATGTATATGGAGGAGTGCATGCATGGCATTTAATTAGGTGGAGAGAATTCATGCATGATATTAAATGAAGGAAGATACATTCATGCATATAAATTTAAAAGAAATGAAATACATATAAGAGGGGGGATGGATGGTAATAAAGAGTGGAGAAAAATAATAAAAAGGAGAGAGAGGAGGGAACATGCATGAATGTGGCTTAAATAAAGGGAAAAAAAGAAATAAAAGAGGGAGAGAAAGAGGGGTGGCCAGCCATATAGGGGGAAAATGTTCATGTATGGCATTAAATGATGAGGGAGGGGGGAAAATAAGTGGCCGGCCACATGCTTGGATGAAGTGGGCTGCACTATATGGGCTTGGGAAGCTTGAAGAGGGGCTGAATGCATCATGTAGGCTTCAAGGAAAAGGGCCGGGCTGCTCCAAACTTCAAGGGCTGCATGTAGGGGGCTGCATTATGTAGAGGGGCTGCACCATAAGTGGCCGGGCTGCATCATGTGGGCTGTTTTGGTGGAAGAGGGCTGCTCCAATTGGGCTTGATCAAGTGAAATGGATGCACTAGCATGGGCTTTGAACCTACAAATAAAGTGAAATAAAACATTAGCTAATACAAATAAGACTAAACATAGCATATCATACTATTAATTAATTATATTCATAACAAAATATAAGTAAACATAAAACATAAAACATGTACTAAAACTATAGATTTTTAAATCAAAACATAATAAAATAAAATTGCAACATAACAAGCAAATAAAACTATAATAAAACTAGGAATTATAATATCCTAACACAAAAAGACTTTAAGAAGAAATAAAACAAAACATGCATAAAAATACTTGAAACATATAATTAAACTAGGAATTTTGCATACTAAACTACCCCAAAAATGATGACTAAAATAAGTCATCAATGTTTCCCGACGATCGGACGATGGGAGCGAGGCTCCACGAGCGGCCGACAAACTGGCCGCAGAGTTCGCCGGCGAGGGGAGGACAGCCGATGACGGCCTGGATGCAGCGGCTGTTGGGTCCATTGCCCACAATGTTCCTTAGATTTGAAGAGGCAGATGCAACCAATAATAAGAGAATTGTTGTATTTGATGTTGTTTAAACTCATCAGGTGCAGGATGTTCTAAGGAACATGTTTAGACAGGCTGTCTAAGTGTTTGTGACCGGTGGTCACAAGATAGAAAGGTGGACTCAAAGAAGCTGGCTGTAAAGGCGGGAATTTGCCTAAGTCAACAGGCGTTGAGTGGAGCAAGCTCACTCAACGCCAGAAGTCAAGGAACACTTGGCAATGCGGCTAAGTCCACATGCGTTAAGTGGAGCAAGTTCACTCAATGCCAGAGGTAAGGAAGAATGTTCGTTGGCAAGAATGTGGCTAAGTCCACAGGCATTGAGTGAAGTCTAGTCACTCAACGCCATACAGCTAAAAGCTGTGAGTAAGGCTCAACCTGTCAAAGCCTAAGAAGAAAATGACAAAAATGTGGCTAAGTTCATAGACGTTGAGTGAAGTCCATTGATTTAAAGTCATACAATAAAAGGCTGTGAGACAGGCTAAAGCAGTCAAATCCTAAGCAAAAACAGGTTGATATTTGACTAAGGCTCTGTTTGGTTGGGCTGTTGCTGATGGAAAGCTGCTGATAAACTGTTGCTGATAGAAAAAGTGTTGATTCCGGAAAACAAAGTTTTGTAAAAAAACTGTTTGGGTGAAACAGAGTTTACAAAATAGAGTTTTCAAAAAGTTGTTTGGATACAAAACGGAGTTTTGAATAATTTTTTTTTTCAAATATAACAAAAAAGCGATGAGTGTGCATGATTGAACATCTCCTGACATCCTTATACTTGACGAACACCACGAGCAAAGTCTGGTAGATGATATCCCGTGTCCTGATAAGCTCGCCAACCCATTTATGAAATTGAACTCGAGGTGCACGAAGAAGCTCGTCGTTGATCGCAACTGCCTTCTTCCGTCCCATTTCTCCTTTCCCCTAGCTCCAAACCAACAGGACCCACAATCAAGCCAAGGGATTTGTCATTCAAGATAGTAGATACACCAGCAGGAAGATTGTGACAGCAGAAGGCAGAGAATTCTTCGACGAAGAAGCGTCCGGTCAAAATTTGAGCGTTAGAACAATCTCCTGCATCAATGCATCTAATATTTTAAATGCAACTTCATTTCTCAAAATTTTAAAATTTTTGGAATGAGAAAGGATCCTAAAAGAGAAGAGGATCCACAGAATATAGCATTGCACAAAATTTGAAAAATTCTGAAAGTAAGTAGTGCAAAGCTTCACCTTGGTCAGTGGAGTGAGGGAATGCAATATATGGAGCCAAAATTTTAGGGTTTACCTGTGAAGGTGTCGGAGGATGTGAATGAAAGCCTGGGGGGTGAAAAATTTGAGTTGAGGTTGCCCAAGGAGGAGAGTTGTGTATCGCTGTCCTAGCAGTCGGAGGTAATCTCGGAAGTCTTCCTGGCATGCGACATCGGGTAGAATCGCTGAGAGTGAAAATTAAGGTTTGGGGAGATGGAGTGAAAATGAAGTATGGAGGGAGATGGAGTATGAGTAAACGGAGGTTTGCCACCTATGGAAGACAACGACGGTTTGCCATTGCTAGGTGAATACAGTGATTTTCACTTAGTTGACGCCTCTTCCCCAAAGGCCTCTATAAGCCAGACACCAATGACAAACTTGACAGATGAGAGATTCGCAAGAAGAAGAACCACCGCCCTAATGGCATTCGCTCGAGGGAGATCGCCAGAGCCGAAGAAATATAGTGTAAGGGTTTCAGGAAGGAGAAGTGTTGCAGCGGTTGCGGTGAACCGAAGAAATATAGCGCGTCTCCATTTCCTCTATAACCTGCAGTTGTTAATAACTTGTGTTTTGCCTGAAAGCTGAAACAAACGCTGCATTTAACAAAAACTCCATTTCGGCGCAAAGGCACCAGAGGCAATCAGCCCAACCAAACGCTACCTAAGTCTACAGGTGTTGAGTGAAGCTTGTTCACTCAACGTCATAAGGTGGAAAGCGTTGACTGATCCTTATTCAGTCAGAGCCTATGTATTTTGGCGTTGAGTGATGAAGGCTCACTCAACACCTAATGACAGAAAATTGTCTTAAGTACTTTGGCGTTCAGTGATAAAGGCTCACTCAAAGCCTAAGATGTAGAAAGTTTTGCCAAGGCAAAAAGCATTGAGTGGACTCAACACTCTCAACGCCATGTGATAACAAGCATTGAGTGATGAAGACACACTCAATGCACTCAACGTCAAGGCAAAAAGCGTTGAGTGGACTCAATGCTCTCAACGCCTAGAGTCAGAAAAAATTTTCTAAGTATTTTGGCGTTGAGTGAAGGTTGCTCACTCAACGCCTAATGACAGAAAGATTGTCTAAGTGTTTTGTCGTTAAGTGAAGCTTACTCACTCAACGCCTAATGACAGAGAAATTATTCTAAGTGTTTTGGTCTTGAGTGAAGGTTACTCACTCAAAGCCTAATAATAGAAAATTTGTCTAAGTGTTTTGGCGTTGAGTGAAGCTTACTCACTTAATGCCTATACTAATGTTGCTTGATTTTGGCTAAGTCCACAAATGGCTGACGTCAGCATGAGTCAACAAAGTCAACGCAGTTCAAATTCGTTGCGGGAATGATGGAGTAAGCCATTGATGGCGCCGACGGCCAGCATTTGTCGTATTCTGCATATTGTAGGTGGTAAATCAACAATTAAGGCTGGGCCCCACAGCGCAAAGAGCCATTGATCGACGAAATAGAAAAGGCGAGATCAACGAAGGAGAAATCAATCTTTTAGGGTTTGTCTTTCTGCAAAGCGGTGGAACATCTTCGTCCTCGCCATTGTTGAAGAGCTCGAAGCTGAAGATCGAATCGGCAAACCTGGAGGATTGAAAAGCTTGTTGTTGTTTTCTTCATCGTGAACATCAAGATCAGAGATCTCTCTGAAGAAGAAGAAGAAACAACCAAGGAAAAAACTCGAGGTAAAGCTGATCTAAAAGCTGATACAAGTTAGTTGTAGCTGTTTTCACCTTCTATAATAAGTTCAGAAGATGTTTCTGAGGAAAAATAAGGAGCATCGAGGTTTTACCCTAGCTATAGGATCTGGAGTCAAGTAGAAGTTAGTTGTTGACATCTTTGCCATCAACATCAAGATCAGAATAAATTCTGAGTGAGAAAAAGGTAGCAGCTAAGGACTAACCCTAGCTGCAGCAACTGGAAGAAAATAAAAGTGGGTCGTAGCAATCTTCACCAGCTATAACAAGGTCAGTAAAGCTGAAGCTTTCTAAAAGAGAAGACTGAGTAGAGCCTTCATATTTCTGCAGTCAAGGTCAGTCAATTAAAGTGTAGATTCTCTATCTTCAACAACAAGTTCAGAGACTTGATTTCTGAGTTACTTCCAGCACAAGCATTTGTTGATTGAAGACCAACTTCCTTGTTGCTGAAAAGAAGTTAGGGCTGAGATAACTCAGCTCAGGAAGGTAGACTCAGATATATTTTCTCTACAGTCATATTTCACCAACATCCACTCTTCACCTTATAAGATCTTTTTAGATCTGAGTTGTAAGCTTGAATCTATACAGGTTGAGTGTAGGATCCCAGTGTGGATCTGAGTGGTAGGGTTGTTTAGCATGAGTGTAGGATCATTGGTTGATCTGAGGTAGAATTCTGTTGAGAATCTGAGAGTAGGGCTTTGGACTGAGTAGTAGGATTCAAGTGTGAATCTTAGCTGTAGGATCCAGTTTGGATCTGAGATAGGTGATCAGTTGGTCACTGAGCTGTAAGGCTTTTGAGCCTGAGATTGTAGGACAGTCATTCTCTCTGATGTAGGATCCATTGTGGATCTAAGGTAGGGCTGTCCTCCCAGCCTGAGTGGTAGGGCCTTTGTCCTAAGGTAGGTGATCAGTTGATCACTAAGTTGTAGGCCTCGTACCTAAGTTTTAAGTCTTGGAGGAGACTGAGAGATCCTGAGGGATCTAAGGTGTAAGCTCTTAGAAGCTGAGATTGGAGAAGTGCCTTGTCTAACTAGAATTTAGAAACGTGGGAGGGAAAGTGGACGCACTTATAATTTGGGGAACCACTATAAATTTTTTGTGTTATATGTGTTTGCTTTTCTGTGTGGCTCTTTGTTGCAGGCTATTTAATTCTTGAAAGCAAAAATATACTAACTCACCAAACAATTAATGAAGGAAATAAAATGAAAGTCACAAGAGACAAATAATTTATTCACCCCCCCCCTCTAGGTGATTTAGCTATCCTTGAAACAAAGACTTTCAAATGGTATCAGAGGGAGGTTACTCAGAAAGGACTTAACAGTCTAAGTAGACCTTAAAAGATAGCTAAAAGGTTTGTACTTGTGGGTTCAGAAGAGAACCATAAGAAATGGCGCTTCAAGTCTGCAACAAGGAAAACTTTGGGAGTTGTAAATAAATGATCAGACAGATCATGGAAGCCATTGATCATAGAGTCTTGGCATTAATTCAAGAAAGACCCTTCATTTCCATAAAACTCTCTACATTAGATGCAAGTATCACAATATTGTCCACTCCATGATGAAGCGCCATGGATAAGAGAGCGCAACACATCATGACAAGTGTCATGGATGCCTCCACCTTCTAGATCATGGTCCACTGCAAGACAGCCAAAGAGATGTGGGATTCTCTTACTGTCTATATGGAAGGAACAGATAAAGTCAGTCTTTTTGACAGTGATTCAGAGTCTGAAGAAGAAGAAACCTTCATTGGGCTACTTGCTGCCATTGCAGATGAAGCAGAAGACAATCTACATGCAAGGATAGAGATCGAGACCCCTCTGTCACAATCAGAAAGTGATTCCGAGGTGGATGTTGATGACGCAGATGACTGCAACTGTTATGGGCTAGTTTCCATGACAGAAGGAGAATCCTGCCATGATTATCCTGGTCCAAATCAGATACCATATCTGTCTAGTTCTTCTTATTGCTCAGGTCATGAGACCAGTTCAAATTCAGAAGCTTCTTCATCCGGCGATGAAGGTGACTCTTAATGTGAAGTAGATATATATCAATTGATTGATGAGTAAGGTAAACTTCTAGAGGCTTTGAGGAGAAGCAGGAAGTTGGTCAGGAGACAGGCTGAGGAGATTACCTCCCTTCAGTTAGCTGCTTCCCAGCATGCTGAGACATCATCCTTGCTAGATCAGAAGATTAGGGAGGTGTGCCAACTAAAGGCCATCTGAAAGTGTTCAGTTGTCAACCTAAATCACCTATAGGGAGATGAATAGGTGAGTTGTGCGTCTTTTTTGCGGAATAAAAATTTATAGATCTATGCACACAATTATCAACCAAGCAATCACAGACGACAAAAGATTTATAGTGGTTCCCCAACCTTGGGTACATCCACTTTCCCTCACCGATATAACAAAGCACTAGACACAGCTACTCCACTATCTCGGATTAAAAACCAATCCTACGCTTCGAAACAAAGTTCCTACAATCTCGATCCACAACACGGATCTACACTCGGAAGATAAACACTTCCTACAACTCGGAGGCAAAAGCTCCTACACTCAGAGAGAAATCACCTACAAGTATTAAATTGAGAATAATGAAATACAAACAGTAATAATTTCTCAGATCTGGAAACAGTCAGCCAAGGTCTTCCTCTTGATCGTTGCGGCTTTATCAGAATAGGTTGAAGAAGAACTTCGGCAAGAACTGGATCTGAAATTCATTGACATACACGATTCGAGAAACGATGAAGAATTGAAAAGCAATCTCGATGTGTGAATCTTCTTGATCTGAATCTCTTGAATCGAAAGCCCTAGCGACTTACACGAAGAAGATCGGCGGCGACGGCTTCCGTTTTTAGACAGAGAGAATAGGATTCAGAAATTCTTAGAATAAATCTTGACAGCCCTTAGAGTTAGTCGGTTTTGACAAGACCTTATATAAGATCTCCATAACAGTCATAATTAGCCTTAATGACATACACGTGGACCAATCATGTCACGACATTTGAAATTCTAGTCAAATCTGTACTTAGCAATTTTCTGGAAAAGACTGACTGAATTACTCGAGTAAACAATTACCTACTCGAGTACTTAATAAGATTACTCGAGAGAGTAGAATGAGACTAATCGAGTAGATGACTAGAGAAAATCCAGAAATAATGAGTAACTACTCGAGTACACAAAGACTTACTCGAGTGCTAATATAGTTACTCGAGACGTGGAGTTGAACTACTCGAGTACAAGAAGTATTACTCGAGAGAATAGAAATTTAACTACTCGAGAGGTAGAAGGAATACTCGAGTCAAAGACTTGAATAATTTTTGAGAGAAGAAAACGGGTTACTCGAGAACTGGAACTGGACTACTCGAGAGGAGATAACCTACTTGAGTATATGGATATTACTACTCGAGTAATGGACTTAGAAAAATTCTGAGGGATGAAAAGCTTATCACTCGAGTATTAAACCTGGACTACTCGAGTAGTAGCTAGACTACTCGAGTACATGATATTGACTACTTGAGTGTAGTAAAACAACACAAAATCCTGTATTCTGTAACTCGAGACAAAAGACTAATCTACTCGAGTACTAATATGACTACTCGAGTAAATGACTTAGAAAAATTTCAGAGAGGAAATTCTGTTAACTCAAGAATAAGAGAGGATCTACTCGAGTAATTGACTTGGTTGCTCGAGAGCTATATTTTGACTACTCGAGAGGTAATTCCCTTACTCGAGTACAGATAGACTTACTCGAGTATAAACTAAGTATTCAACTCGAGTATATAAAATACTACTCGAGTGAAAGACTTAAAAAATATTTCTTCAACAGAATTTTCTCTTCTTCAATAAACTCAACAACATTTCTTTCTCCAATCAATCATAGTGCTTGAAACATGAAGTGTATTCCAATAGATAGGCTACACATGAGTCAATACCATGGATCACACAATGAGGGATTACACTATATGGTCATGTATTTGGTGACCCATTGTAGACTGACATTGGTATACACTTGGCAATATAGTCCTGCAAACACATAACTCAAACAAGACATCAAATACAACTTAATTCATCTTAGTTGAAGGGTGACTTCACCAAATCTGGGTTATTGTGGATATAATACCCAACACCATCTCAGCCATCCAACTTGAAACCATAAGCCAAAAGGACAAGATCATCTTGGATCTTGAAGAGGAGCTCCTTAAGGAGAAAAAGATTGTGACTAGTTTTTCTAAGCTAAGTACAGTGTTACCCTTGATAGATTCCTTCTCCTCGCAAAAGGGTAAGAAGGAGTTGGCAGTCAAGGTAAGCATAAGAGTTGACTTTTCCAAAGGGAAAGGCAAAGCTCCTGTTGAGCCTCAGTCAACCTTTCGCAAGGTAATTCTCCCATCCAACAAGTATGGATAGGACTGCAAGAATGGTCACTAGAGGAATGAGAATCTATCTTGCAAAAATACAAATGTATTTTTCAATGGAGGAAGAAAGGGTAAGGGAATGAGTTCCTGTAAGGGTCCCCATGAAGAAGTCCAAAAGGCCCATCATGGACTTTATGTATTCAGTGCACCAGCCCCCACACTCATGAGTATGGCAGTGGCCTTTTCTCAAAATATCCTTGCACATACTCTAACCAAGGGCAAGTCTGCCGACAAGTTAGACTTGTGTACTTCTAAGGCCATCAATAGTGTGACTTTTATAAAGAAGACTGTTGCGGGTAGACTTCAAGAAAAACCAAGCTCTTCTACTGCCAGACCTACCTTCAGTCAGACTGTGACTGAGAGAAATAGGAACAAGGAAACTACTCTTCCTTCTGTCCAGTCTGCAGTTAACTATTCTGCCAGACTTGCTCAGAAGAGAAGATATAATATCCAAGAGTGCTGGTGTTGTGGCAAAGTGGGATACTTTGTCATAGATTGTTGGCACAACCCTAGTGTGCCAAGGGCAAGGGTAAGTCTTCTTGACAGGACTGCTATAGGTAGACATGTGCATGTTTTTACTAACAGGAACCTAGGACCCAATTCATTTTGGGGTCCTAAGGTAAGGTAAACTCTGTTTTGCATGATAGTACAAGTGTCCATACCCTCATGTGGTACTTAGACAGAGGATGTTCCCAACTTAAGACTAGAACAAGAAGACTATCTTCAGAATCATACACCCTTGAGTAATAGACCAAAGATCTACAGTCATGCTGTTAGAGATAGGTACACAGACCATCTGGGTTACTTATCTTACTGCCCAAGTGGAAGAGAATGTTGAGTGAAATCCTGAAGAAGGACAAGTGCACAGGACATGGATAAAGACCAGTTGAATCCATCCATTAAAGGTCAAGATGTATGAGTGATGGGACAAAGGTTGTTGCCTCATCAACAAACAAAGTGTTGCTCAAGTCTTGGGCAAATGCCATCTGGATCCAGCCAACAGGACTGTCTGGTTGGACAATGGTTTGCTGCCACACCAGCAAATTAATGAAGAAAAAGCAGCCTGTACTCATCACTGAGGAAAGCATTAGAAGTAGCTCTTATAAGAGCAGAAAGGAAGGAGCACATAATGCTCAGCTGAAAAGATTCTCAAGTGGTATTCTCAGCTGTTAGACTCATTGGAGGAAACTTGAAGAGAAATGTTTGCTCAGGGTTCAATATTATCTGAACCTGTAGCAAGGTATGTCCTAGTCAGTGGGCTGTATGGACAGGTTCTGTGCAAATTTTAAGGGGAAGACTCTCAAGCTAGATGCTCCTATTTGGGGAGTATGTTCAGTCAAGGTTGCTGGACAAGCTTGAGTCTTACCTGGAGTACCTCCAGCTTTGAAAAGATCAGCACTACTTCTGAAGTTCAGAATGTCTCTATGGACAATGCTGAGGTTGAGATGGAGACTATCTAGATGACTGTAACTATTGTGAGTAAGCAAGTTCACAAGAATAACTAGTTTGCTCCAGCTATTGCTGATACAAGTCAGCATATTCCTATGGGAATATCAGTGTAAAGAAAGACTTAGTATCAAAATGAAGGGATGGTTCAAGGAAAGATCACTCAAGGTTCAAGTGGTCCCAAAGTCCAGCAGCTACAGAAGCATAATCATCCTCATATAAAGAGGCAGCTAGCAGTTATACCAAGGGTATCAACTGTAATCAGATAGGGGGAGAAGCACATCAAAACAAGCCAACTCTTCCCTGACTATTCTTCAGAAGTCAAAAGAGGGAGAGAAAGAAGAAATTAAGTGGCATATCAAATGGCTTCAAAGACTGATCAAGTATAACATCATCAAATGTGGCATCAGAGCTTGATCAAGTGGTATCAAATTCAGGGGGAGAAATAAATGCTGCTCTGATCAAGTGATATCAGATTCAGGGGGAGAAAGAAATGCTCTCATGCAACATTCAAGTGGTATCATCTGCAATCAGCTAGGGGGAGAAGAAAATCAAGGCAGACCAGCTCCTCCCTGAATATTCAGAAGCCAAGAAGGATTTGAACAAGTGGTATCAAGTGGTATAGGAGAGTTGTGTCAGTGGTATCAACTCAAGAGATATAATATCTAGTCAGGTGATATGATCACTATGGGAGATATAAAGAATGAGAGGAAGACTTCAACTGAACTCCTGCTCAAAAGGATAAAAATGTCATACCCTCCCTGACTGCAACCGTATAAACCATGACTGCTGTTATAAAGTCATAAAGGGGAGTAAACAATGATTAAGAAGAGAGTGTGTAGGGTACAAGGATGATAGGAAAAGCAAGGACGAAGCTTGTCATTTCCAAGGGAAAAGGGTGACAGTGGATCAGTGGTTTATGGAGTAGCAAGAAGCTATATACACTGCTTGATCAGAATACTTATCTGCAGGGAGGTGATATGCACAGTTGCTGTGAATGCAGCATAAGCTCTAGGTCTACAACATTGAGATAAGTAATATTTCATTGTACTGAAAGTCAACTAGTTAAATCCCCACTGCTAGGAATCCTGTCTTTTATAACAGGACTATGCATGTTGAGATTAGGTATTATTATTATGGAGCATGTGAGGAAAAAAGATTTTTGTCTTGATTTTATCCTCACAGACTAGCAAGTGGCAAATATGTAACATCTCATGTTACTTCTAGGCCCCTTAACTTAGATTGGGTTAGACATGGAGTGGGTGATAGGGGTATTTAGCTAGGTTTGACCCTAGTAGGTGAGTGAAGCCATGTGGGGCCCACCATAGGGCCCAAGTCAAACTAGGTCAAACTAGCCTAAATAAGGACCCTAACCATATCATGAACCCACCACATTGCCCTAACCCTAAAAGCAATCTAATTGAACCAAAAGCCACATTATTGGGTCAACCATTGACCCAAGTTGAGCCAAGTCGACCATAACCCTAATTTGGTAAAATCCACACATATATGCCCAATTAGCCCAAGTTGGGCATCACCATGGCCCAACCCATATTGGGTGATGCCATAAGGCTCATGATCATCAAGTGGGGTCAGCCCACTCATCAAGTTGACCAGGTCAACCTTAAAAGTCAACTTGGTCAACCATAGGTCTATTTAAGTAAATTTGAAGACCAAGTTCATTCCTAATGGGCTAAGGCCTTGAGCCATGACCCAACCCATGTTAGGTGGTGACATGGGGTTCATGACCATCAAGTGGGGCCAGCCCATTCATCAAGTTGACCAAGTCAACCCTAAAAGTCAATTTGGTCAATATAAGGCCTAAAGAGAGAAAATGAGTGTCAAGCTCATTTCCAATGGGCTAAGCCCATGAACCAAGACCCATGACCAGCCTTAATGGTTAATGACAGCCCCTACCTTCCTGAAATTAGAGAGAGATTGCATGCAAGGGGGTAGTTTTGGAAATTGGGGGAAAAAGAGGAGAGAGAAGAGAGGGAAAATGGGGATGAAGGCCATGTGGCTCTCCTCCTCTCTTCCCAAGCACACATCTGAACCCACACATCAATTATCATCCTTTCCAACCCAATTTCATGCCACTTGGAGCCAAGGAGGAGAAACCAAAGCTCATGGCCGAAATTCCCATCATGGCATCTCTGTATACAACCCATATCAGCCAAAACCAACCATCCCATTAGCTTCAAAAGGTCCAAAGGAGTGGAATTCGATACCTGGATCGAAGCTTTTAGTGGAGAATCAGGTTCGGGAGAAAGCTCGTCGGAGAGGAGAAATTTCATGGCCAACCACCTCCACCGCCGCCGTCGGGCTCCGATCAAGGTCCGTTTCACCTCATCTCTACTCGTACTAGTTTCCTAGATCTATTAGACGAGACATTGGGCTCAAATGAGCCAAATCCAAGGTGAGCTTTTTCATGAATTTCGGATTTTTGATGGAGTGTAAGTTCGCCGGAAACCGCCGCCTCCGGCGGCCAAGTCACCGCCGAACGTTAGCCCTCACCTCAACGGAGGTGGTGGTGGTGGTTGCCGGCCAGGGAGGTGGCTGGATGGCCGGGGAATGGCCCTAAAATGAGCTCCAGTTCGGGCAAATCTCGGCCATTGGCTGGAGGAGGAAGATGAACAGATGCCCTCCATTCTGCTTTAAGATTCGTGCTACATCAAAATTCAATTTTCTGTCCCTATTTTTGCTGTCACTTGCAAGCTAACGTTAGACCTCATATACGCATTTGTAGATCTGATGCCCAACATAAAACTTGTAGCCATTTGGCTTACCTTTAATATTCCACCCTAAAATTGAGATTTGGTCCAGAGGACTGTCCTGTAGGTCAATTCTCCTAGGACTGGCCTTTAGCAAGGGCATAACTTCATTTTGATGCCCAAGTTAAACCATTAATCAACACGGCCCCAACATTTTGGGTACATGCATGATTAGGGCATATCTAGCCCCTGCCAAAAATTGGGAATTTTTGGGACAAAGTTTTCTATAGTTTTGGTCATAATATCAAAAATTAAATAAATGAAATATTTGGAGTTATATGACTCCAAATGGCCCCAAATCTTGGTGGTAGGTCCTTGGGGACATCATTGGTGCATGATAAAAATTTCAGCACATTTGGATCACTGCATGGTGGGCTAATCCACTTGCATGTGTTGGTTTATGTATTGCCTTGGTGTGCCAATAGCAATAATTTAAATATTGTGCATTCAGCCTAATGGAGGCATTCAAAAATCATGGGTTTGATTCCAGTGGTTCATTAGGGTAAAGTTCACCCCTCAGATTAATTATGGGATTTTTGGAATAAAAAATCCCATTAATTAGAATTTTTAAAAATATAGCTTCTTTTGAAAATAAATTTGAAAAATAGGTTTTCCTCAAGTAAAAATCCTCAAACTTTGTCAAGTTGACAAGAAGGTTATATTTGACTTAGTAAAATTTGAGCTTTCTATTTGAAGAACTTCTGGAGTAAAATACCTTGAAATGACCATTTTATCCTTATTGCATTTATTCTTGAATTGATGGAAATACACATCAGAAAACTTTGGAAATATTTCTAGTGTTGTATAATTGTATTATTAGTCTTGCATAATTATTTCAGAATTTATGTATGTACTGATAATTTTTAAATTAATGTAATGGTATTTTGGTAAATATTTAAGAATGGGATTTGTTAGGCCATTACACTATAGAGGTTGATGAAACTCTGCCATTAGTCTTTAATTAATGTGTCCTATGTTCTGTAAGTTTCTTGGAATTTTGTATTATATATTTATTGCACTTCATTTGGAAAATGGAAATTATGTAGATTTGGTATTAAATAAGGAATTAGTATAAATATCCAAAGGAAAATTGTGAAACCCTGAAGACAGAAATAGTTTATCATTATATAACTCAGGAAAAATTACCTAGGTCAGTGGATTTTAAATCATACTACTTCATGTGTAAAGTGACCTAGGAATTAATTTAAAAGATTTAATTAAGGGATTAATTGACCAAGGAAACTTATGAGGATCCATATGATAGCTCCATTAGTCCATACCACCCTAGGATAAATAGCTAGGGGCAAGAGACCCTAAGAATTGGAAGATTCCATTTTCGGGGTAATAATAGGACATGGTCTGCATATAGCATAAATAGGTCATGCTTTAGGGGATTACCAGAGGATTGATTATCGGAAGAATAAGGGAGTGCAATAAGAATAATCCCTGTGGGCAGTATTGTCTTAGTGACAGGAGTAAAAGTGCAAGTCCTTAGGTAGCAACCAGAGTGGAGGTCGACGGAAGACCGTCGGTTTCCCGGTAATATCTTAAGTCACTAAGGATTGTTCCAGAGAAACAATGAGAGCTGGGGTGAAATATGGGTAGTCATCAACTAAAGTAAATATCCTTGCGAAAGGGAACTTTAGGCGTAATCCCATCGTAGTTCCTAGTGCCCCCGAGAGCCCTTCACCGGGTATACCCTGGGTAGTTCTGGGATTAACCTTAAATCACTAAGTATAATAACCCGTAGACAAGAGTAGTCTAATAGGTCAAGACATTTGTTGTACCTGCTCACCCGTGTAGGGTTGGAGAGATTCATGATATATGCTCACCCGTGTAGGGTTTGAGGGAATTGGTATAAAGGCACTATTGTGCGTTCTCACCCGGGTTGGGTTTGAGGGTTTCAGGACGGGTTTGGTCCTGCGAGCGGAAGGCTCGGAATGAAATACTTGCATGTGCATAAATATAGTGGCGGGGCATGCGGTACTGGCCGTTCGTCACACCGATGGCAGTACGGTGCACTAGGCGGTTGTGAGGGTTAGAGGGGCCAGTGGGTTGTTTTACACTGCGGACTGGAGGACGACCCCCGATAACGCACATCCGACCCAACAAGACTGACGGGTTGTCAGCAAAATACGTACGCGAGACTCTAGAGTGCACCTTGTACGTGTACAGAGGCGTATGAGGGGGGTCTAAGGCTTGGTAGTGTGCATACCGGCCTAGAAGCGGAGACGCCCGCTCCGCTGCTGCCGTAGCCACAGCGGTGGTACCCGAGAGTGATGCTAGCTCTCAAAAAGTGAGAACTAAAGGTCTGTGATCACAGAGTCGTTGTGTGTGAGTTGCACTTGCCTGTGCATAAAATTGTATCATAACATTCATTCATATTAGGTCATACGCTTCATAGATCCTTATCATATAAACTAGTATGAGCTCTTTTATATGACAAGTTAAATTTCATGAAAATCCTAACTTATATATTTGTATGTGCATTTATATAAGTTAGGGTACTTTTGTGATGGTAGTATAGTGGTAGAGTAGTTTTTATTTACATGCTCTTACTTGCTGTTCTTTACTTCTTTTACTAGTACTGCTCTTTACTTACTTGTACCATATTTAGAACTACTAGAGTAGAATTTATAATATCTATTATAACTGCTAGTTAGATCTTGTCACCTGCTTCCACCTTTGCTACCCCTTGTTGTCCTCCGCTTCGTCCTCCTGCTCGGTGCCTAGGAGTTACGGGGTGAGGTGCGGAGGAAACGACTTAGTCTTTTTGACTAATGGTCGGTGACCATACTATTTTTAGGAGCCCATGGAGATGGAGCACCAGCACGTCGAGGAGACAGGACTTGAGGAGCAGATACCGCTACAACAGGCTACTGCCACTAATGTGCGTCCTCAGGTGGGATGAGTTCTGATGTATTAGTATAGCTTCCGCTTTTATTTGAGAGAGAGAGTTGATATGATGTACTGGGCATAAGACCTTATTACTCTTTCATTTTGTACTCATTGTGGACTATGTTTCTGTACTTTTCATTCCATATATATGATATGTACTCTGTGACTTGTGGACTAGTAGATTTGTTACACTGCTTTACTTCTTCTTCTCATATTGGCCTACAGGTTAAATGATCGTATTAGCCGGTAGGATCGGCGTGTTGCGGTGTCGACTAACCCGTGCATTAGTGTCACCGTAAGACGGCGGTTCTGGGCATAAGACCCGGTAGCCCTCCTTGGTAAGGGGGAGGAAGGGATCTTACACACTGGTATCACTTGAACAAACGATCATATGAGAAAGAAGTCCACAACACTGGAACACCCTGCTCGAGCATTAGTTTGCGGACAAACTATGCAGCGGAAGCAATGGTGTGCCCATGTGTAAAAAAAGTCACATAAAACAGTCCATTTAAGCAATGAGTTAGGCCAATTCAATTAGAACACCACTTAGTTTGACTTACCAAGAGAATTTTGAGTCGTACCGTAGTCTAAAATCGACCTCGGATATAGATTAGATAAGGTTCGAGGATACCCAACTTGACTAAGGAAATAATTTAATGCAAGATTCACTACTTAAGTTTTAAAACTTCGATGTCCCAACTCCACCTATCAAGTGATATTATCAATTCTTACCCAAACTAATAGGACCGCCTCAAGGAGAACTGGTGCCTATAATATATCAGTGAAATAATAGGGTACTCGTAAACTTAACCCTCATACCGATGGCTTGATTACGCTGAGATTACCTGTTGGGTACATTGGTCAAATGTACCTGATTTGAAGAAGCCTCACCTAACTCAATGATATACATCATAATGTATTTGATGTTTGTTTGAGTTACTTGTGCAGGTTAGGTATTCACTGGACTGAAGCTAAAAGTTTCTAAGTCCATGTGTCGACACCCAGAGGGAAAGTGTCGACACTTGAGAAAGCTTGTGTCGACACCCAGACAAGCAGTGTCGACACTTGGAGTAATTGTGTCGACACCTGAGAAGAAAGTCGACACCAGACAGAAAGTGTCGACACTTGGAGCTGTGTCGACACTCAGTGAAGAAGAATGCAGAAAAGCTGTGTCGACACTTAGCAGAAGTGTCGACACCTAGAAGAGCTGAGTCTACATCAGAAAGTGTCGACACTTGGAGTTGTGTCGACACTCAGCAAAATTCTGCAGAGACTAAGGACAAGTGTCGACACTCAACACAATGTGTCGACACTCAATCAGCAGAGTCAACATATGAAGAATGTGTCGACACTCAGCACAATGTGTCGACACACACTCAAAGGAGTCAACACTTGAAGTATGTGTCGACACTCAGCACAATGTGTCGACACACAACCAGAAGAGTCAACACTTGAAGAAAGTGTCGACACCCAGCACAATGTGTCGACACTTAGTTGAAGACTCTACACTTGAAGAAAGTGTCGACACAAGGAGCTGTGTCGACACTTAGCAAAGAACAGAAAAGTTTACAAAATATTCTAAGTACAAGTGTCGACACTAAGGGAATGTGTCGACACTCAGCTGAAGAAACAAAATTGAAGACTTGTGTCGACACCAAGAAGCAGTGTCGACACTTGACAGTTTCAACACATGAAGATGTGTCGACACAAAGGAGATGTGTCGACACTTAGAAGAATACTACAAGATACAGAAGATCAAGTACTTGTGTCGACACTTAATTTCAGTGTCGACACTTGAAGAAGAATCTGTGTCGAGACATACAAGGAGTTGTGTCGACACCTTGTAGACTTGTGTCGACACTTACACAACATGTGTCGACACTTGGTCTATAAGTGTCGACACTTAAGAACAGAAAGTCTCGACACTATCTGACAGTTAGAGAATTTCAAGAAGTGACTGGTTGACATGACAGCTGCCGATCCAGCCGGTCTACAGCAACTGTCAGGGAAGTCAGAAGTCTGTTATGAACCGGACCAGCCGGTTACCATGAAGAAGGCCTATAAATAGGCACAGACTGTTTACAGAAAGGGGTTGATAAGGTGTTAATAAGAAGTTGTTAAAGCTATCTGAAGTAATAGATCAGATTATTCAAGTAATCAGAAAAGTGGTACACAGAGTATCAACACAAGAAGATCAGGCAGTCCAACTGCAGATCTAAGAAGTTGGAGAGAGAGAGCTCCAATCAAGAATTCAGTCTTTGGAACTAAGGCTGAGAAGAAGGATTCAGAATCATCTGGATCTCAAGAAGCAGAGGTCAAGGATCAACTGCAGAGGATTCAGACTAATTCAGTTCTACTCAAGAAGCTTTGAAGGAAGCTAAGTCAGTTTGGATCTAGCTGAGTTCTTCCAAGAACTCTTCAAGAAACTCTCAACTCCTCTCTTATTTTCTGAGTTGTAGAGTTAGTTATTGTAATTCAATTTTAACTTGTAGGATCCATTGGATCTGAGTGAATTGTAAGCCTATATTATAAAGGCTGAGGGTAGGGCTTGGTTGCCTGAGTGTAGGAGTTGAAGAACTCTGAGTGTAGGCCTTAATTGGCTGAGTGTAGGCCTTGATTGGCTGAGTGTAGGCCTGGGTGGCTGAGTGTAGGCCTTGGTGGCTGAGTGTAAGGCTTTGGGCCTGAGGTGTAGGAACCTAGTTGGGTTCTGAGATAGTGGAGAAGTTTGGCCGAATCTAGTACACTGCTAGATAGGCGAAGGGGGAAAGTGGATGTACCCAAAGATTGGGGAACCACTATAAATTTGTGTGTCTGCTGTGCTGTGCTGTGCTGTGGATTAGCAGTTTATATTTTGTTATTGCTGTTAGCTGTAGAAATCTGTGTGATAACTGTTTTGCTGCCAACAAAGTTTCAAAAAGGTTTAGGTCACCTATTCACCCCCCCCCTCTAGGTGTTTAGGTACCATATCTTTCAAGTGGTATCAAAGCGAGGTTCCTCAAAAAGGACTAACTGTCTGAGGAGATCCAGTTTGGCAGATTCAGTGTAAGTCAGAACACAGTTTCAAGAAAATCAAGAAACATGGGTTCTTCAGAGAATCACAAGGAATTGGGTTCAATGAAACTGCCCATATGCAGAAAAGAGATATTTGGGATCTGGAAAGAAAGGGTTAGGCTATTTATGGAGGCCTCTGACCCTAGAATCTACATCACAGTCAAAGAGGGGCCATATGTGCCCATGAAGGTTTCAGTTTTGGATGCTACACAGAGAACTCCAAAGGATTTCTCTGAGATGACTAAGGATGAAATTGTCCTAGCCACTATGGACAAGAGGGCACAAAACATTATAGTAAGTGCCATTGATGATGCCACTTTTCAGAACTTAATTCACTGTAAAACAGCAAAAGAGATGTGGGATACTCTCATTGTCTATATGGAAGGTTCTGAAGAAGTTAGGCAAGATAGGAAGTCCTTGCTTAATCAAGAGTATGAGAGCTTTAGGCAAGGAAGAGGAGATAGCATCACTGAATGCTACAAGAAGTTCTATAGAATTGTTAATGAACTCATGTCCTATGGAAGAGAGTTCACTAACTATGAATTGAATGATAAGTTCTTAAGGTCCCTAACCAAAGATTGGGACACCAAGATCTGTGCCATCAGAGAAATGGCAAAGTTGGGAGAAATTCCTCCTCCCACACTGTTTGGCAAGTTGTTGTCTTATGAGATGCAGCTGTCAGTGAGAAAAGAGGAGGAAAAAGTCAACAAGGACTGAGCACAGGGAAAGGACTGTTGCCTTCAAGTCAGAAGTACCTAGAAAGGGCAGGACTAAGTCATCAACTCCTCCTCCAGAGGTAGTTGAATCAGAATCTGATGAGTCTGTTAGCACAAATCTACAAGCAGTGAAAGTGATGAAGACTTTGCTGCATTCACCAGACATTTTCAGAAATTCCTGAAGAAGAAACAGTGGAGGTCCAGACCTTCATTTTCCAAAGGGAAAGAAGTCCAGTATCAGGAGAAGAAGCCTTCAAAGAAGGACAAGAAAAAGACAAAGACTAGCAAGGCAACTGGGTCTAAGATAGTGTGTTACTGCTGCAATAGACAGGGTCATGTTATTGCAGATTGTCCTGAGAGAAGAAAAGAATCCAGTGACAAAAAGAAGACTCACTTCAAAGGAAAGAAGGAGAAGTCCTTTGTTGCAAAGAATGAGAAGACTCTTTCAGACATTTCTTCTTCAGACACTGAGACAGATGCTGAAGCCTACATAGGGCTATTTGCTGAAGAAGAAGAAGAGTTTATGCAGATCATGGAATCAATCTATGAACAAGAAGAGTGTCAGTGCCAAGGACTGATGGCATTGACTGAAAGTACCAAAATCCTGGAGCAGCCAGGACCTAGTCAGGTACAAAGTCCAACTCAAAGTTCAGATTCCAGTTCTAGTTCAGAGTCAGATTCATCTTCATCAAGTGATGGAAGTGTTTCTGAATCTGAGGGAGATATTCATCAGCTCTTAGATGAATATAAAGTACTGTTGCAAGCCTATAAGAAAAGCAAGACCCTAGCCAAAAGTCAGGCAAAGGAGATTGCTGATCTCAAGGCAGCTGCAACAGATTTTGAGAAGAAATTTGATCAAAAGCTCAATGAGGTAGCCAGGCTGAAACACATTACTGTGATTCAGATGGGAACTATCACCTATAAAAATGATCAAATTAAGAGACTGGAGATCAATCTTCAGAAGGAAAGAGAGCTAGTTGCTAGGTTTTCAAAACCTAAATCAGTGCTACCCTTGATTGATGAATTTGTTCATCATAAAGGAAAGGCTGGATTGGGTTTTATTAAACCAGCTAGGACTGTTCAGGATCAGTCCAAGTCCAAGGGCAAAGCCCCAACATTCAATAAGCCTGCTGTAGTCAAGACAGCCAAGTCTGTACCTAAGCAAAGGTACAACAAGTTTGAATGCTGGTGCTGTGGCAAAGTTGGCCACTTTGCCTTGGACTGTTGGCACAATGCAAGTGCCAATGGGAGTAGCAAGCTACCTGGTGGAAAGCCAGTAGGTAGCTATGTCATGTTGCAAACTAACAATCACCAAGGACCCAAGTTTACTTTGGGTTCTAAGGTTCATTAATTTGTTTTGCAGGTGAATCCAAGTGGCCATACCCCAACATGGTACTTGGATAGTGGATGTTCCAGACATATGACTGGAACAAGGGGACTACTGAAGGACTACATTCCAATCAAAAATGGTCCTAAAGTGACCTTTGGTGGTTCTGAAAAAGGAATCATCAAAGGGTTTGGTAACATTTCTTCAAACCTTGTTACCATTACTCAAGTGGCTTATGTTAAAGGGTTGAAACACAACCTTATAAGTATAAGTCAATTAAGTGATGTAGGGTATGACATCTCATTTGTTAAAAATGGTTGTCATATCAAGAGGTCAAGTGATCAAGAGATCATTTTGACAGGTTATAGGAAGAGAAATGTCTATTGTCTAGACATTATGGTTGAGAACAATAGTTCTCCAGTTTGTCTTGTAGCTGATGAGACAGTCTCTCAATGTGTCAAATGGCACAAGAGGCTTGCCCATCTTAATTACAAGACTATTAGCAAACTCTTTAGCAAAGAGTTAGTGAGGAATGGTCCTCAAGTTAAGTGTGTTAAAGATGGCATTTGCTCAGCTTGTCAAAAGGGCAAGCAGACCAAATCCACCTTTAAAAGCATTGAGAACAAAGATGCTGTGAGGTGCTTATACCTCTTGCATATGGATCTCTTTGGTCCAATGCCAGTTCACAGCTTAGGTAGGAAGGTCTACACCTTTGTAGTTGTTGATGACTACTCAAGGTTTTCCTGGGTGTTCTTCTTAAGACAGAAATCTGAAACACCTAGTGTCTTCCATAACTTTGTCAAGCAAATTCAGAATGAACTAAACTGTACAGTGGTCAAAATTAGAAGTGACCATGGTACTGAAGTTTCAGTCTGAAAGCATGACAAGACTATGTGAAGACTTTGGGATATTTCAAGAATTCTCTTCACCTAGAACACCTCAGCAAAATGGCATTGCTGAAAGGAAGAATAGGACCTTGATAGAGGCTGGTAGACCCTATTAAGTGATTCATCACTGCCAGAGTATTTCTGGGCTGAAGCAGTTAACACTGCATGCCATGTGATAAATAGGGCTACCATCACTAAAAGGTTAAATAAGACCCCCTATGAAGTTGTGAAAGGCAGGAAACCAAACCTATCCTATTTCAGGATTTTTGGTTGCAAATGCTTCATACTTAACAATGGGAAGTCTTACTTAACTAAGTTTGCTGCCAAGTCCCAAGAGGGAGTGTTTGTTTGGGTACAGCAATAATAGTAAGGCTTATAGAGTCTACAACTTGACTACACAAGTTGTAGAGGAGTCTGTGCATGTAGTTTTTGATGAGACAAAACTTATTAACAATGAGTTGTCTAGTAGTGTGTGCAGCCCCACAGGTCTTACTAAGAAGATGGACAAGCTAACCATAGAAGATGTACCTGCTGCAAGACAGCAAGTAGAAGAAGATGGCTTATGTCCAGGGGGAGAACTACATGTACCAGGAGCTGAAGAAGTACAAGGAACTCAGCATGATGAAGATGTTGTAGAAGTACAACCAGAAGTAAGGATGCCTCCAGCCAACAGGCATCTAAGAGATCATCCAGTAGAGCTGATTATTGGAGATCCAAGACAAGGTGTTCAGACAAGGAGCAGAAATCAGAATGCTGTAGTATATTCAAGTTTTCTGTCTCAGATAGAACCAAAGAAATTTGAAGAAGCTATACAAGATCCACAGTGGACTGAAGCTATGCAAGAAGAACTTAATCAGTTCAAAAGGTGCAAGGTTTGGGAACTGGTTCCTAAACCTAAAGACCACAATGTTATAGGAACTAAGTGGATCTACAGAAATAAGTTAGATGAACAAGGGGTCATCATTAAGAATAAAGCAAGACTGGTTGCAAAAGGATATAGGCAAGAAGAAGGTATTGATTTTGATCAAACCTTTGCCCCAGTAGCCAGACTGGAGGCCATAAGGATGTTCTTGGCCTATGCAACCTATCAAGGATTCAAGGTATACCAGATGGATGTCAAGTCAGCATTCTTAAATGGTAATCTTAAGGAAGAAGTCTATGTGGAGCAGCCTTCAGGTTTTGTTGATCCAACTCAACCTCATTATGTCTATAGACTTAAGAAAGCATTGTATGGGTTAAAGCAAGCTCCTAGAGCTTGGTATGAAACCCTATCTAGTTTCCTCATTGAGAACAAGTTCACAAGGGGGAAAATAGATAAGACTCTATTCCTTAGGGAATCTAGAGGCAAAGTCATACTAGTCCAAATATATGTAGATGACATTATATTTGGGTCTACTGAAAGCAGCCTTTTGCAAAAAGTTTGCAAAACTTATGCAAGGTCAATTTGAGATGAGTAGTATGGGAGAACTGAAGTTTTTCTTGGGTCTCCAAGTTAAACAGACTGAAAGTGGTCTATCCATATGTCAGTCCAAGTTCACCCTAGAACTCATAAGGAAGTATGGTATGGATTCATCCAGTACCATGAAGACTCCTATGGGGTCAAGTATGTCTCTTAGCAAGGATGATGCAGGGATACCTGTAGATGAAACCTTGTATAGAGGGATAGTTGGCTCCTTATTATACTTGACTGCAAGTAGACCTGACATTATGTATGCTACATGTGTTTGTGCCAGGTATCAAGCCTGCCCTAAAGAGTCTCACTTGACTGCAGTGAAGAGAATTTTGAGATATCTAAAGGGCACTCCTTATCTAGGCCTCTGGTACCCTAGGAATGGAGATTTTGATCTAACAGGCTATTCAGATGCAGACTTTGCAGGTTGCAAAGAAGATAAAAAGAGCACTACTGGATCCTGTCAATTCCTAGGTGGAAGACTCATTTCATGGAGTAGTAAGAAGCAAACCAGTGTGGCTATCTCCACAGCTGAGTCAGAATATGTAGCTGCAGGAAGTTGCTGTGCTCAACTTCTGTGGATTCAACATCAGCTAGAAGACTATGGATTTCAGGTAAGTAGAACTCCACTTTTCTGTGATTCTACAAGTGCTATTTCAATAGCTAATAATCCTGTTTCACATAGTAGAACTAAACATATTGAGATTAAATATCACTTTCTTAGGGAGCATGTAGAAAGAAATGATATTGCACTTGAATATGTTAAAACTGATAATCAGATAGCTGATATGTTTACTAAGCCCTTAGAAGAACCTAAGTTCAATAGGTTCAAAATTGAACTAGGTATGATAAACTTAGACTAAGTTTACAGAACTAACAATTGGCTAAGTAAAAAGGTGTCGACACATAGACAAGTCTATGTCGACACAGAATAGTAAGTGTCGACACTTCAGGAAAATGGTGTCGACACATCTAGGAAGTTGGTGTCGACACTTCAGAATGTTAGTGTCGACACATGTCGAGTTGGTGTCGACACATCCAATGAGGTGTCGACACTTAAGTTTTACTCAGAATTTTCTAAGTAACGTCTCGACTACATGTCGAGTAGTGTGGTGTCGACACATAACCAAGTGTCGACACATAAAATCTGTTGACTAAACTTGTGTCGACACATGAGTGTCGAGACATTATAAGTCAGTGTCGACACTTATTGCCAGTGTCGACACATCTTTAGTAATCCATCCCGCCTGTTTGTCTTCAAACCAAAAAGGTATAAATAGGATTCTGTCTTTGTGTGTCGACACGCTTTCAGAGTTTCGAGACCAAACCACTGTGTCGACATTTCTCTTTCCTAAAGACTAATTCTACAAACCCTAATGGCTCCCAAGCTCGAGGAGAACGTCAATGAAGGCTATGAACTGGTTCGTGGCGCGTTCGACGATGGCGATCAAGAAATCAAATCGGTGGTAACCCTAGTCACCGATTCTGGATTGGAGTACTTGGTTTCAGAACCAACCAAAATATGGAAGAAGGAAGTTCTTGAATTCCTTACTAGAGCTTCTATAGATGACTCAGGTTACAGAATCAAATCAAGAGTGCATGGAACCAAGGTCAAGATTTCACCCAAAACTCTGAGAAAGATACTTCAGCTACCTAAAATTCAAGCAGAAGAGGAAGTGACTACTTCTAAGACCAGGGAAGCACTTACCTGGTGTGGTCTAGATCCTAAAATGAAGATAGGATCTGTATTCAACAGGAAAGGAATGAATAACCAAGGAAAATTCCTGTCTGAAATTGTGGGGAAAGTTATACTCAGCAAGACTGGAGGGCATGACAGGGTGTCAGCCTCCATGTTCAGTGTTATGACCAGAATTATCTTCAACCTAAAAACAGACTGGTCCATGGTTGTGTATGAGAAAATTAAGGAGAGTCTGAAGAAGCCCAATCTGGGCAGAATACTAAGTCTCTACCTGGCTGGTACAATACCAGAGGTAATGAGCACTGCTACAGGTAGCAAAATCAACCACATGAGAAAGATGGACATGAGGATCTTTTCTAGGTGGGAAAGGGTGCTGTCAAAGGATATACCTACACCTGAGAAGGAAGTTACTAAGAAAGATTCTCCTCCCAGGAAGAAGAGAAAAACTGCAGTTGTGGCACAAAAGTCCTCAAGCAGTTCTGAAAGTGAAGAACAGGTGGTGTTCACACCTGATGAGCAAGAAGATGAGACAGTAGTCAAACCCCCTGCTGCTCAAGATGTGGCTGAGATTCAGGGGGAGCTGCCTCACACTAGCCCCATCCCTAGGGATCCAAGCCAGGGGGAGCTTCCAGGTGTAGAAGAACCATCTACACTGGAGAGTGAGCAAGCCACCATCCTCATCCAAGAGGTACTTGTTGATCTTAATACTTTCAATTTTTCTGTAATAGATTCTGATTTGTCTGATGTCCATCAGCAAACTCAGCAAGCAAATCAAGCACCAGATGTTGTTCTCCAAGACACATCAGTAGTACAAGAAGTAGTTCCTGATAAAGTAGTTGATGAACCTAGTACTTTTCCTGCACAGTCTCCAGCTGAATACACAATGGAAGATCTATTTCTTAATTTAGATCAAGAGGATTTTGACATGGATAAGGTTGTTGCTGCTGAAGAGAAGGGTGCTGCTGCTGAGGGGGAGCACATGGCAGTTATGGAAGAGCCTATTAGGCTGGAAACTGAGCAAGCACCTGCTGTGCAGACTGAAAGGCCAGAAAGCCCTAAGGACAGGGTTGAGATTGCCAGCACCTCTGCCTCTGAAGATGAGGAGAGTGCTAGGGCTAAGAAGAAGAAATTGTTTGTCTTCAAAAGAAGAAGTCAGAGCTACAAGAAAACCCTCTAATCCATTGCTCCACAGCCTATAGTTCAGCAAGCTCCAACTGCTGACTATAGTGCTTTACTGATTGCATTACAGATTAAGCTGGATGAGCAAAGGAAGGCTATAGAGACTTATGTTGATGAAGGGCACAAGACCCTACAATTTGATTTAGCTCAAGATATAAAATCAATAAGGTTTGAGATGAACCTGAATAAGAAGGAAATGAATGAATGCTTCCACAAGGGTGGAAATGCAGTGGTGTTTCTGGCAACACATCAAGAGAAGATAAAGGAAAAAATAGATGATATAGCATTGAAGCAGGGCTATGTGCTGGAAAATCAATTAAGGATGAATGATAATTTGACTGCATCCCACAATGCTATAGTCACTGAACTAAAGAATAAGACTGCTGAACCTTCAACATCATCTGCTGCTGCAAAGGCTGAATTTGATAAAGCTTTTCAAGATGAAATTGCTGCTGTCAAGACTGCAATCAAGGATTCACAGAAGGTCATTTCTGAACAGCTTACAAAGCTTAGACCTTATTTTAAGGATGGAATCAGGTACTTGGACAGCCAAATCAGGTTCCAGAAAGATGATGTAAGAGATCATGTTGCACAAGAAGTCATAAAGGGGGAGAGGGTGTTAGTCAAAGCAAGCTCAGACCATGCTAAGTGGATATCAAATTCCATCAGGGCTACCCTTGGATATCCTCCCCTGTGTGATGATGATAATGTTGCTGAATCAGGGATTCAAAGTGCATATCTTGGAGGTGAGCAACAGGAAGTAGCTCAAGTCATTTATCCACCTCCAGATTTTGACATGATTCATGCAGAAGTCAGCACAATGTATAGTCCAACTACTGGAAAGTCAAATGTTGTTCTGGAAAAGGTTGTTCAACCTATAACAGCAGCTATGCAAGAGGCTTTGGACAAAGAAGAAGAGACAAGACTGTCAAAGAAGAAGTTTAGGGAACTAGCTGAGCAAAAACCAGATTTTGAACAGTGGAGCCCTACTTCTAGGAACATCATTCTCACAGCCTGGAAAGCAGCCAAGGACAATGCTCATGAAAGGAACAAATGGTTTTCAGAAGCAGAATGGAGGAAGCATGAGATTAGGCAGGAAGCCATTGTCCGGCATAGAAGGAAGGCTAAGTTAGGAAAGCTACCTCCTACAGCTGTGGAGCCTAGCAAGTACTTTCCTAAGCCCTATCATTACTTTGAGAGGCAAAAGATCAAGGCTGATAAGAAAGATCTCAAAGGCAAGAAGACTGCTGATACTGAGCCTGCTGCTGCTGCTGCTGTAAAGGCCAAAGTACAAGCTGGGAAAGGAATAGTTATAAAAGAACCAGATCAGAACTAGACTAAGATTAGACTAAGAAACATTGTTGTAATCTTTTACATATGAAATATTTTTGTAAAACAATGGAAATGTATTAAAACAATGTTAGAACAATTTTTGATAAATATATCTCATGATTGTTCAGAAGCATGTGTCTATTTCTTGTTTGTTCTGCAATGTTTAATGAGTATACATGTGTGCTTTATTACATGTTTAAGTTTACCCTGTTGACATATACCTGCTTTACATCATTTTCTAATTTTTAATTATGAGTGGTGTATATCATTGACTAAGGGTTATGACTTCTCCAAATAGGGGGAGATTGTTGGGTACATTGGTCAAATGTACCTGATTTGAAGAAGCCTCACCTAACTCAATGATATACATCATAATGTATTTGATGTTTGTTTGAGTTACTTGTGCAGGTTAGGTATTCACTGGACTGAAGCTAAAAGTTTCTAAGTCCATGTGTCGACACCCAGAGGGAAAGTGTCGACACTTGAGAAAGCTTGTGTCGACACCCAGACAAGCAGTGTCGACACTTGGAGTAATTGTGTCGACACCTGAGAAGAAGAGTCGACACCAGACAGAAAGTGACGACACTTGGAGCTGTGTCGACACTCAGTGAAGAAGAATGCAGAAAAGCTGTGTCGACACTTAGCAGAAGTGTCGACACCTAGAAGAGCTGAGTCTACATCAGAAAGTGTCGACACTTGGAGTTGTGTCGACACTCAGCAAAATTCTGCAGAGACTAAGGACAAGTGTCGACACTCAACACAATGTGTCGACACTCAATCAGCAGAGTCAATATATGAAGAATGTGTCGACACTCAGCACAATGTGTCGACACACACTCAAAGGAGTCAACACTTGAAGTATGTGTCGACACTCAGCACAATGTGTCGACACACAACCAGAAGAGTCAACACTTGAAGAAAGTGTCGACACCCAGCACAATGTGTCGACACTTAGTTGAAGACTCTACACTTGAAGAAAGTGTCGACACAAGAAGCTGTGTCGACACTTAGCAAAGAACAGAAAAGTTTACAAAATATTCTAAGTACAAGTGTCGACACTAAGGGAATGTGTCGACACTCAGCTGAAGAAACAAAATTGAAGACTTGTGTCGACACCAAGAAGCAGTGTCGACACTTGACAGTTTCAACACATGAAGATGTGTCGACACAAAGGAGATGTGTCGACACTTAGAAGAATACTACAAGATACAGAAGATCAAGTACTTGTGTCGACACTTAATTTCAGTGTCGACACTGGAAGAAGAATCTGTGTCGAGACATACAAGGAGTTGTGTCGACACCTTGTAGACTTGTGTCGACACTTACACAACATATGTCGGCACTTGGTCTATAAGTGTCGACACTTAAGAACAGAAAGTCTCGACACTATCTGACAGTTAGAGAATTTCAAGAAGTGACTGGTTGACATGACAACTGCCGATCCAGCCGGTCTACAACAACTGTCAGGGAAGTCAGAAGTCTGTTATGAACCGGACCAGCCGGTTACCATGAAGAAGGCCTATAAATAGGCACAGACTGTTTACAGAAAGGGGTTGATAAGGTGTTAATAAGAAGTTGTTAAAGCTATCTGAAGTAATAGATCAGATTATTCAAGTAATCAGAAAAGTGGTACACAGAGTATCAACACAAGAAGATCAGGCAGTCCAACTGCAGATCTAAGAAGTTGGAGAGAGAGAGCTCCAATCAAGAAATCAGTCATTGGAACTAAGGCTGAGAAGAAGGATTCAGAATCATCTGGATCTCAAGAAGCAGAGGTCAAGGATCAACTACAGAGGATTCGGACTAATTCAGTTCTACTCAAGAAGCTTTGAAGGAAGCTAAGTCAGTTTGGATCTAGCTGAGTTCTTCCAAGAACTCTTCAAGAAACTCTCAACTCCTCTCTTATTTTCTGAGTTGTAGAGTTAGTTATTGCAATTCAATTTTAACTTGTAGGATCCATTGGATCTGAGTGAATTGTAAGCCTATATTATAAAGGCTGAGGGTAGGGCTTGGTTGCCTGAGTGTAGGAGTTGAAGAACTCTGAGTGTAGGCCTTAATTGGCTGAGTGTAGGCCTTGATTGGCTGAGTGTAGGCCTGGGTGGCTGAGTGTAGGCCTTGGTGGCTGAGTGTAAGACTTTGGGCCTGAGGTGTAGGAACCTAGTTGGGTTCTGAGATAGTGGAGAAGTTTGGTCGAATCTAGTACACTGCTAGATAGGCGAAAGGGGAAAGTGGATGTACCCAAAGATTGGGGAACCACTATAAATTTGTGTGTCTGCTGTGCTGTGGATTAGCAGTTTATATTTTGTTATTGCTGTTAGCTGTAGAAATCTGTGTGATAACTGTTTTGCTGCCAACAAAGTTTCAAAAAGGTTTAGGTCACCTATTCACCCCCCCCCCTCTAGGTGTTTAGGTACCATATCTTTCATTACCATAGTGGAAAATACCGAAGGTCGAATAAGAATTCAAGTTTCCGAAGAGAACCATTATTTTGGTTGGATCACATGTCGACCTTGAAAAGTTTGTCGTATAGTAACCTTGAAGGCCTAAGGTATGTAACATATCAATTAAGGTGGAAATTCAGGTCTAAGATTGTTAAACCTAAGGATTGAATGCACATATAAGAAGAATGCACTAGATATTAAGGGAATTTAGCCCAAAAGGTATGGGGGCTTATCCTTTTGTTTATTGGGCTAATTTGATAAAGATTTGAATTTCCATAGATCTTGTTTGGAAAAAAAAATGAGCCGCGAACATAGTAACCTTATAGTTTTCATTTATTCAAGATGGCTCAAGTAAAGATGAGACGTTTTATATACATGATCGGTATGATGATAGATCCACCCTAAAAGATTAGGACCCTCAAAGAATTGTTTCATCTTAAGTGGCATGGATTATTAATGTCAAGTTGTGAATGCTACAAATTCACGAGCGAAATAGGAAAGTAGAGCATTTCAAGAATGATTATTCATTCTCCTTATCGCTCCAAGGCTATGCGGATAAGTAAACAAGAAGAGTAGTAAATTAATTCTTTGAGATATACATAAATGGTCGCCTAGTGATATGTATATGTGACTCTTAAATCAAGGGAGATCGTATAAGTCTTCAGGAAAGTTCTCAATTTTTGAGTTTAATGAAGTAAGTAACTACTTAGTACACAATCTAAGGAGCACTCGTGATTTCCTTAATATAGACACGGTGTGAATCGTTTACATATACATGTGAAATCGGAGCAATTTGCATTCAAAAGACCTGAATTAGAATCAGTATTGGTTGTAGAAGAATTTACATACAATTAAGGATGTGCTTTGTCGATTGCCTCAACCAAGCATATTCCTAAGTGATCTAAAACCCTAACCTAATTATGGTAATGTACGAATAGTGTTATACTGATTGTTTACGGATTGATTTACAAACTCATGTAGATCGCAAGAAAAAAAAAACAAATGACGTGGAGTATGAATTATGTATAAGTTTATGCCGGATAAAGATTGGATAAGGATAGAACATAGCTATAGGTGCTCATGGTCTTAAGACATGAACAAATATAAAGAATCCCTTGCGAGATACATGGTACTTTAGATTCTTCTACTCAATCTCGAAATGATGATCTATATTATTATCAGGACAAACTATTAAACATAATGGTTCAAAAGATATCTGATTTTAGTCAAGACACGGGGTTGCCAAGTCTAGTTGTGTAGGACAATTATATCGCATCATGGAATTTGTGGTTTGGAATCAGATTACTGCAAGTCAGAATTTTGGCACTTTAAGGGATTCGAAGATCATTTACAAATGGTGTATTCTATCAAAGAATCAACCCCTTTCAACCTGAATGGTTATTTACCCTTATACTTTGGAAGATAGTTTAAGGTATAATCGGAAATTTTGATAAGACAATTTCTTGCGTTTAGAATGTAATAATTAATTTTACTATGGTTGGTATGATTTAATACAATCTTGTTTGATCCCAAAAGTGGATGGGATTTGGAGAATTAATCATAATGATGATGTATCATCACTATCTACGCTTACCTGATATAGTCAAGTCACTTGATTAAAATTGTGAACTATTACTTTGAATGACTCAGTAAAAAAAAGTCATTATATTGGAAACTTAAGAATTGAATTAAGTTAACGTTATGACACATAAGATTAATTTGCTATAACATAACATTGGAAATGTAACGATTCAGCAAATTTAAAAAGGGGTGGATGTTTAATTAAAGTTGTACACATATATATGACTAATAATTATAATGGCGTCCAGAACCGGGATACATACATTAATAACATTATAGTCACCGTTAGGAGGATTCATGACAATGAGATATAGATTTTGATTTGCAAAGGTGTATACAGTAAAATTACACGATGAGTAATGAGTGTTTAATAAGATTCTCTTTATGATGAAATCGATTTGTGTCATACCTCACCATATTTGAAAAGATATGCTTATAAATTTATGAATTAGACTACATGTGAAAAGTAATTGGGAGTCATCTGTATCAACATCAATATCAGTAATGATCGTTTGATGTATGCTTGAAATATGAACACTCTATGAATTATGAATTACGATTTATGTAGAGATGTAATAACTCTTGAATTTGGGAGAAACAAAATGATGATCTTTTCATCACATCATGATCTCGGAAGTGAGTTAACTACTATACATAATAGTGTTGGTCTAATGTGTATGATATTTTGGGGTGATTGTAGTTCACGTTGGGTGATAGGTAATAATCTAGGTGGACATGAATAGAAAAGATCTCTACTTATGATTGTTGATATTCGCGTACTTGGTGATCATTGCTCGTAAGAGACTCCGAACTAACATATGTTTAAGGTTTAATTAATGATAATATGTCGGAAGACTTAGAAATATGCCCACATAATCTTGATTATGAATACTACGAAGTATAATGAAAATACACTTATAGGGAATTGTTACCTCTGATAGAGTTGTCTTATAAAGAACAACCACAAGGCAAGCATTGGAATAAGTCCTTATGGAGCTCTATATGATAAGGAGTGTCAGATGCCGCTATCCTTGGTTCAGGATGAGGACCGTAGGGCACTTGGATCGGGATATATTGATAATGTGGATGCTTAGATACGACTAATCAGGGATCAGTGTTGAAGACATAAAGTAGGCAGACCAAGTACTACGATGCGAGACATACAAAGGTGGAGTTCCAAATGGGGGACAAAATGTTTTTGAAGATACGTCCGGTGCAAGGTGCCTCGCGGGTGCGGAGGCACAAGAAGCTCATCCCTCAATTTATGGGACCATTCATGATCCTGGAGCGGATCGGTCCTTTTGGCTTGGAGCTACCCCCAGAGTTAGGACTTTGCACGGCGTCTTCCACGTCTCCTTACTTTGGATAGCTCTCCTTCTGCCAGAGCAGCACATTACTACTACAGCTGGCCCACTAGCATCTGATAGATCAGTTCGTTTGAAGCCGATCCGGATTGATGATACAGATGTCCGAGTGTTGCGGATGAAGAAGGTCCCTCTTGTGAAGGTGTTGTGGTCCAACCATGGACGAGAGGAACACACCTGGGAACCAAGGGACCTGATGTTGGAGCAACACCCAGAGTTGTTTACTTCAGGTATGCTGTAAATTATGTTTTAAAATTACTTAAATTATTACGAGTAGAACCCCGTGGACCCGAACTTAAATTTCGGAGACGAAATTATTTTTTTTTGTTTATTGGAATTGTAACATCTCATGTTACTTCTAGGCCCCTTAACTTAGATTGGGTTAGACATGGAGTGGGTGATAGGGGTATTTAGCTAGGTTTGACCCTAGTAGGTGAGTGAAGCCATGTGGGGCCCACCATAGGGCCCAAGTCAAACTAGGTCAAACTAGCATAAATAAGGACCCTAACCATACCATGACCCCACCACATTGCCCTAACCCTAAAAGCAATCTAATTGAACCAAAAGCCACATTATTGGGTCAACCATTGACCCAAGTTGAGCCAAGTCGACCATAACCCTAATTTGGTAAAATCCACACATATAGGCCCAATTAGCCCAAGTTGGGCATCACCATGGCCCAACCCATGTTGGGTGATGCCATAAGGCTCATGATCATCAAGTGGGGTCAGCCCACTCATCAAGTTGACCAGGTCAACCCTAAAAGTCAACTTGGTCAACCATAGGTCTATTTAAGTAAATTTGAAGACCAAGTTCATTCCTAATGGGCTAAGGCCTTGAGCCATGACCCAACCCATGTTAGGTGGTGACATGGGGTTCATGACCATCAATTGGGGTCAGCCCATTCATCAAGTTGACCAAGTCAACCCTAAAAGTCAATTTGATCAATATAAGGCCTAAAGAGAGAAAATGAGTGTCAAGCTCATTTCCAATGGGCTAAGCCCATGAACCAAGACCTATGACCAGCCTTAATGGTTAATGACAGCCCCTACCCTCCTGAAATTGGAGAGAGATTGCATGCAAGGGGGTAGTTTTGGAAATTGGGGTAAAAAGAGGAGAGAGAAGAGAGGGAAAATGGGGATGAAGGCCATGTGGCCCTCCTCCTCTCTTCCCAAGCACACATCTGAACCCACACATCAATTATCATCCTTTCCAACCCAATTTCATGCCACTTGGAGCCAAGGAGGAGAAACCAAAGCTCATGGCCGAAATTCCCATCATGGCATCTCTGTATACAACCCATATCAGCTAAAACCAACCATCCCATTAGCTTCAAAAGGTCCAAAGGAGTGGAATTCGATACCTAGATCGAAGCTTTTGGTGGAGAATCGGGTTCGGGAGCAAGCTCGCCCGAGAGGAGAAATTTCATGGCCAACCACCGCCACCGCCGCCGTCGGGCTCCGATCAAGGTCCGTTTCACCTCACCTCTACCCGTACTAGTTCCCTAGATCTATTAGGCGAGACATCGGGCTCAAATGAGCCAGATCCAAGGTGAGCGTTTTCATGAATTTCGGATTTTTGATGGAGTGTAAGTTCGCCGGAAACCGCCGCCTCCGACGGCCAAGTCACCGCCGAACGTTAGCCCTCACCTCAACGGAGGTGGTGGTGGTGGTCAGCCAGGGAGGTGGCTGGATGGTCGGTAAATGGCCCTAAAATGAGCTCCAGGTCGGGCAAATCTCAGCCATTGGCTGGAGGAGGAAGATGAACAGATGCCCTCCATTCTGCTTTAAGATTCGTGCTACATCAAAATTCAATTTTCTATCCCTGTTTTTGCTGTCACTTGCAAGCTAACGTTAGGCCTCATATAGGAATTTGTAGATCTGATGCCCAACATAAACATTGTAGCCATTTGGCTTACCTTTAATTTGCCACCCTTAAATTGAGATTTGGTCCAGAGGACTGTCCTGTAGGTCAATTCTCCTAGGACTGGCCTTTAGCAAGGGCATAACTTCATTTTGATGCCCAAGTTAAACCATTAATCAACATGGCCCCAAAAGTTTGGGTACATGCATGATTATGGCATATCTAGCCCCTTCCAAAAATTGGGAATTTTTGGGATAACTTTTTCTATAGTTTTGGTCATAATATCAAAATTTAAATAAATGAAATATTTGGAGTTATATGACTCCAAATGGCCCCAAATCTTGGTGGTAGGTCCTTGGGGACATCGTTGGTGCATGATACAAATTTCAGCACATTTGGATCACTGTATGGTGGGCTAATCCACTTGCATGTGTTGGTTTATGTATTGCCTTGGTGTGCCAATAGCAATAATTTAAATATTGTGCATTCAGCCTAATGGAGGCATTCAAAAATCATGGATTTGATTCCAGTGGTTCATTAGGGTAACGTTCACCCCTCAGATTAATTATGGGGTTTTTGGAATCAAAAATCCCATTAATTAGAATTTTTAAAAATATAGCTTCTTTTGAAAATAAATTTGAAAAATAGGTTTTCCTCAAGTAAAAATCCTCAAACTTTGCTAAGTTGAAAAGAAGGTTATATTTGACTTATGAAAATTTGATCTTTCTGTTTGAAGAACTTCTGGAGTAAAATACCTTGAAATGACCATTTTACCCTTATTGCATTTATTCTTGAATTGATGGAAATACATATCAGAAAACTTTAGAAATATTTCTAGTGTTGTGTAATTGTATTATTAGTCTTGTATAATTATTTCAGAATTTATGGATGTACTGATAGTTTTTAAATTAATGTAATGGCATTTTGGTAAATATTTAAGAATGGGATTTGTTAGGCCATTACACTATAGAGGTTGATGAAACTCTGCCATTAGTCTTAAATTAATGTTTCCTATGTTCTGTAAATTTCTTGGAATTTTGGATTATATATTTCTTGCACTTCATTTGGAAAATGGAAATTATGTAGATTTGGTATTAAATAAGGAATTAGTATAAATATCCAAAGGAAAATTGTGAAACCCTGAAAGCAGAAATAGTTTATCATTATACAACTCAGGAAAAATTATCTAGGTCAGTGGATTTTAAATCATACTACTTCATGTGTAAAGTGACCTAGGAATTAATTTAAAAGATTTAATTAAGGGATTAATTGACCAAGGAAAATTATGAGGATCCATATGATAGCTCCATTAGTCCATACCACACTAGGATAAATAGCTAGGGGCAAGAGACCCTAAGAATTGGAAGATTCCATTTTCGGGGTAATAATAGGACATGGTCTGCATATAGCATAAATAGGTCATGCTTTAGGGGATTACCAGAGGATTGATTATCGGAAGAATAATGGAGTGCAATAAGAATAATCCCTGTGGGTAGTATTGTCTTAGTCACGGGAGTAAAAGTGCAAGTCCTTAGGTAGCAACCAGAGTGGAGGTCGACGGAAGACCGTCGGTTTCCCGGTAATATCTTAAGTCACTAAGGATTGTTCCAGAGAAACAATGAGAGCTGGGGTGAAATATGGTTAGTCATCAACTAAAGTAAATATCTTTGCAAAAGGGAACTTTGGGCGTAATCCCATCGTAGTTCCTAGTGCCCCCGAGAGCCCTTCACCGGGCATACCCTGGGCAGTCCTGGGATTAACCTTAAATCACTAAGTATAATAACCCGTAGACAAGAGTAGTCTAATAGGTCAAGACATTTGTTGTACCTGCTCACCCGTGTAGGGTTGGAGACATTCATGATATATGCTCACCCGTATAGGGTTTGAGGGAATTGGTATAAAGACACTATTGTGCGTTCTCACCCGGGTTGGGTTTGAGGGTTTCAGGACGGGTTTGGTCCTGCGAGCGAAAGGCTCGAAATGAAATACTTGCATGTGCGTAAATATAGTGGCGGGGCATGCGGTACTGGTCGTTCGTCACACCGATGGCAGTACGGTGCACTAGGCGGTTGTGAGGGTTAGAGGGGCCAGTGGGTTGTTTTACATTGCGGTCTGGAGGACGACCCCCGATAACGCACATCCGACCCAACAAGACTGACGGGTTGTCAGCAAAGTATGTACACGAGACTCTAGAGTGCATCTTGGACGTGTACAGAGGCGTATGAGAGGGGTCTAAGGCTTGGTAGTGTGCATACCGGCATAGAAGCGGAGACGCCCGCTCCGCTGCTGCCTTAGCCACAGCGGTGGTACCCGAGAGTGATGCTAGCTCTCAAAAAGTGGGAACTAAAGGTTTGTGATCACAAAGTCATTGTGTGTGAGTTGCACTTGCATGTGCATAAAATTGCATCATAACATTCATTCATATTAGGTCATACGCTTCATAGATCCTTATCATATAAACTAGTATGGGCTCTTTTATATGATAAGTTAAATTTCATGAAAATTCTAACTTATATATTTGTATGGGCATTTATATAAGTTAGGGTACTTTTGTGATGATAGTATAGTGGTAGAGTAGTTTTTATTTACATGCTCTTACTTGATGTTCTTTACTTCCTTTACTAGTACTGCTCTTTACTTGTACCATATTTAGAACTGCTAGAGTAGAATTTATAATATCTATTATAACTGCTAGTTAGATCTTGTCACCTGCTTCCACCTTTGCTACCCCTTGTTGTCCTCCGCTTCGTCCTCCCGCTCGGTGCCTAGAAGTTGCGGGGCGAGGTGCGGAGGAAACGACTTAGTCTTTTTGACTAATGGTCGGTGACCATACTATTTTTAGGAGCCCGTGGAGATGGAGCACCAGCACGTCGAGGAGACAGGACTTGAGGAGCAGATACTGCTACAGCAGGCTACTACCATTAATGTGCGTCCTCAGGTGGGACGAGTTCTGATGTATTAGTATAGCTTCCGCTTTTATTTGAGAGAGAGAGTTGATATGATGTACTGGGCATAAGCCCTTATTACTCTTTCATTTTGTACTCATTGTGGACTATGTTTCTGTACTTTTCATTCCATATATATGATATGTACTCTGTGACTTGTGGACTAGTAGATTTGTTACACTGTTTTACTTCTTCTTCTCATATTGGCCTACAGGTTAAATGATCGTATTAGCCGGCAGGATCGGCGTGTTGCGGTGTCGACTAACCCGTGCGTTAGTGCCACCGTAAGACGGCGGTTCTGGGCATAAGGTCCGGTAGCCCTCCTTGGTAAGGGGGAGGAAGGGGTCTTACAAGATATTTGTACTAAGTCACTAAATGAAATCAAGTTCAACACATTCAAAATTGAAATGGGTATATTGAACTTGGTATAGCTTCAGTTGCTCCATGTAATATTTATGTTGCAGAACTCACCTTTCTTGCAGGGAATATCAAGTGGTATCAAACTAAGATGGACTCAAGTGTACAGTAAAGAGAAGATAGAAGATGCTCAAATTGAGGGGGAACAAATCCAAAAAATAGCTGGAACAAGTTCAGCTTCCTGTTAAGAGGAAACAAGCGGTTGCAGTGGATCATAGATCATCACAGCTGATTAGCAGGTTCTCAGGACTATTCATAGTCTGAGGGGAGAACATCTCTAGTGGTTTGCAGTTGTTGTGCAGTCACAACTGCTACTAAAAAGTCATGTTGCTGCAGGAGAAGAGGAAAAGCCACGAGCTCTAGTGGCTGTAGTGAAGTGTTGCATTTGTGTATCAACACAAAAGGTATGCCTCCTAGCCCAATAATTTGATCACTAAGATAATTTCTCAAGTGGTGTCAACACAAAGTTATGGCTAGGATAGAGAGATAAATTCTATGTGCATAATCCCCTCACCTCCCTCATAAGGAAATGGTTGAAGAAGCCAGAAAGGGGGAGATGTGAGCAATACATTCTTAATAGGTCTTATGTGTGCAATACATAAAGCAATGTAGAGCAATACTGAGTAGAGCAATTACAACACTCAACGGGTGTTGTGGCATATCAAATAGGAGATGATGTGCAACACATGCCCAAGGGGAGATGCATATTACTAAGTAGTGCATAATACTTGGAAAGATTCAAGTAATATGAGGCATGCAATGACTATATGTTATGCCATGTTGCACATTATGAGGAAGTGCTTCCAGTGATGCTCCATTTAGGCTTTAAGATAAGCTTTAAGTAAAATAAGCTAAGTGCATATTACTTGAACAATTGTTCAAGTGATATGAGGATGCAGTGACTTGACATGTTGAGTCAATGCAGTTAAATGAAGTACATTATATTGATATGCTGATAATTCAAGTGGAATAAGATAGAAGATATAACTTACAACTGCATGATGTTAATATGCCTATTGTGTGAATGCTTCTTCGTATTGCTGGGTGTTTTTCCTTCTTCAAATAGGGGGAGATTGTTGGGTCTATTGCCCAAATTGTTCCCTAGATTTGAAGAGGCAGACATAACCAATACAAAAAGAATAGTTGTATTTAATGTTATTTAAACTCATCATGTGCAGGATGTTTCAAGAAACATGTTTAGACAGGTTGTCTAAGTGTTTGTGACAGGTGGTCATAAGGTAGAAAGGTGGACTCAAAGAAGCTAGCTGGAAAGGCAGGAATTTGCGTACGTCTACAGGCGTTGAGTGGAGCAAGCTCAATCAACGCTAGAAGTCAAGGAGCAGTTAACAATGCAGCTAAGTCCACAAGCGTTGAGTGGAGCAAGCTCACTCAACGCCAGAGGTAAGGAAGAATGTTGGCTGGCAAGAATGTGGATAAGTCTATGGGCGTTGAGTGAAGTCTACTCACTAGACGCCATAAAGCTAAAATTCGTGAGTAAGGCTCAACCTGTCAAAGCATAAGAATAAAATAGCATAAATGTGGTTAAGTCCACAGACGTTGAGTGAAGTCCACTCACTCAATGCCACACAGCAAAAAGTTGTGAGACAGGCTAGAGCAGTCAAAACCTAAGCAGAAACAAGTTGATATTTGACTAAGTCTACAAGCATTGATTGAAGCTTGTTCACTTAATGTCATATGATGGAAAGAGTTGACTGATCCTTATTCAGTCAGAGCCTAAGTATTTTGGCATTGAGTGATGAAGGCTCACTGAACGCCTAGTGATAGAGAACTGTCTTAAGTACTTTGGCGTTGAGTGATGAAGGCTCACTCAACGCCTAAGATGCAGAAAGTTTGTCCAAGGAAAAAAACGTTGAGTGGATTCAACGCTCTCAAGGCCATGTGATAAAAAGCATTGAGTGATGAAGACACACTCAACGCTCTCAACGCTAGGGCAAAAAGCGTTGAGTGGACTCAATGATCTCAACGCCTATAGTCAAAAATTTTTCTAAGTGTTTTGGCGTTGAGTGAAGGTTGCTCACTCAACGCCTAATGATAGAAAGATTGTCTAAGTGTTTTGGCGTTGAGTGAAGCTTACTCACTCAATGCCTAATGACAGAGAAATTATTCTAAGTGTTTTAACGTTGAGTGAAAGTTGCTCACAAAACGCCTAATGATAGATAATCTGTCTAAGTGTTTTGGCATTAAGTGAAGCTTACTCACTCAACGCAAATACTAATGTTGCTTGATTTTGTCCAAGTCCACAGATGGCTGACATCAACATGTTTTGGCATTCGTTCCAGGAATGATGGAGTAAGCCAGTGATGGCGCTGATGACCAGCTTTTGTCGTATTCTATATATGGTAGGTGGTAAATCAACAATTAAGGCTGGGCCCCACAACACAAAGAGGCGTTTATCGGCGAAATAGAAAAAGCGAGATCGACGAAGGATAAATCAATCTTTTAGGGTTTGTTTTTCTGCAAAGCGGCGAAACATCTTTGTCCTCTCCATTGTTGCAGAGCTCGAAGTTGAAGATCGAATCGGCAAACCTGAAGGATTGAAAACCTAGTTGTTGATTTCTTCATAGTCAACAACAAGACCAGGGATCTCTCTGAAGAATAAGAAGCAGCCAAGGCAAAAACTCGAGCTAAAGCTGATCTGAAATCTAATACAAGTTAGTTATGGATGTCTTCACCTGCTACAGCAAGTTCAGAAGATATTTCTGAGGAAAAATTATGAGCAGCAAGGTTTTACCCTAGCTGCAGGATCTAAAGTCAAGTAGAAGTTAGTTGTTGACATCTTTGCCATCAACATCAAGATAAAAATAAATTCTGAGAGAGAAAAAGGTAGTAGCTTAAGGCTAACCCTAGCTGCAGCAACTGGAAGCAAATAAAAGTTGGTCGTAGCAATCTTCACCAGCTATAGCAAGGTCAGTAAAGCTGAAGCTTTCTGAAAGAGAAGACTGAGCAGAGCCTTCAAATTTCAGCAGTCAAGGTCAGTTGATTGAAGTGCATATTCTCTATCTTCAACTGCAAGTTCAGAGACTTGGTTTCTGAGTTACTTCCTTCATAAGAAGCTATTGATTGAAAACCAACTTCCTTGTTGCTGAGAAGAAGTTAGGGCTGAGATAACTTAGCTCAGGAAGGTAGACTCAGAGATATTTTTCTCTGCAGTCAGATTTCACCAACATCCACTCTTCACCTTGTAAGATCTTTTTAGAACTGAGTTGTAAGCCTGAATTTATAAAGGCTGAGTGTAGGATCCAAGTGTGAATCTGAGTAGTAGGGTTGTTTAGCCTAATTGTAGGATCACTGTTGATCTGAAGTAGGTTTCTGTTGAGAAGCTGAGAGTAGGACTTCGGCCTGAGTAGTAGGATTCAAGTGTGAATCTGAGCTGTAGCATCCAGTTTGGATCTGAGGTAAGTGATCAGTTGATCACTGAGTTGTAGGGCTTTTGAGCATAAGATTGTAGGTGAGTCATTCTCTCTGAGGTAGTATCCATTGTGGATCTGAGGTAGGGTTGTCCTGCCAGCCTGAGTGGTAGGGCCTTTGGCCTGAGGTAGGTGATCAGTTGATCACTGATTGTAGGGCATAGTGCCTGAGTTGTAAGTCTTGGATGAGACTGAGAGATCTTGAGGGATCTGAGGTGTAAGCTCTTAGGAGCTGATATTAGAGAAGTGTCTTGTCTAACTAGAAGTTAGAAAGGTGGGAGGGAAAGTGGATGTACTCATAATTTAGGGAACCACTATAAATTTGTTATGTTGTTTGTGTGTGCTTTTCTGCGTGGCTCCTTGTTGCAGGTTATTTAGTTCTTGAAAGCAAAAATATACTAAATCACCAAGCAATTAAAGAAGGAAATAAAAAGAAAGTCACAAGAGACAAATAACATATTCACCTCCCCTCTAGGTGATTTAGCTATCCTTGAAAAAAAACTTTCAACAGCCGCTCCCCTGAGCCGTGCGCCGGCGGCCAAAGGAGTGGATGGTCGTGGTGGTCACGCCGACGACCAAGGAAGGGGGCGGCTCGGGCGGCCGATCCCTTAGCCACGACGGCGGCCGAGGAAGGGGGCGGCTTGGGCGGCCACCCCCTTAGCCGCACCGGCGGCCGAGGAAGGGGACGGCTCGGGCGGCCGCCCCGGCGGCCGAGGAAGTGGGCAACCCGGGCGGTCGTCCCCTGGGACGCGCCGGCGGCCGAGGGAGGGGGCGGCCCGGGAGGCTGCATCCTCGGCCGTGGCCGGGGCCAGCGTGGAAAGAGAAGGTGGGCGGGCGGCGTCCGGGACGGGGCCGGCCGCCGGCGAGGTGGAGCTCGCGGTGGTTTGCCCATTACGCGTAATGGGATCGGTGCGCAGGGGATCGACCACGGTGATCATGCGCGCGGTCTAGGGGCGGACCTATCAAGGGTCCAGGGGGGTCAAATGACCCCCCTGAATTTTTTTTAAAAAATAAATAGGGTTTGCTTTTAAAATAAATAAATAGGGTTTGCTAAACCGATTTATTCCTGAAATCCCGATTTCGAGCCCGCCCGCAGTGCTGCTCTCCCGCGGATCGCGATCGACCTCCAGTGCCGCTTCTCTCCCGATTTCGACGAGCGACCTCGGCCCCTCCTCCTCCCGAAATCTCCGGCGATCCACCTCCTCCATCCAGAACTCTCTTCTCAGGCGGCGGCACTCTCCAGTCTCCTCTTCTTTCCCACCGGCTTCTCAGGTTCGGTTCTCCTATATCTGATGGTTTTAGAAATTGGAAAAAGGGATTTGCAAAATTGAAAGAACATGTTGGTGGTCCTACTACCATTCACAATAAAGCTGACATTCTATGCAGTTATCTGATGGATTCAAGGCAACACATCGATACAAGTTTTCTCAAACAATGAAACAATCGCCGAGTACAACTTTAAAAAGGTACTTTCTCATTTTTTTTGGCAATTCATTCAATTAGTTAATCATTTACGATGTTATAAATTTATGTATTTAAGTTTTTTCATTGCCGTTATTTACAGGTGATTATCTACTCTCCAAATGTATTCAATCAATTATAAATCATGTTTCAAAGTTTAAATTGACTTATGAGGTAATTACTTTTTAATTTATTGATATATCTTGCAATATGTTAGCGAATTTTTTTAAAACTTTGTTTTGTTATTATTTTTTGACCCCCCTAAATAAAAATTCTAGCTCCGTCACTGGCGCGGTCAATCCCATGATCCCACTTTTTTCAAGGTGGAGATCATGGGTGTGCGGTTATGTGCACACCCGATTTCTATAAAATGAGAGTCATCCCCAACAACTACAATGACATTACTTAAAATGATTTCAAACCGACGACTTCTTGAGGCTTCAACCATGACTCGGAAGAATCCTTCTTTTAAGGCTGATAAAATGACATTTCATATTATTGTCAAATTCAGGTTGTTAAAATCAAAATTTTAAGTAGTCATAATTATTTTATTATTTAATCATGACTATCGAATCAAATAAATTAAATGTGACTTCGAAAGGGGAAAGTAGAAAAAAGAAAAGAGAGAGATGATAGAGAGGGAGTGCCATGCATGAGGTTGTGAATAGAGTTGTCACGGTTCTGGTTCTGTTCCGCTTCTACTAAAATCAGAAACCAAACTACTAAGGTAACAATTCTTTAAATTAGAACCAAACTCTTTTTTGGATTGGCCGGTTTCAGTTCTGGTTTCGGTTCCAGCTTAATTTTTGGAACCGTCGTGTCAACAGTTTCGGTTACGGTTCAACAAGAACCAAAATCAAACTGACCACTAACGGTTCGGCCCGGTTCCTTGCGGTCCGGTCCGGTTCCAATCGATTTCAACCAAAACCAAAATCAAATTTGGTGCAATGAAATAAAAGCGGGCTGCAAATAATAATACTCAAAATGACATCAAAATAGAAATAATTAGGTCGCACACTTCTCGGTGGTCTTTTCCACGATCGGTGAGATAGTATCCATCGCCTTCCCACGCGTGTCGACTTGCCATAACGACTAGTTGGTTTGCTCACGTATCGTCGACATGCTCAATTGTAACAATCGGCTACAATTAGTTGTCTTTCATGATTACTAATAAATATCTTTCATGATTACTAGTAGTTGTATATCTTCTATATTTTTTAAATAAAATATTTCAAAAAATATGTAATTAAATTAAAAATACATTATATAGCTATATAAAAATAAAAAAAGCACTACAAAAATTGACTTCAAACCGCATCAATGTCAAATCATATCACACGGTTTTTATGCGGTAAAGTTTTGTTCGGTCCAAAATCGACCCCCTTTAATGCAATTACGGTTTGAGTTCAAACTGCATCAGCTTTGATAGTAAGTATACATATTATAGATAAATTATAAATAATAACATAATAATAATAATAATAATAATAATAATAATAATAATAATAATAAACGGGTTTCGGTTCGGTTACACTTCGGTTCGGTTCAGATCGGATCGCGTCTAAAAATATTGAAACCACTTGAGACTTGTATGTTGCGTTTCCGGTTCCGCTCCGGATAATAAAATGTAAGAACCACATCCTGACCAATGTTGTTCACGGTTCCAAAATTCAAACCGGAACCCGAATAATTTGCGAACGGTTCGGTCCGATTTTTTTACGGTTCCTGTTCAGTTTGCGGTTTTCGATTTTAAGTGATAACTCTAGTTGTGAACCCCCAGACTGTTGTTGTTCCTCAGCACTGTCACAATCGCACGATGGACTCCGATGTACCGTCACTCTAAGAAAAAATATCTTCACAAAATATTTAAGCCAAACCCACTTGCAAAACTTAATTTCAAATCAAGCCCAAATACTTTGTGAAGAAATGTCCTCCCATTAAATTAAGGGCAAAAAGGATAACACTTAATTAATTAATAAAATTGGAATATTAATATATAATCTGGCATAGGAGAACGATATCTTGGACGCACTAGCTCCGTAGGATAACACTTAATGATTTTTCATTCATTTTAGGGTTTCCACTCTAAAACAACGCGTTTTGTGATTGTTGTTGGATCTTTTTTGGTTGTTTGGTGCTCCACTTACTCTCAAGCTAAGGCACCCCAATTCTCTGAACCGAGGGAACACCGAATGACCCGCAACAAATATTGTATCTTTTGAATGTAATACTCTCTTTTATTGTTGATATTTAATATTTCTCATGATATGATATTGTTTATACATTTATTTAAAAAATGATAGGTGTTGCGGGTCACCCGATTTTTCTCCGGTGTTGAGAATCGGACTGGCTTAGCTCGGAATTGGACCAGGCGCGCAATCAGTCAATGAAAAATAGTAGCAAATGACGAAAGACTTTTTTGACATTGAAAACCCCGGAAGGGTGGAAAAACACATGATTGAATCTGTGTCGGGCCAAAATCCACTATTTCGTTAGAGTTTACATAAGTTGAGACAATTTCTTAGAGGGTGACATGTCACCTCTCCGTTACAAGCGCAAAGTATGAAAACAATGAAGAAAAAACTAAGTTCTTAGAGCTTTAATGGAAGCGCTCCGGTGGTGAAAATCTCTAAATCTTCAGAGTCTCGATGGAAGCGTTGTTGTTAAGCCGGAGCCTTGATGAGAGATCTCCTTTGAAGAAGGAAAAACTATATTCTTGGAGTCTAAAGATGTCTTCCTACTAGAGAGGGAGAAGAGTGAATTCCGAGTGGAGAAACAATCTATGTCCCACTTTCTCGCCGGAAAACCTCAAAGCTCTCTCTACCCTCTGGAGTTGATTGTCCTCAAACGAAGGTCTGAAGGCCTATTTGTAGTTTTCTGGAGGGATATGCTGGTAATTACATCGGGCGGAATTTGTGTTGGCGAATGACGTCGCTTCGTTTTAGTCACCTAAATCACCAATTTTAAGGAAATGACGAGAATGCCCCTCAGGCGATCCGGGTAAGGTGCACAATAGTGGTGTCGGCCGCCAGCGAGCTCGTGCGTGCGGGGAGAGCACGTGTGTGCACGGGGGGCGCGCGCTTGTGCACTAGGCGCGCGCACAGGGAGCGCACACACACGCCTATGGGCTGCGCTCGTGCTGGGAGCCCTCGTCCGCGCCTGCGGGCTGCGCTCGCGCAGGGAGCCCTCGCCCGCCCGCTCAAATACGGGTGCTTGCGCTCGCGCGTTGTGCCCTCTCAATCGCGCTTGTGCAGCGCGCGCTCGCGCAACGCACGTTCTCGCAGCATGGAAGCTTGCGCATTGCGTGCGCGTGTAGGAAGCATGCACCCGTGTGTTGTGCGAGTACACTATGCTTAGGGGCCATATTTGGCTCCGCCTCTTCTTCCGGGGTGGTTTTTGGGGCTCTGGGTGAGTGCGGTTTGGTGTGCGCGACTCGTTCGGATGGGTTGGCTTCCCTTCATGTCTTTGGTCGAAATCCTCCCGGATTGACTTAGAAAATTTAGGGGAAACCCCATCAAATGCCCAAAATTTTCATGGGTCGTGATTCGCGAAGCAACATGCTCAAAAATTTCTAAGCTTGGTCACTTTGTTTTAGGGTGACGATTTCCCTTGTTTGTGGTGTTTTGCGGGAGTGGTGGTGTATTAGCATGCCATAGGTATCGGTTTTGACGACACTACTGTGGATATCTAGATTGCAAGTCCCGCTTGTTGGTTGCTTGTGCACCACCGATGCTGGCCATACATCAAATGAATGCCCTCTTGTTTTGCGCTTCACGAGCTGCGTTGGTGCGGAAGCGTGTTGCTTCTTATGCTCCCTCCTGAACACACGAGTATGGCGTTGTGTGCTAGTTTAAGCGGTCGTCGCTGGGCGCCAGTGATGATGTCAAATTTTTGGTCATTACATGGGGGGATGTTCTCCCCCTTGTCTTCACATTACGAAGGGAACATCGTCTCCGTTCCTACTAGAATATTCGGAAGGACTCTGTGTCCGCTCTCGCACTGAGACATAGAAAGACTTGATGTCTATTCTTATTGATAGGTTGAAGATGAGTCCTTTTAAGACGGAGGCAACTGATGGCGTCTGTTCCTTAGGATGTTGAAGTGGCATGAACTTTTGTTGTTGTTGATCATCGGGAGTTCTTGGGCCTTGGAGCGGAGTGTTGTCGAATGGCTAAGTAGCCCGACATACACGGGTAGGCTTATCATGGTGGGGAGAGCACATCATTGTGCTATGTCTAACACTTGGCGCGAGCTTCTATGCAAAGGACGCGGGGGTGTTCCATCCCTCGAACTGGTGCTGCCTCGAAGGATGGTGTTGGCAACGAGGTAGTACTTGATTTCATCTGTGTCGTACGTACACCTGGTATTTTTGGCATGTGTATTGTCTTTGTCACTTCCTTTGCCTAGTCGTATAAGTTTTTGCATGACGTGTTGAGCTTGTGACTCCCCTCGGGCGTCGGCCTTACGTGGAGAAGATCCCATCGTCATCATTAGGCAGGGGATCTCGACAATTGCAGAATAAATCCTTGATGTTGCCCACATGGGGGGCGACTTAGTGTAGTGACAAGCATTACAACAACTTGGGAGTATTAATGGCAGGTTCCTGGTTCTTAAGCATGATGAGGCCCTTGCCTTGGTGATACAGATTGACTCAGAGGTCTGTTTGTTTTAGAAGGCGGAGATGGACCTTGTTTCGTGCGTGCTTTGAGAGGACATGGGATCTGGCGAATAAACTTTGTTTGCTCTTATCTGAGGAGGACTAGAGTCCATCCGAATGGTAGTGGTGAAGAACCTTTATTTGTTTGAGCTTTAGGAGGACGTGGAGGTCTGAGTAGAGGTGGAGAAGAACCTTTGTTTGATTGCGCTTTAGGAGGACCTGAGTTCGTCCAGATAGAGGTGGCGAGGATCATTTATTCAGTCGCTTTTTAGGAGGACCTGAGTCCATCTGGGTGGAGGCGAGAAGGAACCTTTATTCGATCGCGCTTTAAGAGGGCATGGGTCCGTCCATGTGGAGCTGGCAAGGGACCTTTGTTCGATCGCGCGAGAGGACCTGGGTCCGTTCGGATGGAGTTGGTGAAGAATCTTTGCTCGATTGCGCCTCAGGAAGACCAGAATCTATCCTATCGAGATTCCCTGTGACGCGGGGGAGAAATGGCGGGCATCTTGGGAGAGGGATGCCCTGCAATGCGGGGTAACATACCTAGCAATGTGGCAGTAGGATGCCCTGCAACACGGGGCTAAGAAGCTCTACAACATGGGAGCAGGATGCCCTTTAATGTAGGGGCAAAATGCCCGGCAGCGTGGGAGCGAAATGCCCTGCAATGTGGGGGCAAAATCCCGATAGAGTGGGGTGAGATATTATGCAACACGAGGTTGAAATTCTCGGCAACGTGGGAGAGGGATGCCCTGCAATGTGGGGGTGAAATTCCTGGGAGCGTGGGAGCGGGATGCCCCACAACACGAGAGAGAAATGATCGGCAGTGTGGGAGAGATATGCCCTACAATGCGGGGGCGAAGTGCCTGACATCATGGAAGCATGATGCTTTTCTTTATAGATGATCCATATTTCTTATTACTTGGATTCAGTGCTATGGCTTGTGATATTCTCCTCAGAATCTTGCTTTGGCGGGTCCCATATGGCCAACGGAAGAAAAAAATAGTTGTCATATTGTAAAAATATATACATAAGCATACACGCTATTTCTATCTTGCGACATATTATATCAAAGGAAAGGCATAAAGTTGAGACACGGGTGTTGCACACACTACTTATGTAACACCCCATTTTTCCTGTAGTCTCAAGGACGAAATTTGTTTAAAGAATTTGTAGTCTCTAGAAGCTACCGCGCGGAAGTAGGTAGCTACCGCCCAGCAGTAGCTATTTCTCGGCCTGCAGCTTTCGTTGAGTGGGGACTTAGCGTCGATTGAGTGTGATAACACTGAGTAGTGAATGCCTGGTAATAGCGCTGAGTAGCTAACGTCTGGTGGTAGCGCTACCGCTGGCGGTAACGCGATGGCCTGAGGTGGCTAGCGGGCTCTGGAGGTTACCGCAACATGGTAGGTAGCTACCGCCGGTGGTAGTGGACGGAACTAGTTCAGTAGATTCGATTTTTGGGAGTCCAATCTTCTTAAAACTTGATCGTATGACCCCGAAATGTTCGTCTGTAAACCCTAAATAGGGTAGATAGGTTCTTTCTTCCTATTTCTCCCTCTTTGTGTTTGGGAGGCTTGGGTTTGGAGAGAACTTAAAGGAGGAGGAGGAAGCATCTTCTGCCATTAACGAGGCTTTGGAGCCCTGTTCGTCGATCTGAGGCCGGATCTGTGGAGAGTTCTTGGAGGTGAACACGTTCTTCAGTGCTTCTACAAGTTTCTATGACGAGTAAGAGGTTTCAAAAGTTAACGACACTTCTCCACCCAGTTTTTAGTATGCGTGGATGACAACCATTTCATTTATGCCTTTACTTGAGTATTTAAGCATCAGATCTCTCAAATGAGAGGGGTTCGGGTCACCTAGTTTCAAGATGAGCCACTGGGTTGATTGTGTCCATCCCCGACATACTTTTGCATTAGAAATCCACTTCTCTAGTGGATTAGACATGGTGGGTGAAGCCGAAATCGCGACCGGTGGTCCGATTCGGTGATCTTGCTTGACATGCATAGTTGGATTATTGCTAGAAACCTGATTGTGACAATGACACAGTTATGATGCCCCTAATTTCGTGTGAGAACGAATAGTGGTTTTGGGCGAGAAAGGATATGCTTGTTGAATGTGATGTGGAGGGGTGGCTTTGTGGTCAGTTGGTTTACCCCGTGATATTATGATTCACGTGTGGAGGGTGTCCCGGCAAGAAAAGTCCCATCATGTGAAAACTGACGAGGACGTTAAGCTTTTGGACAAGCCCGGGTGATGAAGCTTACGAGCGAGCAAGGACAAGCAAGGGTCCTTAGCATTTGTTGTACATAAATTGGTAAAATTGGCAAGAACGGCGGAGTTGATGGACAAGCCCGATGGTGTTGTGATACATGTGTGGGTGGGGTCTCAACGAGAGTTCTTGACCATGAGCTTGTATGCTTTTGGGGAATGAGAGTACTCATGTGATGATTGTGATGTGATGATTTGTGATGGTGTGCTAGAATTATATGTGATATAGGGTGCCTTGGGTGAAACTCAAGTTTGCATACATGCTGCAGTGTAGGCCCCTTTTATTTACATGCTCAACATAGAAACATGTTTGATGTTTGAGACACCAAATTCTATTTTTTCCTATGTTAGTTTATGTTTTATTACATGCATACGAAGTGCTAACCTACAGGGTAATGGAGTGTCCCGAGATCTGCTAGGGATGGCCAGGAGGATGGGTGTTGGTTACACAGTTGAGGTCAGCCTTTGTTGACCCACATTGCAACAAATATTTACAGGACAAGGATCGCAAGCTGGAGCAAGCTCGTCGATCAAAAATTCCTAAGGCTCATGAAGTGTGCCCCCTTTTGATATTTTTATGTGTTCTCATATTATGTTTCTTTCAATGTAATCCGCCTTGCATGTCGAGTAAGGCTAGGAGTGCTTTGACAAGTTGATACGATGAGTGTTGTTGTTTTTGACACTTGAATGTTGTAAGACCTTAAGGCCATTTCAGACTCCTATGCAGTTGTCGATAACTTCGAGTCATGTCGTTTTGTTTCTGCTGTTTTATTCTCTGAGTTTTGAGATGAATAGTACTTTTATATCACTTTATAATGCTGAAGTTGTGACGTCTATATGTTGTGGGGCCCCGACCGGATCCATAGTATATGGTCATTACAGGAGAGGTATTACAACTTAGAGGGAGGGTTACCTGTTCGTGGTCTCCAGTTTATCTATATTGGGCTGTTGTGCGACCTTTTGTTGGATTGTCACTCCTTAGTGCGGATTTGCTTAAGGAGGAGTCCTGCACAAATTTTCAGAGGAGACCCTGCTGAATGGGACGCTCGATCTCGTTCTTCAACCTATTGCATCCCTCTTTCTTGTGGTTGTATCTGCGAAGGAATTCGAGATATTGCGACTGGTTTCCTGTATTTGGCGGAAGCTGCTCGGGCCTGCGAAGCTCATCATTGTTTTGGATAGCAAGGAGCACGTCAGTTCGGGTGGTGTTCAAGGGAGTGTCGTCTGGATACAGACGAGTTCCTTGGTCCCGACGTAGATTATCGTGATGCTCGTCGCTCCCCCTAGGAACTCGGAGTGGTTCTGGATCTCTCTTCCTCTTCGAGCTTCCTTCGAATTATAGCTGATGCACCTTAATGACCTCATTTGCCATGATTTGAGGATTGACTCAGTGGATGAGCCCGAGGTTGTTGGGTACCATTTCGCTCATTACCTTTGAGTAGAATTTTCCTGATTGGAGTCCTCCAAGGAAAGTTTTGTGCAGAAGCTCGAGATTGACCCCCAGAATCTGTCGGGCCTCCGTAGCGAAACAACAAAAGAAATTCTTAAATGATTCTCCCTCGGTCTGTCGGATCCCCGAGAGGTGCAAGGGGTCTCGAACGAATCACTGGTTGGTGATAAACTGATTTGTGAAAAGTTGAGTTAGTTTTGTGAAGTTCTTAATTTCTCCCTTTTTTTGAGAATGGAACCAAGTGCGAGCTTCCCCTTTTAATATTGTCGGGATCACTTAACACATGAGCGGGTCTGTGCGTCGTAGATGCGCATGATAGCTGTAAAATGTCTGTCGTGCTCTAGAGGGTCATCTTGGATTATTAGAGACAATGAATTTTGACTACTTATACGTCAAAAACGGTGGTCAGATGAGTAAGAAACAACTCCGATAAAATGAAAGCGTTCTTTTTTTGAAAGAAGTTGATGTCTGGCCCCCTCCCCCTAGTCATGGGCAAAAAGCCTGATAGGGCCGAACTTGGCCCTGCCCGGTCGGGCCAGGGCTTTTTCCCAATAGGGCTCGGCCCGGGCCCAGTTTGAACCGGGCCGGGCCGGGCTCGGGCTCCCTCCCAAAAGGGGAGCCCGGTTAGGCCCTTCAGGCCGGGCCGGGCCAGGGCCGGCCTGAATTCAAAAAAACCGCTGGATCAGGCGGGATTAAAAAATCCCGCTTGATCAGGCAAGATTTCCCTCCTATGATTTTTTTATTTAGCTCGGGGCCGGGATCAGGCTTTCCCCGGCCCGACCTGGCCCGGGCACTGGGTCGGGCATCCGACAAAAATGGGGTCCTGGTAAGGGCCCCAAGCCCGGCCTTGGCCCGGGCCTAGACGGGCTTTTGTCAGGCCGGGCCCGAGCGGGCTTTTCAGGCCCGGGCTTTTTGCCCATGACTACTCCCCCAAGTTAAAATTTCTAGAATCCAATGACGCATTCAAAAAAAAAATTTGAGCACCATTCTCAATTTCTTGGATCCGCCACTACGGCCCGGGCAAGGTGCTCGGCGGTGGTGGCAACCCGAGCAAGGTGCCCGACGGTGGTTCACACGGCATGGGTGCTTGTGTGTTGCGCGCACATGCAGGGAGCACACGCGTGTGTGCGCTGCACGGGTGCACTGTGCTTGGGGGTCCGTGTTTGGCTCCGCCCCTTCTTTCGGGGTGATTTTTTTGGGCTTTGGGTGACTGCTGCTTGATGCGGGCTTTGGGTGCACTGTGCAAGGGCTGATAATGGTCCCGATTTGACTTAAAAAATTCAGGGGGGCCCTATCAATAGTAAAATGTGACAATCATAAAGTATTTTAAATTTGAAAAAATATATATATATTAGCATAGATAGTTTACAGTCAAATATTAACCTCGTAATCATTTTCAATATATAATCATTTTTGGACCATTATCATTCAAACATAAGATTTCATGTATTATATTGTTGATACAAAATTCTCCCTCTAGACATTATCTGGATGACTAATACTTTATGTGAAGTATCTCCATTTGGAGCGGAGTTTTTGCTCGGATATGTTTGGAAAAAAGTGCCACCGTTATACAATACATGTTTGATGTCATAATGGCTATGATTGCCGTAAAAAAAAAACTCATTTTGAACATAAAAGTAATTGAAGCTCATTAGAGAAGATTGGGAATTTAAGAACGGCTGTTCAAAACAATCACATTCAAGACTGCACCGCCATGCTAAACAATTTGGCTCTGTTTGGTACGATGGTGGCGGTCATGAACATAAAAATTAAATTGTCATTTGTTAACGCCCATCTAAGAAATTCCATCCACTTTATGTTCATACAGATGATTTTTGTAAGGTGATTCTTAACGAATGACGTTTTAACCCATGCACTTACGGCCGCCACCACCACCGTGCCAAACGGAGTGGTCATAACCTTTTGATATCTTATAAGTCTGGAATATTTATTTATTATTTTTATTGGTAGTAATATTAACCATTTATATAGTTTCAAATTTTAAAATTTAAATGAAGGTTATTAGCAATTCATTGATTTTTGGAATGGCTATTAACATTTTTTTTGTTATCAGCAAATCATCGAAAAAAATCCTAACATTATTGAAGGCTTTTCAAGCATTGTTGTAACATTTTCAAGCATTGTTGAAGTATTGTCAAACATTATTGAAACATTTTGAAGCATTGTCAAGCATCATTGTCCAAAAAAAACATGTTTAATGTTTAGAGTCTACGCTTTCTTTTCATTGTTTAAGAAATACATTCTCCATAATGCCAACAATAAAATCCTTCTCTATTCCAAAAAAAGGATTGAATATCTTGCATAACATAAATCAACACCTCTACTTACATGTATAAAGTAAAGAGGAAGTTAAAAAACCACAAGCCATATACAAATTTAACGTGATTCACCTTTTACAAGACTGAAAGAGAAGACCATCAGATTTCACCCTCCCGCCTTCAACAGTTCAACATATTAATTAAGGTTTCGTTTGGCGCTGTGTTTTCGCCGGCAGTTTGGGACAAATGCCGCCGGACGGCGGGTAAACAAACACTTTCTGGTGGCGTTTGTTCCGTTTCAACCCGGAGCAAGGAGGAAATGGCACCGATATGTTCCGTTTTGACCCCGCCTCTCCCCCTCTGATTCCAAAATCCCGTTTCAACCCGCCGCCGCCGAACCAAATATAGCCCAAGTTTTATGTCACTCCTTACACATAAAAACTCTCCGAACAACATGCAAAGAGAGGAATTTGTAGCACACCAATGCATCAACGCCTTCCTAGACTCCAGTGTAATATGTGTAAAATTTGATCCTCCATTAAAAATCGCAATGTTTTCTAGCAAATCTCAATCTCTCACGAGGCATTTCGTAAAAAAAAGTTTGAAATGATTCTACCGTATCTTTCAATCTTTCATTCGATTTCGTCAAGCTTTTACTCATCCGCTGACAAACATAAGAGGATACACAAAGAAGAAGGGAGACAACATGCACCTCATCGGCAACGAAGAAGGGAGGAGTGCACCTCACCGGCAACGAAGAAGGGAGGCGTCGTCGTTCACCTCACCAATAACGAAGAAAGCATCGGTGTTGAGGCATATTTATAAAAATAAATGGTAACGGGTTCTTAATGGATTTGGAGTGGATCCGGTGGGCATCCAATAACTCGTTGAGGATTTAGGGTTACACTTATAAATACACATGCTAGGGAAAATGTGAAGGTCATTCCAAACTTGACGACCACACGTGATATTTTGAACACTAACATTCTCGAAGTTGTTTTCGTTTGAGTGCCCTAGCCCCCTCCCCATATTCCCGCCGTTCTCATATTTTCGGAAAAAGAACCGGGGCCGCCGTGTAACGTCTCCATCCGTTCACAGGAATCTACTAAAAGGACCGGCCGGGGCGCCACAACATATACCATAAAACAGGCGGCGAAGTCATGGAGTGATACCAGAGTTGCGCATCATAACTCATTGCATTCTAGCGGAAGCCTATAACACGAAGTTGAACTCACACACATGAATGTCCACCATATAAAAGCTCCACATTTATATAAAACAGGAATGTCCAAATACAACGTCAGTTGACCTTATGGTCTTACAAGTCTTTACACAACAGTGGCCTCAAACATTGGCGCACAGTCCGGACACGTATGAACAAACAAAGCATTTTCAGTTTAGCCTTTAAGGGCTAGCGGCGGCAGCAGCAACAGCAGCAACAAGGACTTCAGTTTTTATGCGTCCCGCTTGGCTCTCCAGCACCTACACAGGGATAGCCCACCCAACGGTGGCAAACAAGACAACGGTCAGCATTCAGCTGACCAATTTTATAACGACATCATCTCTTTCTCGGGGCAGTGGTATTCCTTCCCTGCAGACATAACATTTCACAGGCAGATATATATCTTCATACATTGTGCTCTCACGCACATACATTCCATCACAACCGTCAGTCACGCGGCCCGACGGTCCGTGCACACAGGACACATTCTTGGTGTACTGGCGAACCAGGGTCCCACCACTGTATCAGGGTCGCAACCCGACGGTAAAATTGAGCATTTTGCTCCATGGCGTGCAATCGGAGAATTTAGTCTTAATGCACCGGGATTGGCCCGTAGCCCCCCATTGTGTCATAGCGCGCAGACCTAAGACTCATGCTATGCGCTCCAACAGACCGCACTTTCAGGTCTTATGTCGGACGGACATAGCGCAGGTCGGATCATCCACCCCCTGTTGCTCAAGTCGCCTTGTTATCACCGAGTACGACGTACTCGCGGTTACCTAAAAGGCGGGGGTCGGTTTCACCTTTCCTGTTTCCTTTAGGTGAACTCATCAGTTCACACATAACCAACCCATTCTCACGGAACTGGCTTCACATTCATCGGTTACCTAGGAGCCACCTCTCGCGTTAGCGACAGAACTCAATTTTCATCCCTAGGCTTAACCGTACACCATAGCATCCACTTGAGGGTATTTTCCTGAACTGTCAAGCCAGTACTTCATGCTACTCCCCTTCACAAGCACAACCCACCAAGCATTCCAAGTATCAAGGGTACTTTCCTGGCTTATCACGCCAGTACTTCCTGCTACTATCCTTCACAGGTACAACCCAACAACACAAGCATCATACAGGTATTTTCCTGGACTATCACTCCAGTACTTTCTGCTACTGCCCTTCGCAGGTCTAACCCGTCGACTCCTTAAACTATACGTTTATCACGGAGTCTTCTCCGGTGCGTATATGCAACATCACCAATCCAGACTAACCTGTCCGGATGGGCTTCACACAGCATGCCTATTCTGTACTCTATTTCCGGATCTATATGCCAAATGATTGGGGATTCCATGAATCAACCCAAGAGACTCTCATAACAAGCCACCCTCTAGTGGGGGAATCATATGCACATGCCAAAAAGGAAGTCTTCACATGGCAAGAAAGAAAAGTCATTACCTTTGAAGACCGTTTCGGAGCCATGGATTCCTAGCCGACTCGAAAGTACCGCAACGACATTGCCTCCACAACGCTGGCCTCGGATCTCTAGCCGGAACTCCGCAGCACCACCGGTGGCCGGCTCTCCTTCCTCCTCCTCCTCCTTCCTCTCTCTCTCTCTCTCTCTCTAAGTTTTAGAAAGATGAAGGACAAAGCTCAAATGAGCTTGTCCAACTCATTTCCCGGCCTTAAGGACACAGGGAGGAAGCTCAGCCATTGGATCCCAGCTGAGAAAAGGAACGGTCACGATTTTGCCACAAATTCATATTTATTTTGCCTGACATGGCTTGTGACACGCCCGCGTCCCTGGCCGTGTACCTCAAGCAGTGCTCAACCGACTTATCCAGTCCAGTACACGCCCATGTGACACGGTCATGTCACGGTCCGTGTCACCTGACACACCTTCAGACACGCCCGTGTCTGGGGTCGTGTACATCAGGCTGCATAAACTCGAGACCAACCCAATCGGGACACGACCAGTGACACGCCCGTGTCACAGGCTGTGTACCCTAAGTCACAGTCGTGTACTGCCCGTGTTCACTGGGCCTCAATGCCTTGGGCACATCCCGCAAAGGACACGGCCTGTGACACGCCCGTGTCCCAGGCTGTGTGCCCATGCACGACACTAGACACGCCCCAGCTCAATTTCATCGAGCTGAAATTTGTCGACCCGCAGAGGATACGGCCTCTGACACGCCTGTGTCAGAGGGCGTGTGCCCTCATTCTCCGTCGAACGGATCTTCGTCAAACACTCGCCGACTGCTCACCCGAGCAGGACACGCCCTGGGACACGCCCGTGTCCCAGGCTGTGTCACCCGATTTTTCCCAACTCTTTAATTTAGGGTGTTACAACCCTCCCCTCCTTATAAAAATTTCGTCCCCGAAATTTGCAGAAAGTAAGGAACTCAAATAGAAGGATTTTATTCCACAAACGTTCATTACAACTCGATATATACCGCATAACATTGACACAAAGAGCTCGGGAAACTCAGCTCGCATGGTCTGCTCTCGCTCTCATGTTAGCTCATCACGGCCACAGTTGTCCCACCGGACTTTGACCATCCCGATTGTCTTGTTTCGCAACTGTTTATCAGCACGATCTTCGATCCGAATGGGCCTAACCTTCGTCGTTAGCCCACACTCCACCGGCACACGATCATTTTTGATCACCAGAGCTGGATCTTTAACGGCCTTCTGAAGCATCGAGATGTGAAACACATCGTGTAATCCACCCAAGTCTGCCGAAAGAGCTAGTCGATATGCAGCTTCCCCAACTCGCTCCACCACTTCGAACGGACCAAGATATCTCGGACTCAACTTTTTCAGTCGCCGAATCCTAGATACGACTTTGACGGGTTTGATCTTCAAGTATACACAATCACCCACCGCGAACTCCACATTCCGGTGCTTGGCGTTATAGTATTTCGCTTGACGATCCTGGGCTATCAGTAGCCGCTCTCAGATAGTGCGTATTATTGAGTTCGCTTCCTCGACTTAGTTACGCTTATACACTTTGGAATCACCTGCTTCTGCCCAAGCCAACGGTGTACGACATTCCGACCATACAGAGCTTCAAACGGCGTCATACCGATGCTCGCGTGGTAGCTGTTATTGTAGGCAAACTCGACCAGATAGAGATGATCTTCCCATCTCTTCCCAAATTCCAGGGCGCATATTCGGAGTATATCCTCCATGGTTCTGTTGGTTCTCTTAGTCTGGCCATCCGTCTGGGGATTAAAGGTCGTACTGAACATCAACTTCGTGCCCAACTGCTGATGGACCAGCCTCCAATCAGTCGAAGTAAATCACCCATCTCGATCGCTCACGATGCTCCGAGGAACACCATGTAGCCGTACAAGCTATTCAACATACAGCTTTGCCAAATTTTCCACGGAATCGTCCCGTTTATTCGAAAGGAATGTGCCACTTTTGTCAACCGGTCTACAATCACCCAGATTGAATCATTCCCGCGCTGAGATCTCGGCAACCCGTGCACGAAATCAATAGAAATATCATCAAACTTCCATTCCAGAATCGGCAATGACTTCAAGAAACCACCCGGCTTCTAGCATTCCACCTTCACCAAAGCACAAGTCTGGCATTTAGCTACATAATGAGCGACATCTTTCTTCAGTCCTGGCCACCAGAATAGTTTCTTCATATCCCTGAACATCTTTGTGCTCCCAGGATGAATTGAGTACTTCGTATAGTGAGCTTCGTACATCAACTCTTCCCTGAATTTGCCCAAATTCGGGACGCACAAACGATCCTCTTTTCGCAAAAGGCCGTCATTCCAGGAGAATTTTCCCTCTGGCCTGTCCTTGGCATAGCGTTGGACACTCTCATCTAGCTCTGTTGCTCGTCGAACCCTGTCCGCAAGCTCACACTGCACCTCCGTCCAGTCCAAACATGCATCGGCTGTAGAATTCTTGTCAACACAAGAAATCTCTAACGCTTCCAACTCCTGAATTAGACGTTCATCGTGCCTCTGTAACCAATTTGCCCTTGCCGGAGCTCTCCGACTCAAGGCATCAACGACCACATTTCCCTTCCCGGGAGTATAATGAATCACAAAGGTGTAGTCCCCAAGGAACTCCAACCACCTTCGTTGTCGCATATTAAGGTCCTTCTGCTCTAATAAATACTTTAGGCTCTTGTGGTCTGTATAGATTTTCACTTTTACGTCATACACATAATGCCTCCACGGCTTTAGTGCAAAGATCACCGCTGCCAACTCTAGGTCGTGGACAGGATAATTTCTCTTGTGCACCTTCAACTAGTGAGATCCATAAGCAATCACTTTCTCATTTTGCAGAAGAACGCAGCCTAAGCCGCTCCCTGAAGCATCACTGTAGATTTCAAATCCATCAGTACCACATGGCGACGTCAACACAGGCGTCGTGGTCAACCGACACTTCAGCTCTTCAAAAGCTCGCGCGCACTCCGGCGTCCAAACGAACTTCTGATCCTTTCTCGTCAGTGTGGTTAGAGGCAAAGCGATCCGTGAGAAGTTTGCAACAAATCGTCTATAGTAGCCTGCCAGTCCAAGGAAGCTCCTGACTTCGGCCACAGAAGACAACACTGGCCACTCATGTATGACCCTTAAATTTGCCGGATCCACTGCTATGCCCTCTCCACTTACCATATGGGCCAGAAAAGCCAGTGACGATAGACAAAACCCACACTTCGAGAACTTGACATAGAGTTTATTCTTCCTCAAAGTATGCAACACCAACTGCAAGTGGTTTTCGTGATTGGCTTCCGATTGAGAGTACACTAGGATATCATGAATGAACACAATCACGAAAAATTCCAGGTACTCTCGAAACGTTTGGTGCATCAGATCCATAAACACTGATGGCGCATTGCACAGCCCAAACGGCATTACCGTGAACTCATAATGCCCGTAATGTGTTCTGAATGCGGTTTTGGGAATATCTTCTTCCCGTATCCTCAACTGGTAATAACTATACTTCAAATCCAACTTGGAGTAGACGGTTGAGCCCACCAGCTGATCGAAAAACTCATCAATCCGTGGAATCAGATACTTGTTCTTCTCGCTCAGCTTATTCAGTTCACGGTAGTCAATACATAACCGCAAACCGTCGTCTTTCTTTTTCACAAACAGAACAGGCGCGCTCTAAGGTGGCATGCTTGGGCGTATATAACCATGCTCTAGCAATTCTTGCAGTTGGACTTCCAACTCCGCCATTTCCTTTGGCGCGACGCGATATGGCGAGCGGGCCACAGGTTTCGCACCTGGCACCAACTCGATCGTGAAGTCAATCTCTCACTGGGGTGATAGCCCATAGAGATCCTTGGGAAACACATCTGCAAATTCCGACACCACCGGAACATCACTTACACCGGCCTTTGGCTCAACAGCCTGAATCAGCATGAAGTATACCTTCGCGCCCTTCCGAACAGCCTTAACGACTTGGAGTGCAGACATCAACGTCCCGCCCACTCCTCGCATACCTGCGAACTTTGTCTCTTGTTCGGTATTCTGGCCCAACGTGGTCTCTTTGGCATTACAATCAATCAAGGCATGCTGCTCCGCATGACAATCCATACCAAAGATCACGCTGAATTCCGATATCGGCAAGACAGATGCAGTTAAACAGAAATCCCAACTTCCTATTTGCACCGCCACATCGTAAGCCCGATCCGCGAGCATCAAACAACCATTCGGTAACACCACCTGTTGGAACACCCTATTACTAATTTGGGTCAGGATCACTATGTCTCTAGGAATCTGTGTTTGACCTTCTGTATAGCTTAATAGGTCAATTAGAATTGAGTCTAAGGGTTAGAAGTCTAGGATTGGAAGCTGCCCTGAAGACCAAGTTTTTCTGTCTGGAGACTAAGTCATATCGTCGAGCTCAGCATGACGATTCGTCGAACTCCGATCGACGATCGTCTAGCTCAACTTCTACAGATCGTCGAGCTCCATTCGACGATCGCTGAGCTCAACCTCATCATATCGTCGAGCTCCACTCGACGATCGCTGAGCTCAACTTCACAATATCGTCGAACTCCATTCGACGATCGGTGAGCTCAGTTCGACGATTTTGACTCTGTACTGGATCTTTATCTCTGAGCTCAGTTCGACGATCTTTGATCTCAGATCGACGATTATTTTGCTGCTTAAATTTTCCAGATCGCTGAGCTCAGATCGACGATAGCAGAGCTCAGTTCGACGATTTCAGTTATCTTTCAGAATTCAAATTCAAATCAGTTAAAAGTTATTCTGCATTTAATTCAGAAGATCTGCTAGCCGTTTTCATTTACTTCTGGACCAAGTTTCAAGGAATTTTTCAAGGAATAATTCTGTGAACTTTCCTTCAGAAGAAATTATGCAATTAAGGCTGTAATCAATGCAGACCAACGACTATCTTTGACAGAGTGATATTCTATTCTGGAACAGAGAATAAAAGACATGATGTTTTTGAATCAAAACAGAGATTGACAAGAAGAGGACACATAACTCAAAATACAGAGACTCTTTAAAAACTCTCTGTCAAAAAGATTTCAGAAAAACACTCATCAAAGAGATCAAGCTTTCAAAAATCTTCAGATCTCTTCAGCTCTAAAAGTGTTCAAGGCCAACATCATTTCAAGACTCCAGACACTCAACATTTCAGCTTGCTGAAATCATCTTTTGCTGGAGTTCTATCTTTGAAGGCCTATCACCCTCAGCAAAGCTTTTCTTCCTGAAGATTTCAAGGACTCAGGGGGAGCTTTGACATCAATCCACTTAGTCTTCTCAGTTGATTGAGAAAGAGAAGACTGCCATCACTCTCTCACCCCCACTCTGTAAAGGGTTTTTCAAACTCCCTTCAAAAGTTTGAATCTGGTTTTTGAGCACCTTGTCAAAAGCTCATTGGTGGCAAGACACCTGATCAAAAAATCTGTTTTGGTTTTTGAGCACCTTATCAAAAGCTCATTGGTGCCCAGGACACCTGATCAACTCATCCTGCAGTGGATTCCTACCTAGGGTGGTAGAAGAGTGGATGTACCCAAGTTTGGGGAACCACTATATTTCCTTGTGTCATCTGGTTCTGCTTGTTTTTCTTTTTGTTTCTGGCCTAGATTTTCTTGTGCTTAGCTCTTGCATAGCTTAGTTTTGTGATTAGTTTTATTTCTGCTTCCCTGCTCACATTCATTACAATAATTGTTGTAAAGGTTTGCAAAAGTTTTTAAAAGCACCATATACTCTATTCACCCCCCCCCTCTAGAGTATATCTGATCTAGTTTCCCTTTCAATTGGTATCAGAGGCAGGTTGGTTAAACATACCATATCTGGTTGGTTGTACAGGCTAACACCTGAACCCCAAGATCCTACACTAGATCTGTTTTTCTTTTGTATTTTATTATTAGATTCTGTTTGCACAAATCATGGCCCTAAACAAAGATTATGCTAGCACCAGACCTCCAGTGTGCAATCTGTCAAAGTTTGCACTTTGGAAAGCAAGGATTAGACTCTACATGAATTCTATTGACGAAGATATATTTAATTCTGTTTTGACAGTGTGTCCAAGACCCCCAGAAAGCACAAGTACAAATGCTGTTCCACCTCCATCAGGAACAGATGCTGACATCAAAAAATGGAAAGTAGCTGATGCCAAGGCTATGAACATTCTAGCCCAGACAATGTCAGATGACATTTTTCAAAAGGTAGCTGAATGTAATTCAGCCAAGGAAATCTGGGATAGACTCTCAGAAATAGTTTCAGGCTCAGCTGATGAGAGAAAGGACAGAAGATCCCATCTCATCTCTCAATATGAAAACTTCAAGAAGGGAGAGACTGAGTCAGTGGGAGACATGTACAATAGATTGAGTCTAATTGTCAGTGAACTAAGGACATTGGACAAAGAGATTTCTCTGACAGAACTCAATGACAAGATCCTAATGTGCTTCCCCAGCACTTGGGATTCAAGAATCTGGCCAATTAAAGATGCCAGAAGTCTGAATGAGATCACCACTGAAGCCTTGTTGGGTAAGCTCAAATCTTATGAGCTGCTCATCAAGAATAGAGAGGAAGAACAGAAGGCTGCTTCACCAGCCACAAGAAAAGAGAAGACCATAGCATTCAAGGCAACTGAGGATCTGCCTGAAGAAAAAGCTACAGGCAATGATGAACTTCTCAGCTTGTTGGCCAAAAGATTCTATAAGATGGCCAGAAAGGACTTTAGAAGAAGATCATACAAGGAGCAGGATAAGCCAAGGTATGACAAGTCCATTGGCAATAACAAAGACATTATTTGCTTTGGTTGCAGGAAACCAGGGCATATAGTTCCTGACTGTCCAGAGAACAAGAACAAGGACAGAAGGGAAAGAAAAGAGAGAAGAAAGGAGAAAGACTCCAAAAGGAGTGGCAATAGCAAACCTTCTTTCACCAAAAATAAGCATACAAGGAAAGGGTTTGTTGCTGAGTCCTGGAGTGAGACTGAAGAGGAGTCAGAAGCCTCTTCCAGCTCCAGTGATGATGAGGATGATGCAGAAGAAAAGGAGTTCTGCATGATGGCAATCAATGCCTCACAGCACAATTCAGAGGAAGAAGAGTCAGAGTCAGACTCAGAGACTCAACCTGAAGAAGATCAGGTAATTAGTTCTTTTGATTTTACTTCAGAAGATTTTAAATCTGAATTTAAAGCACTGTGTTTAGACCTGCTAAAGTCTGAGAAAGAGATTATCTCTCTCAGAAATCAATTATCTGAACAAAATGTTTTAAAGTCAGAAAACCTCAAACTCTCTCAGGAGTTGGAGAACTATAGGGAACAGATAGCTACACTGAAAAGTGAGCTCTCTGAGGCCAAGAAGCTTGAAGAATCCCTTAATGGGAGAAGCATCAAGCTGATGGACATCACAAGCACAGTGAACTCTAGATTCAACAGTACACTGGGCTTGGGTGCTTCATCCAGCCAACCTATAGTCCTAACAACTCCCATCAAGTTTATTTCTAGCAAGGGAAAGGGAGTTGTAGAGGTTGCTAGGAAAAATTCTGATCTGCCTCAGAAAACTAAGTCCCAGCAAAAATCGTCGAACGGAGATCGACGATCGTCGAATGAAGATCGACGATCGCCGAACGCAGCTCGAAGATCTCAGGAATAATCGTCGAACGCAGGTCGACGATCTCAGCCCAAGTCGTCGAACGCAGGTCGACGATCTCATATACCTGACCTCAGCCATAGTCGACCGTCGAACGGAGCTCGACGATCTGACCCACGATCGTCGAACGCAGCTCCAAGATCGTCGAACAGAGGTCAGAACTCTGGAAACTTTTTCAAAGGCAAATCAAAATTGAATCCTAAGGGTTCTTCATCCCAAACCTTCAACCCTTATACTGAATGGATTTTACCTCCAAGGAGATATCATCCTGAAGGATATAAGAGTCAGCCAGGGATGTCTTTATTTCTGAATTTAGAGGTTATCAACCTAGGCCCAAGGTAAACTGGGTCAAAAACAAGTGAATTGTTTTATGTGCAGGTGAAGACCTATCCAACATCTAACCAGCAATGGTATTTGGATAGTGGGTGCTCTAAGCACATGACAGGGAACAAGGACAACCTCACTTCCTTTAGAGCCAAGCTTGGACCCAAAGTTATCTTTGGTGATTCCAACTTTGGACAAACTAAAGGATATGGTGCAGTCCAGATTGGTTCAGTAACCTTCAAGAAGGTAGCATATGTGGAAGGACTGAAGCACAACCTAATCAGCATCAGTCAGCTATGTGATGAAGGCTACCAGGTGACCTTCAGCAAAACCTTATGCAAAATCAAGTCAGAGGACAACACAACTGTGTTGACAGGTAAAAGAAAAGGTAACATCTACCTAGTAGATTTTCTTTCAACTACTGTAGATATCTGTCTATTCAATTCAGTCTGTAGACCTAATGTCTTATGGCATAAGAGACTAGGACACCTAAACCTTAGAACTATTGCTAGGCTATCCAAGGACAACCTTGTTAGAGGACTACCTTCTGGCCCCTACAAGAAGGAAGGACTATGCAAGGCTTGTCAATTAGGCAAGCAAACTAAAAACAGTTTTAAGTCACTTAATAAGAGTGATTCACCTAGGATATTGTATCTGTTACACATGGATCTATTTGGACCCATCACAGTACAAAGCCTAGGAGGGAAATCCTACACTTTAGTAATTGTAGATGACTTCTCTAGATTCACTTGGGTGTTCTTTCTAAGGAAGAAGTCTGATAACTTTAAGTGTCTGACATAGTTTCTCAAATGTATACAGATTGAGTTCAATACTCACATTGCCCTGATCAGAAGTGATCATGGGACAGAGTTTGATTCTCTTCTTATGCAAGAGTTCTGTCAGAGTGAAGGGATCAGACATACTTTCTCAGCTCCTAGAACTCCTCAACAAAATGGGGTAGCTGAAAGGAAAAATAGAACCCTTATTGAATCTGCCACTACATTGTTGTCAGATGCTCATCTACCTCTATCCTTTTGGGCAGAGGCAGTGAACACCTCCAACTATGTGCTGAACAGAAGTCTGATACATAAACTGAAGGGAAAGACTCCCTATGAATTACTCAAAGGGAAGAAACCTAAAGTTGACTATTTCAGAATTTTTGGTTGCATTTGCTACATTCACAATAATGACAAGAAATACTTAGCAAAATTTCAAGCCAAAGCTGATGAAGGAGTGTTTCTGGGATACTCCATGATCAGCAAGGCCTATAGGGTCTATAATAAATCATCTTTGAAAATTGAGGAATCTGTTCATATTTCTTTTGATGAAACTAACATGTCTTTCAAGGAGAAGATTTCTTCTACCATAGAACCTTTGCAGGAACACTCTCTAGTTGAAGATATGAACAAGCTACAGGTTGCTCAAGAAGAAGAAAGCAGTGAAGATGAAAGCAATGCTCAACACATTGAAGCTCAACTTGAAGAGCCAGTTGTTGTACCACAAGAGGAAACAACAACACAGGTTGGTGAACAATCAACACCCCCTGTTGATTTAGTAACATCAAGAGACCATCCAATTACCCAAATAATTGGAGAACTCTCAGCTGGTGTGCAAACCAGAAATCAGGTCAACCAAAACCTGTTGCACACCTGCTTCCTTTCTCAAATTGAACCTCAGTCCATTCAAGATGCAGAGCAAGATCCACACTGGATCATTGCAATGCAAGAGGAGTTGCATCAATTTGAGAGGAACAAAGTATGGGAACTAGTGCCAAAGCCAAAGGATCATTCCATTGTTGGAACAAAATGGGTATTCAGAAATAAACTGGATGATCAAGGAGTAATAATAAGGAACAAGGCAAGGCTAGTTGCCCAGGGATATTCTCAAGAAGAAGGAATTGACTACGACCAGACCTTTGCACTTGTTGCAAGATTGGAAGCCATCAGAATATTTCTAGCTTATGCAGCTCACAAAGGCTTCAAGGTTTATCAGATGGATGCCAAGAGTGCTTTCTTAAATGGAGACATCAAAGAGGAAGTCTATGTCAGACAACCTTCAGGTTTTATCTCTCCAACTTATCCTGATTATGTTTTTAGATTGAATAAAGCATTATATGGTCTCAAGCAAGCTCCTAGAGCATGGTATGAGACCCTAGCATGCTTTCTCTTGGAAAATGGTTTTATAAGGGGTAGAGTAGACCAAACTCTTTTTATTAGAACTCATAAATCCCATACCCTACTAGTACAAATTTATGTAGACGACATCATTTTTGGTTCTACTGACTCAAAATTGTGCAGAAGGTTTTCAAACCTAATGCATTCTAAATTTGAGATGAGTAGTATGGGTGAGCTATCCTTCTTCCTAGGATTGCAAGTCAAACAACATGCTGAAGGCATCTTTATTTCTCAAACCAAATATGCTAATGAGCTGGTTAAGAAATTTGGCATGTCTGAGGCATCTTGTATGAAAACACCCATGCCTACCAATGCTGTACTGGATGCTGATGAACATGGGAAACCTGTTGATCAGACAACATATAGAGCAATGATTGGCTCTTTACTGTATCTTACAGCTAGTAGACCAGATATAATGTTTGCTACATGTATATGTGCTAGGTTCCAAGTAAGCCCTAGAGAGTCACACCTAACATTTTTAAAGAGGATTCTCAGGTATGTTAAAAGTTGTCCAAATCTAGGTCTCTGGTATCCAAAAGATTCAGCATTTGATTTAACTGGATTCTCTGATGCTGATTATGCTGGATGCAGAATTGACAGGAAAAGCACCAGTGGAACTTGTCAGTTCCTTGGTGACAGACTTGTCTCTTGGTTTTGTAAGAAACAAACATCTGTGTCAACCTCAACTGCTGAAGCTGAATATATGGCTGCAGGCAGTTGTTGTTCATAAATATTGTGGATTCAAAACCAACTCCTAGACTATGGCTACAACTTAGAGAAGTCTAAAATCTTTTGTGACAATACAAGTGCTATTTCCATAGCTCAAAATCCAGTCCTCCATAGTAGGACAAAACACATAGAGATTAGGCATCACTTCTTAAGGGACAATGTTGAAAAGAAAAAATTGAACTACAATATATCCCAACTGATTTACAAAGGGGAGATATTTTCACCAAGCCTTTGGATGAAAAGAAACACACCTTCTTCCTAAATCAGTTAGGAATGTTAGATGGAGGAAGTCTTAAATAATATCCAAGATTTTGAAAGCTAAAAATTGACCAAGACTAGGCAAAAATTCTGATTTCTCTTAGTGTCTAGAATTTTCTGATCTCTGAACTGCGCTCGACGATTTTCCCAAAGATCGTCGAACGGAGTTCGACGATTCCCAGAATCGTCGAACTGAGTTCAGCGCCCCTCAGATAGTATGAACTATCTCCTTCGGTCAACGATCGTCGAACGGCGCTCGACGATTTTGTTCCCTGAACGATCGTCGAACGGAGCTCGAAGCCCTTCCAAGGTCGTCGAACGGAGATCGACGATGTTGGAGTCTCTTCAGATTCCTTTAGAAGCCTCGATCGTCGAACTGAGTTCAATGATCTTTCCAATTCTGCGTCGAACCCTAATATAAAACTCATTTTTCGCCGTCGTTCTCTCTTGCGCTTTCAATTTCTCTACAAGAATTTTCTTCCCTCCAAACAGTTCTACGCTTGCTCGTTTTGTTTGTTAAATCTTTTGCAGGTACAATGGCCGTATCAGTTGCTGTCCTAGCCACAATGAAGTTTGATGCAGGCTTCGACATTGATCTGGACTCATTCAACACTACTAATCAAATCTTCCAGGACATTTTGAGTTTATTCAAGGATCAGAACTTGTCTGCCCTCATGACCACTAGAATCAAGCTGGCCTCAGATGAAATAAAGGAATGGGTCTATACTACTCATAATCTTGACAACAACACAATAGTTGGATCTATTGCTGGAACTCAGGTACCTCTGACCCCCATAGTTTTAACAGAGGTTTTTGGTTTGAGAAATGGAGAAGAATCTGCTGAATTATCTGGGGAAGAGTTTTCTGATATACTTGCCAGGATGGGTCATCCAGAGGGAAACCCTAGCAAGTTATTCAAAAAAAACCTGTATGTTGAGTACAGGTTCCTAGCAGATGTTGTAGGAAAAGTGCTCCTGGCAAAGCACTAAGCTCATGATACTATCTCCAGATATCAGCTCTGTCTCATGGGAGCTCTGGTAGATAAGAAAAGCTTGAACTGGGGAGAGGTCTTCTTTGACCTGATAAAGAAGAAAATAAACAAAAGCTTTGTAAATTTTGGAAGAATTATTGGAGTTTTCCTACAGAACCAGTGCCCTGCCTTGCTGGTCTCCTCTGGAGTGCACATCAATGCCTCCAAGAGACTTACCTGTGCCCTCTTTGGCAAGTGGGACAGGCAAATAAGCAAGCCCAGCAGGCCCTCTTCTAGTGCTCCTTCAGGGACCAGGACTCACAGAGTCACTCCCCCACAGGTCTCTGCTCCTGCAGAAGACCTGGCTACTGCTGTTGCTGCTTCCTCTCCTCCTCCAAGTCCAACCCTACCTCTTCCATCCACCATTCCAGTTCCATCCACAATTACCATATCCAGCCCATCTCCAACATCAATTCCATCTCCAGCAACCATTTCATCACCTCCAGTAGACCACTTCCACCCATTGTTCTCATATCCACCACCAGATGTCACTTCTTCTCCATCCATACCTTCATTCACTCTTCTGGATGACTCCTACATGGATGATTCCCCCTCTTCTCCTCCAGAAGTACCCTCCTCCTCAACCTCATTCCAAGATCTCCTCCTCCACATCATTGACCAACCAACTTTCACTCCCTCCATATCCATCCCCTTATCCTCTATCTCCACCATCCCCACTCCTCAGCCCACCATCCCTCCACCATCCAGCCCTCCACTTCCAGCATCCTCAGCCATCCCTATTCCATCTACCTCTGCTCCTGCTATTGAGCATGTAGATCTCCCAGCCTTAGCTGACAAGTTGTATGAGCTACTTGCCCCCATGCTCTCTCTTCTCATGGAGGCCTCCTTAGCTCCTCTACAACAGTCAGTGGCAGCTCTATCTGCCAGGCTTTCCTCCCTCCTTCCTGAGGCAGCACCTCCAGCAGTGTGCCTTGATACAGATGTATCTGCATCTAGGCAGGGGGAGATGTCATATGAAGCCAGCCTTCATGCTGCTGTTGCTGCTGCTTCTGCTCCTGCTGTTGATGCTACTGCTGCTGCTGCTGCTGTTGTTTTTGTGTCTGATGTTCCTGTTGTTGTGGCTCCTACTCCAGTTTTGGCAATAGACCTAAGGTCTTTGCTTTCTGCCTTTGACACTGCATACTTCAGCTATCTCCCAGAGCCAAATGCTGTCCAGCCCCCAGAAGATCTGTCCAAGGCTCTGGTGCCTTTCTCTGGCTGTGACCCCAGCATTATTTCTTCCTTTGTGCTCTCAGAAATTGCTGCTGCTGCTGCTGTTGAAGAAAAGACTGAATCTGCTTCTGAAATTGTTTTTGCTCCTGCTGAAGATTTTGTTGTTGTTACTGAAGCTGCTGCTGCCATCACTCCTGAAGTTACTATTGTTGTTTCTGCTTCTCCTTTTGTATCTGCTGCTGAATCTGCTGTTGTATTTGCTGCTATCTCTGCTGCTGTTCCTGCTGCTGCCCCTTCTGCTTCTGCCTCATCTGCTGCAATTCAACTGAAGAAAGATCTTATAAAGAAGATAGATGCTATATATGATGCCCAGAGTTCTGACTCTGATGAGTTCAAGACAGACTCTGATGACTCTGCTGCCACTATTGCCAGGAAGAGGAAGACTAGAAGCAAGGCTATGAAAAGGGTTCCTCCTGCAAAAGTAAAAGATGATAATGATATTCCCTATTATATTCTGCATAACTGCCAAATCACTGAACATTGGATGCAGTACTCTAAAAATCAGCTGAAAGCAATGAAGAAGAAAAGAAAGTATGAGAAGGGCTCCTCCCAGTTCCAGCACCCTTATCCTCCTCCACCACCTCCTCTTGATGCAGGTGCAGGTGGCAGCTCTGCAAGTCAAGCCCCATCTAGAAGCCAGGCTCCCTATCAACCCCATGCTAGATCATATCAAAGGGAAAGCCAATCTAGGAGTTCTTATTCCAGGAGAGGAGGATACAGGGGAAATCAAAGAGATCTTCAAGTATATTCTAAAGGGCATTCCAGGCAGCACCCTTACTCCAGGGGAGGACATGCTTCATCTGATACTACTTCTGGTCCATTCCCCTATAAGCTAAGAGAGACAGTGTCTGCTAGGCCTCCTCAAGATACTTCTTCCAACAGGTATGAGCCACCTGTACCATTTGAGGACCCTGAAAAGAACCCAGCCTCTTGGACTGCTAGAATGAAGGAAATGGCTGCATTAGACCAGATAAAGAAAGCCAGAGAGCAAGGCTTAGACACTTCAAATATTTCTACCATGTCAGAGCAAAGACAAAAAGAGCTAAAAAGATATGCCTCCAGAAAATTCTTTGATGCAGACAGATACATGGAGTTGCATCCTGCTGCTGTGGTTCCCAGGACTTCAAAGCAAATATACTTGGGTGCAGCTGATGACACTAGGTCCAACAAGGAAGCCTTGAATCCAAACAGAGAAATCAAAATGGTTAAAGGCAAAGAGAAGAAGTAACTCTGTAAGGTGACAATCTTTGGTTTTTCTGACTGCTATCTGGATGTCATATATATATATATATATATATATATATATATATATATATATATATATATATATATATATATATATATATATATATATGTGATGTTTCTGCAATGTGTCTAGCTGCTGTTGTTTTTATGCTTTTCTGATTGTATGATGTTATTTGAATTTCCAAAGTCTGTAAATAGTAATCCTAACCCAAATAGGGGGAGATTGTTGGAACACCCTATTACTAATTTGGGTCAGGATCACTATGTATCTAGGAATCTGTGTTTGACCTTCTGTATAGCTTAATAGGTCAATTAGAATTGAGTCTAAGGGTTAGAAGTCTAGGATTGGAAGCTGCCCTGAAGACCAAGTTTTTCTGTCTGGAGACTAAGTCATATCGTCGAGCTCAGCACGACGATTCGTCGAACTCCGATCGACGATCGTCTAGCTCAACTTCTACAGATCGTCGAGCTCCATTCGACGATCGCTGAGCTCAACCTCATCATATCATCGAGCTCCACTCGACGATCGCTGAGCTCAACTTCACAATATCGTCGAACTCCATTCGACGATCGGTGAGCTCAGTTCGACGATTTTGACTCTGTACTGGATCTTTATCTCTGAGCTCAGTTCGACGATCTTTGAGCTCAGATCGACGATTATTTTGCTGCTTAAGTTTTCCAGATCGCTGAGCTCAGATCGACGATAGCAGAGCTCAGTTCGACGATTTCAGTTATCTTTCAGAATTCAAATTCAAATCAGTTAGAAGTTTTTCTGCATTTAATTCAGAAGATCTGCTAGCCGTTTTCATTTACTTCTGGACCAAGTTTCAAGGATTTTTCAAGGAATAATTCTGTGAACTTTCCTTCAGAAGAAATTATGCAATTAAGGCTGTAATCAATGCAGACCAACGGCTATCTTTGACAGAGTGATATTCTATTCTGGAACAGAGAATAAAAGACAGGATGTTTTTGAATCAAAACAGAGATTGACAAGAAGAGGACACACAACTCAAAATACAGAGACTCTTTAAAAACTCTCTGTCAAAAAGATTTCAGAAAAACACTCATCAAAGAGATCAAGCTTTCAAAAATCTTCAGATCTCTTCAGCTCTAAAAGTGTTCAAGGCCAACATCATTTCAAGACTCCAGACACTCAACATTTCAGCTTGCTGAAATCATCTTTTGCTGGAGTTCTATCTTTGAAGGCCTATCACCCTCAGCAAAGCTTTTCGTCCTGGAGATTTCAAGGACTCAGGGGGAGCTATGACATCAATCCACTTAGTCTTCTCAGTTGATTGAGAAAGAGAAGACTGCCATCACTCTCTCACCCCCACTCTGTAAAGGGTTTTTCAAACTCCCTTCAAAAGTTTGAATCTAGTTTTTGAGCACCTTGTCAAAAGCTCATCGGTGGTAAGACACCTGATCAAAAAATCTGTTTTGGTTTTTGAGCACCTTATCAAAAGCTCATTGGTGCCCAGGACACCTGATCAACTCATCCTGCAGTAGATTCCTACCTAGGGTGGTAGAAGAGTGGATGTACCCAAGTTTGGGGAACCACTATATTTCCTTGTGTCATCTGGTTCTGCTTGTTTTCTTTTTGTTTCTGGCCTAGATTTTCTTGTGCTTAGCTCTTGCAATAGCTTAGTTTGTGATTAGTTTTTATTTCTGCTTCCCTGCTCACATTCATTACAACAATTGTTGTAAAGGTTTGCAAAAGTTTTTAAAAGCACCATATACTCTATTCACCCCCCCCCCCCTCTAGAGTATATCTGATCTAGTTTCCCTTTCACCACCCTGACGCTATCTATCTTCACATGACTAGGTATCTCAAGTCGAGCTATGAAATCTTTAAACAAAAACGAATGTAAAGCACCCGTATTAAACAGTGCTCGCGCCAGCGTGTTCTGAATCATCATAAATCCTGTGACAATCATGTCACACACACAAGCCACATACAAATAGGCAATAAACAAAGCATGTGATAAGCAAAGCAATACAATAACTTAAATCGTACCTGTGACAATGTCACTCTGCTTAATGGCCTCCTGCATGCCAAGATTGTAGACTCGGGGCTGCGCCTGCGATGCAAAGGACTCCACCACTGCCTTTCCTTTCTCCGCATACGACTCTCCCGCCTTCTTTTCACTCTTTGGCGGTACCATACGACAATCACGAGCTATATGCCCCACTTTTCCACATGTAAAGCACGTACGAGTATCCGGCCTTGAAGAGGCCCCCGATGTTGCACCCGATGCAACCGTAGAAGGATCTTGTCCAGTCGACTTGGACCTCTTGCCCCAGTTTTTCTTATAATATGATTTCCCAGGTCGGGGTGCCTTGAACTCCGGCTTGCTTACAGCCAAGGCCCTCTTCCCTTGCACCCTTTTCATATTATTTTCCAGCGCACACGCAGTGTCGACCAATGCCTGGAAGCCTTGGTTCATAGAACTATAGAGCGGGAATCGTAACTCGTCCCGCAGTCCTTCATAGAACCTATTTGTCTTCCTCTGCTCATTAGCAAAGATCGAACCCGCATACCGGCCCAACCTCGTGAACTCATGCAGGTAAGTGTCAACACTACCTTCACCTTGTGTCAGCCTTTGGAATTCGTTCTCAATGGCAATACGTTGTGCCGCTGGGAGGTGCTTTGTCAGGAAGAGTCGGGAGAATTCCTCAATCGTCACTTGTGTTAACGACCTCCCTGCTAAGTGGTGTAGTTCCATCGCATCCCACCATAAACGCGTCTATCCTTCCAGTAAGAAGGTGGCTAAAGTGACCTTTTGATTTTCCCCCGTTCTGATCGTCGTCATTATTCGCTTGACGCGTGACAACCAATCCTCGACATGTGTAGGAGATCCCACTCCCGCAAACGTAGGCGGGTTAAAGCTCATGAACTGCTTCAACTGCCTTGTAGCTTCTCGAGGATCCACAACCTCAACAGGTTCTGGCCTCACCGTCACCTATTCTGGCCTCAATGCCGGTTGTACTTGCCCTTGCACCTGACCAAGAGGCTGTGCTTGAATCATGGCAAACAATGACTCAGCAACTAATCACATAGTTTTCGTAGAAGGCGGAGGTGTAGGCACCTCAGCTGGTGTCGGGCTTTCATTAGAACGTTGGGGCCCCGATTGCCCAGCACCACTCCGGGTCACCTATAGGTGAACAAGACACGCAAATTAGCGACCACACACAAGCAATAACAACAAGATAGGAACACGCAAGTTCCTCATACACATGCTTGCATTCCTAAAGTGTACATTCACGAGTTCATTAGTGTTAACATGGTTCGCACAGACACGTGCTCGCCACCCCACAACAGAATTCAACCACGAATTCGAAAGGGAAAGTCGGAGACAGCGGATATAAAAAATGCAACGTCTCCATACGTTCACAGGTATATACTAGAAGGTCCGGTCAGGGCCCCACAACATATACCATAAAACAGGCGGCGAAGTCACGGAGTGATACCAAAGTTGCGTATCCTAACTCATTGCATTCTAGCGGAAGACTATAATACGAAGCTGAACTCTCACACATGAATGTACACCATATAAAAGCTCAACATTTATATAAAACAGGAATGTCCAAATACAACGTCAGTTGGCCTTATGGCCTTACAAGGCTTTACACAACAGTGGCCTTAAACATTGGCACGCAAGCCGGCCACGTATAAACAAACAAAGCATTTTTAGTTTAGCCTTTAAGGGCTAGCGGCGGCCGCAGCAACAGAAGCAGCAGAGACTTCAGCCTTTATGTGTCTCACTTGGCTCTCCAGCACCTGCACAGGGACAGCCCACCCAACGGTGACAAACAAGGCAACGGTCAACATTCAGCTGACCAATTTTAAAACGACCCCGCCCCTTTCCCAGGGCGGTGGTATTCCTTCCCTACAGGCATAGCATTTCACATGCATATATATATCTTCATACATTGTGCTCTCAGGAATATACATTCCATCACAACTGTCAGCCACGCGGCCCGACGGTCCGTGCACTCAGGGCACATTATTGGTGTATCGGCGAACCAGGGTCCCACCACCGTATCAGGGTCGCAACCCAACGGTAAAATTGAGCATTTTGCGCCATGGCGTGCAGCCGGAGACTTTAGTCTTAATGCACCGGGATTGGCCCGTAGCCCCCCATTGTGTCATGGAGTGCAGACCTAAGACTCTTGCTATGCGCTCCAATAGACCGCACTTTCAGGTCTCACGTTGGACGGACATAGCGCAGGTCAGATCATCCACCCCCCCCCCCCCCCCCCCCCCCCATGTTGCTCAAGTCGCCTTGTCATCACCGAGTATGGCGTACTCGCGACTACATAAAAGGCACGGGTCGGTTTCACCTTTCCTTGTTTCCTTTAGGTGAACTCATCAGTTCACACATAACCAGCCCATTCTCACGGAACTGGTTTCACATTCATCAGTTACCTCGGAGCCACACCTCGCGTTAGCGACAGAACTCAATTTTCATCCCTAGGCTTAACTGTACACCATAGCATCCACTTGAGGGTATTTTACTGGACTGCCAAGCCAGAACTTCGTGCTACTCCCCTTCACAGGCACAACCCACCAAGCATTCCAAGCATCAAGGGTATTTTCCTGGCTTATCACGCCAATACTTCCTGCTACTATCCTTCACAGGTACAACCCAACAGCACAAGCATCATATGGGTATTTTCCTGGACTACCACTCTAGTACTTCCTGCTACTGCCCTTCGCAGGTCTAACCCGTCGACTCCTTAAACTATACGTTTATCACGGAGTCTTATCCGGTGCGTATATGCAACATAACCAATCCAGACCAACCTGTCCGGATGGGCTTCACACAACATGCATATTCTGTACTCCATTTTTGGATCTATATGTCAAATGATTGGGGATTCCATGAATCAACCCAAGAGACTCCCATAACAAGCCACCTTCTGGTGGGGTAATCATATGCACATGCCAAAAAGGAAGCCTTCACATGACTAGGAAGAAAAGTCATTACCCTTGAAGACCGCTTCGGAGCCATGGATTCCTAGCCGACTCGAAAGTATCGCAATGGCTTTGCCTCCACAACGCTGGCCTCGGATCTCTAGCCGGAACTCCGCATCACCACCGATGGCCGGCTCTCCTTCCTCCTCCTCATCCTTCCTCTCTCTCTCTCTCTCTCTCTCTCTCTCTAAGTTTTAGAAAGATGAAGGCGAAAGCTCAAATGAGCTTGTCCAACTCATTTCCCGGCTTTAAGGACACAGGGAGGAAGCTCAACCATTGGATCCCAGTTGAGAAAAGGAACGGTCACGATTTTGCCACAAATTCATATTTTTTTGTCTGACACGGCCTGTGACATGCCCGTGTCCCAGGTCGTGTACCTCAAGCGGTGCTCAACCGACTTATCCAGTCCAGTACACACCCATATGGCACGCCCGTGTCACGGGCCGTGTAACCTGACACACCTTCAGACACGCCCGTGTCTGCGGCCGTGTACATCAGGCTGCACAAACTCGAGATCAACCCGATTGGGACATGGCGAGTGACACGCCCGTGTCACAGGCCGTGTACCCTAAGACACCGCCATGTCCTGCCCGTGTTCACCAGGCCTCAATGCCTTAGGCATATCCTGCAAAGGACACGACCTGTGACACGCCAGTGTCCCAGGCCGTATGCCCATACATGACACTAGACACGCCCCAGCTCAATTTCGTCGAGTTGAAATTTGTCGACCCGCAGAGGACACAGCCTCTGACACGCCCATGTTAGAGGGTGTGTGCCCTCATTCTCCGTCGAACAGATATTCGTCGAACACTCGCTGACTGCTCACCCGAGCAGGACACGCCCTGGGACACGCTCGTGTCCCAGGCCGTGTCACCCAATTTTTCTCAACTCTGGACATTAGGGTATTACACGCCGCTCGTGATTTCTTGATCCCGCCCTGTGTGAATTAGCGTGTCGCCGTCTTCCCCAATCGAGTCTTCTCTGTCACTTGCCTGGAGCCGCGCTTCCTTCCGAAGTTCTCGCACAGCCCGTTGCCACTTTCTGCGATCTAGGGCAGTGTGTTGCACGTCTCTCAAATCGGGAAATAGGTGTTCCTGTCGCTCGCCATCATGGAAGTCTCGGCCCCTACTGCTCGCGTTCTCATTTGTTCTTTGCGAGGGTCCGTCGTACCCCTCGATAGGGAAGAGGGCCCGAATGCTTTTCCATCTCTGTTGTCAGGAATGGAGCAGGAGAACCCTTTCGATCGGTGAGTTGCTGGATAAAAGGACGAATCCGGCCAGATTCAATTCCAGATTTAGATCACTTGTCTTGCTCAGTTTTTCCAAATCCATATCTGAGAGATCATAAGGAAGGAGATCTCTGACAGTGTGTCGTTTTCTTGTTCGTTAAGGAGGTCTTCAGCGATGTTCGCCTTTGTCATAGATCGAGAAGGAAAACACGAGATCTCGCCGCCTAGATCCTCTCTTACTGGATCTCCTTCTCCCGTCCAGAAGCCTTAATGGATCTATTATTCTCTTTTTCGCTGAGGTGTTGCATCCCTGTCGGTAGAAGAGGGAGAGAATCTTATTACTCGGGATGGATTTTTTCTTTTTTGGGAAGTCTTGGATTAGAGTTGCTTGTTCTTGGTGGAAGGAATTTGTGAGAACTTTATCATCTACAACCCTTCTTTATTTCAACAAAGTACTTCTGGGTGTCGGTTTGGGAGCAAAGGAGCATTGCTGCAATCCAGAACTTAGTCTTTTTGCAAAGTTTGATGTGGAATATTGTGTCTCCCTGCCGACCATCAGGAATTCATGTTGTGGAGATTTCTTCAATAAAGGAGGATCGTGAAAGGAATGACGAAGGACGAAGCATTTTAGACTTTATTGTATCGCATGAGCTAATTGTATCAAATACGCTTTTCATAAATAGGGAAGAACATTTCATTACATTTAAAAGCAGACCAAATAAGTCACAAATTAATTATTTTATTACTCACAAAATAGATAAAATAATTTGTAAGCATTGCAAAGTCATACTAGGAGAAAGTTTGACAACACAACATAAATTAGTGATGTTAGATGTACAAATTAAATATAATAAATTTAAGACAAGAACAAAAATATTGCAAAAAATTCAGTGGTGGAACTTGAAAATGGAAAAGCATGTTGCTTTCAAGGCGGCAGTTATGGAACAACTAGTTGATGACCCTTATGTTGATTCTAATGTCTCATGAGAAGTATGTCTTCACATTTACAGATAAGTGGAAAGAAAATACTTAGAGTATCAAAAGGTTGTGTGCCCCCTAAAGAATATTGGTGGTGGAAAGAGAAAGTACAAGACAAAGTGAGGGCAAAGTGGGTCAACCATAAATCACTCTACACTTGTAGAATGATGAAAAATTAGTCAAGTATAAAGTCACCAAAAAAGAAGCTAAACAGACAGTAAGTAAAATAAGAAGTCATGCTTATAAAAAAAAATTAAGCGACTAGATACCAGAGATGAAGAGCGTGACATATATAAAATTGTTCAAGTTAGAGAAAGGAAGACAAGAGATTTAATTCAACTAAAATGCATAAAGGATGAGACAGATAAAATTTTGATGGATAATATAGATATTAAAAAGCGATAGAAAAGATACTTTTATCAATTCTATAATGAAACAAAGGATAATGAATTGAACTTTGAAGAGTTAAGTAAATCAGAGGAGTATAAGAACATAACGTTTTACCGTAAAATTAAAGTATCAGAGGTGTAAGATGCTCTAAATAAAATGAAAAATGGTGTATGGACTACATTTTCCTAAAGATATGGACTCTACTGAGAGTTCATATCGATGATGCCATAATATGGACTCTACTGAGAGATTCTCCTTACATGTATAACCTGTATTATATTGCATTAGTAAGGGGAGATCTTGTTGGAAGCCATAGGTATGGAGGACATAAATAATCTGTTGAGTTGTTTTATCCATGATTTGACACGACTTGTTATCAAATACTACTTTATAGCCATTTTCAATAGTTGTCCTACACTCAAAAGGTTGTGCGTCCCCTAAATAATATTGGTGGTGAGAAATGGAAGTGCAAGACAAAGTGAGGGAAAAGAGGGTCAGCTATAAATCACTCTACACTTGCAGGAATGATGAAAACTTAATCAGCAATAAAGTCGCCAAAAAATAAGCTAAACAGACAGTAAGTAAAGCAAGAAGTCAAGTTTATGAAGAATTTTATAAGCGACTAGATACTAAATATGGATAGCACGACATATATAAAATTGTTCAAGCTAGAGAAAGGAAGAGAGGAGATTTAAATCAAGTAAAATGTATAAATGATGAGACAGATACAATTTTGACGAATGATGTAGATATTAAAGAGCGATAGAAAAAATACTTTTATCAACTTTATAATAAAAAAAAGGACAATGAATTGAATTTGAAAGAGTTACGTAAATCAGAGTAATATAGGAACATAATATTTTATTATAAATTTCAAGTATCGGAGCTATAGGATGCTCTAAATAAGATGAAAAATGGTGCATGGACTAACTTTCCTAAAGATATAGACTCTACAAAGAGTCCATATTGATGATGCCATAATATACACTCTGCTGAGAGATTCTCCTTGCATGTATAACATATATTGTATTGCATTAATAAGGGGAAGATCTTGTCGGAAGCCACAAGTATGGAGGGCATAATCTATTAAGTTGTTTTATCCATGATTTGACACGACTTGTTATCAAATACTACTTTTTATCCATTTTCAACAGTTGTCCTACACTCAAAAAGTTTTGAGATAGTTCGGGCACATACAGAACATTGTGAATTACTTTGGGTTCGCCTTTTGTACTAAGAGCTGCTATAATTTCTTTTCCCCCTATTTGTAATGCTTTTTTCACATGTATACTCCAGTTTGTTGAGTTGAAGATAATTCCAGAAAACTATCTTTGTTATTGCTCATATGATTAAAGCAACCACTATCTACCACTCATAGCTCTTGTTTATCAGTTGTTGTTGTAAGATAGGCATGAAACACTTTGTTAGGTTGATCTGTCTCCATGGTATTAATTTGAAAAACATTGTTTAGCTGTTTGTTTTTACTCCAGCAGTCCCTTTCAAAATGGTTGGGATTTTGACTTGTTTACACTCGAAAAAACAATCTTTAAAGTCATGATTTGTGTGTTTATACAAAGTACAGAATTGATTTGATTGTTCTATATGAGATTGATATTCTTCACCTCTACCTTCTCTACCAGTCCTGCCTCTTCCCTTTCCACTACCTCTACAGTTACCCCTGTTAGTACCTCTAGAGTTCCCTCTAAAGGTTCCTTTATTGGAGGGTATGTTTATAAGTGGAGCTTTATTTTTTATGACCTTGATTTGTAAATCTTGTTCTGTTGGTGGTTGTAGAGTAAATTTGTTCAAGCATTCTTCATTGGCTTGAAGAGAACTTCTGAGTTCCAATAAAGAATATGTGTTGAAATCCTTTCCTTCTTCTATTGCCATAACAATTTGATTATATTTAGGTAATAGATTGCGTAGGATTTTTAACACAATTTGTTTGTCTTCTATTTTATCACCCAGAATACGTATATCATTTATCAATACACCAACTCGTGAAAAGAATAAGGTGATGGTTTCATTGTCTTCCATTTGAAGGTTATCAAATTCAGTCCAGGCTTACAGTAATTTGATGACTATGATCCTATCAGATCCTTTGTATTTTATTTTCAAAATAGTCCATACATCTTGTGATGTTTCAACTACTATAATATTAGGGAAGATGGCTCTGCTTACTCCCTATTCTATATAGAGCAATGTTTTTGTTATGAAATCGGATCGAGTACCGTGGTAGCGCAATGAAATTAATCGAGCAAAACAGTCACGCAAAATAAAAACCCCAGAACGAGATATCCAAGCACACAGACGACACAACATTTTACGTGGTTCGGAGAGGAGCTCCAACGTCCACGAGGAGAGCGCGCCGGTAAAAGATCCACGAATAAAATAGGAGGTTACAGATTACAATATTTGGACAAGTCTCTGGAGTTCTCGCCGAGGGTGTCGCCGCTGGGCAGCCGTCACACGCCGCCGCTTGCCACGGAACCGAGTCCCGCCATCGTATGCCTGGATCAACCTCGTCGTAGCCTCTGAAAGAATTAGTGCCTAACTACCTAGAGGGGGGGTGAATAAGTGTAATTTTTTTTACTTTAAAGGCAGACAATCTGTTCTGTAATTTAAGCAACAATTGCAAATTCTACAGCTATCAGCACAACAATCACAGAAATAATCATACACAGAGTGCACACAGTATTTATAGTGGTTCCCCAAGGTCTGGGTACATCCACTTTCCCCCTTCGCCTATCTAGCAGTGTACTAGATTCGGCCTAACTTCTGCACTTCTCCTCAGATCCTCAGATCTTACAGCTCAGAACCCCAAACAGGTTCCTACAACTCAGAGTGTCCCCACTCCTACAACTCAGGCAAACTGTCCTACCTCAGCCTTCACCAAGGCCTACACTCAGAGAACACAGTCTCCTACAACTCAGGCATAAATTTCTACCACTCAGTCTTCACCAAGACCTACACTCAGAGATCTAAATCTCTTACACTCAGCCTTTATAAAATAGGCTTACAGCTCAGATCCCTTACGATCCTACAAAAAGATAATAAAGGGTTTTAGGTTACCACTCTGTTTGACAGAATGAAGAGGGCAACCTTCTTGATCAGTTCTTGATAGAACTGATTTCTGAGATCAACTTTGTCCTTGCTTTCTTCAGGCTTCTTGAGTCTGAACTCAGTAAATGTTGATCTTCTTGAAGTAGTCCGGCTGACAACTTCCTTCTTAAGATGAAGAATTAAATCTGGATCCTTCTCTGCAGTCTGGTTCAAAACCTGCTTCTTAAGAGATTTGATTAAACAATTCTCTTTCTTGATTTCAATTACTGGAGTTCTCTCTCTCTAAAGTAAATCTGAAGTTTCTTCAAAATACTGATTTACAGTTTTCTCTTGATCTATATTCTACAATGATTGATCGTCTTAATCGTCTCTTTTTGTTGAAGGAGAAAGCCTTTATATAGTCTTCCTCCATGGTAACCGGCTGATCCGGTTTCTAACGAACTTCTGACAGCTCTGACAGTTGCAGTAGACCGGTTGAAATGGCAGCTGTCAAGTCATCCAGTCACTTCTTGAAAATTCTGTCTCTGTCTGAAAGTGTCGAGACTGTTCTTCATTATGTGTCGACACAAATAGACTAAGTGTCGACACAAGTGGACTAAGTGTCGACATTAGCCTTGATGGTGTCGACACAACTTCTTTTGTTGTTGTAACAGCTTCTCGACATAGCTTCTGTTGAATGTGTCGACACTAATTCTGTGTGTCGACACAAATACTTCTTCTTTAAAACTTAGTTGAAATTCTGTTGTGTGTCGACACATCTCCTTTGTGTCGACACAACTTCTTTTGTTGTTGATACTTGCTGAGTGTCGACACATCTCCTTTGTGTCGACACAAGTACTTCTTTACTTTAACTTTGTTGAAGCTTTGTTGTGTGTCGACATAAGTCATGTGTGTCGACACAGTTGACAAATACTTCTGTGTGTCGACACTGCCTCTTGGTGTCGACACATTTGATGTCGACTAAGCTTCTCTGGGTGTCGATACTGCCTCTAAGTGTCAACACAATTTATGTTGATAATTTCTTCACAGTGTGTCGACACTGCCTGTATGTGTCGACACATTTCTTCTGGTGTCGACTCTGCCTTTCCTGGCGTCGACACAATTTACTCTAAGTGTCGACACAGCTTTTCTCCAGTGTCGACACAAGCCTTCATAAGTGTCGACACTGCTTCTCTAGGTGTCGACATATGAACTTAGAAATGTTTCAGCATTTCCTGCAATTACTAAACTTGCACATATAAACTCAAAACACATCAAATACACCTTGATGTATATCATTGAGTAGGGTGAGGCTTTTTCAAATCTGGTACACATTTTCCAATGTACCCAACAATCTCCCCCTATTTGGAGAAGTCATAACCCTTAGTCAATGATATACACCATTCATAACAAATACTCAATATGATGTATAACAGCATTATATGATAGGGTAAATACTAAACAAAACATGTATAAACAATCTTCACAGAATAACAATGTAACAGATTGAACATTAAACATTGTTTTGTTACAACTTCCAATAGTTTCATGAACAAAGGTTTACATAGATGTTTTAATACTAAAGATTACAAAATGTAAACTCAAGTTAATCTAATCTAATGCTGCTCTGGCTCCTTGATGACAATGCCCTTGCCTGATTGAATTTTGGCTTGCACAGGAACATCAGAGTCATCAGCAGGCTTCTTACCCTTTAGATCTTTCTTTTTCAGCTCTTCAGCCCTTATCTTTTGTCTTTCAAAATAATGATAAGGCTTGGGGAAATATTTGCTAGGCTTCTGTGCATTAGGAGGTAGCTTCCCAAGTTTAGCCTTTCTTCTGTACTGAACAATAGCCTCTTGTCTGGCTTCATGTTTTCTCCACTCTTGTTCAGAGTACCATTTACCCCTTTCTAGGGTATTGTCCTTTGCAGCTTTCCAAGCAGTTAGAATGATATTTCTAGAAGTAGGGTTCCACTGCTCAAAATCTGGCCTTAACTCAGCCTGTTCTCTGAACCTCTTCTTGGACAAAAGGGTTTCTTGCTCTTTCAATACTGCCTCTGGCACAGGCTGATCTACTTTCTCAATGATAATATTTTTATTACCCTCTGGAGGGCTATACATTGATTGTAATTCTTGATGAATCATTTCAAAATCTGCAGGAGGATAAATTACTTGAGCAACTTCAGCTGGCTCACCTCCAAAAATAGCAGGATGTATTCCAGATTCAGCTATATTGTCATCATCACAAAGAGGTGGATATCCAACAGTGGCTCTGATGCTATTGGAAATCCATTTAGCATGATCAGATCCAACTTTGACTACTACTCTCTCCCCCTTTATGACTTCTCTAGCCACATGATCTCTAAGATCATCCTTCTGAAACATGATCTGTTCATCCATATAATTAACTTCATCTTTATAAAAACCCCTCAACTTCAGCAGCAGTCCAGAAATGACCTTTTGAGAATCTGTAATAGCAGTTTTTACAGCAGCTATGCCTGCCTGGAAATCCTTATCAAACTTTTCCTTATCAAACTCGGGTTTGGCTTTAAAAGTATCAGCAGTTGGGGTAGTTGCAATATTCTTTATTTTAGTAACAATTATATTATGGGATTCAGTCAGATTATCATTCATTCTAATCTGATTTTCTAAGACATATCCCTATTTCACTGCTATATCATCCACCTGTGTATTTATCTTTTCTTGATGAGTCGCTAGATACACCACTGCATTACCTCCTTTGTGGAAAAAGTCAGTCATTTTCTTCTTAGTTTGATTTACTTCAAACCTTATAGATTTGATGTCTTGGGCCAAGAAGAATTAGAGATCTTTGTGAGTTTCATCCATATATTTCTCCATTGCTATTCTTTGCTCATCCAACTTCACTTGTAAAGATATTAATAATAAGCTGTAGTCAGCTGTAGGGGCAGGTTGTGGAGCCATAGTTTGTAATGCTTTCTTGTAACTCTGACTTCTTCTCTTAAAGACCATGAGCTTCCTTTTCTTTGCTTGAACCTCAGCAGCATCTTCAGATTATGAGGTACTAGCTATGTCAACCCTATCCTTTGGATTAGGAGGCAATTCTTTCTGAGTCCTTGGCAGCTCCTCATCATTCCTTGCAGTCTCCTCATGAGATCTCACATACTACCCCTCAATATGTGCTTGATCTTCCTCAAAAGCAGTTTTCTCCCCCTCAAAAACCAGCATGCTCCCCCTCAATATCAGGAAATAGCTCTTCTAGAGTAAACTCCTGTTGAGTAGGGATAGGAGAGTTTCTTATTTCTGGAGCATTATCAGCAACTGATGTATCATCCATGACAACATCTTGTGATTGATTATGTAATTGAGTTTGCTGATCAACATTAATTAAAGACTCAGTTAATACTTCATTCTCAACATGGAAAATTAATATATTAACTTCATGTATTACCTCAAGCATTGTTTGAGTTGTCATTTCACTGTCTAAGTGAGTAGGCTCTTCCATATGTTGAGGCTCCCCCTGGAGTGGATCAGGGGAATGAGGCTAGCAGATGGTTGCTCCCCCTGCCTCTGTGCATCTTCATTTCTTGCTGGTGACTTTCCAGCATTTCCAGCCTCTCCATTATCAGAACTAAACACTACTTGCTCCTTTGAGCTACTAGATGATTCAGGAGTCATTATGGCTTCTTCTTTTTCTTCTTCTATGGAGGTGTTTCCTTCTCTGGAGTAGGCATGTCGTTGGTTAACACCCTATCCCATATTGAGATAATTCTGATATCCATCCTCCTCATATGATTAATTTTAGAACCAGCAGCCTGGTTCATGACTTCTGGAACTGTTCCAGCTAGGTATAGACTCATAATTCTACCCAGATTGGGCTTATTCAGACTTTCCTTAATCTTTTCAAACATCACTACTGACCAATCAGTTTTTAACTTAAAGATAATTCTTATCATTAAGCTGAACATGTGAGATGATATCCTATCATGCCCACCTGGCATGCTCAGAATCACCTTTCCTACTACTTCCGACAAGAACTTTCCTTGCATATTCATGCCTTTCCTGTTAAAAATGGAGCCATTCTTCATGGTTGAATCTAGTCCACACCATTGCAGTGCATCCCTAGTCTTAGATGTAGGTACATCTTCCTCTTCTTTAATTCTTGGTAGATGTAGAACTTTTCTTAGACTCTTATGGGTGAGTTTTACTTTTACTCCATGAACTGCAGACTTGATTTTGAGTCCAGTATCATCAAGGGTTAGTGCACCAAAGAATTCAAGTACTTACTTCTTCCAAATCTTGGTTGGCTTAGAAACTAAATACTCCAACCCGGTCTCAGTAAATAAGGTTACAACACCTTGAATTTTTGGTTCCGCGCTATCAAATGCATTCCGTACCAGTTCATAACCTTCATTTATGTTCTCTTCAAGCTTTAGCGTCATTAGGGTTTTGAGAAATCTTGAATTTAGATGAGAGAGATGTCGACACTAAGTTTTGGTCTCGAAACTATTGAGAGCGTGTCGACAAACAATGGTGAAGACCTATTTATACCTTTCTAAAAACGAAGGTGAAAAGGCGCGTCATAATCCTCTAAATGTGTCGACACAGTTGAAAAGTGTCGACACTGACTACTTAAGTCTCGACAACGGTGTTGACTTATATGTGTCGACACCAATTATGATGTGTCGACACTTATATATCTGCGTTCGACGAATAGTCGATACTTGACTCGACGAAATCTGTATTGAACCAAAGTGTCGACACAACTTCTGGATGTGTCGACACCTATTTAGTCGACAGAACTTATGTGTCGACACTTATTCCCAGTGTCAACACTGCTATCCTGGATGTGTCGACACAACTTCCTAAAGTGTCGACACTAACTTTCTAGATGTGTCGACATCATTTCTCTGAAATGTCGACACCACTTCAATGTGTCGACCCAGACAACTCCTTGTGTCGACACCATTTTACTTAGCCAATTTTATTAAACTATTCTAAGTTCAACATTCCTAATTCAATTTTAAATTTATTGAATTTAGTTTCATCAAGAGGCTTAGTAAACATATCAGCAATCTGAATATTAGTTTTAACATATTTTAATGAAATGGCATGCTTCTCTACATGTTCTCTAAGAAAATGGTATTTAATTTCTATGTGCTTAGTCCTACTATGTGAGACAGGATTATTTGCAATAGAAATATCACTTGTAGAATCACAAAACAAAGGTGTTCTACTTACTTGAATATCATAGTCTTCTAGCTGGTGCTGAATCCACAATAGTTGTTCACAGCAGCTTCCTGCAGCAACATATTCTGACTCAGCTGTGGAGATTGCCACACTGGTCTGCTTCTTACTGGTCCAAGACACTAGTCTTCCACCTATAAATTGACAGGTGCATATAATACTTTTTCTATCTTCCTTGCAACCTTCAAAATCTGCATCTGAATAGCCAGTTAGTAGAAAATCTTCATTCCTAGGGTACTAAAGGCCTAGATTATGGTGCCCTTAAGATATCTCAAAATCCTTTTGACTGCAGTCAGATGAGATTCTTTAGGGCATGCTTGGTACCTAGCACAGACACATGTAGCATACATGATATTTGGTCTACTAGTAGTCAGATATAGAAGGGAGCCAACTATTCCTCTATACAAAGTTTCATGTACAGGTTTCCCTGCATCATCTTTGCTAAGAGACACACTTGACCGCATAAGATTTCTCATGGTAGTGGATGATTACATATCATACTTCTTTATTAACTCCAGGATGAACTTAGACTGAGTTATGGACAAGCCATCTTCAGTCTATCTTACTTGGAGACCCAAGAAAAACTTAAGTTCCCTCATACTGCTCATTTCAAATTTTCCTTGCATAAGTTTTGCAAACTTTCTGCAAAGATTACTTTTAGTAGACCCAAATATTATGTCATCAACATATATTTAGACTAGGATTATCTTACCTTTAGATTCTCTAAGGAATAGAGTCTTGTCTATTTTCCCCCTTGAGAATTTTTCTTAATGAGGAAACTAGACAGGGTTTCATACCAAGCCCTTGGGGCTTGTTTCAACCCATACAATGCTTTCATAAGTTTATAAACATAATCAGGTTTGAGATGATCAACAAAACCTGAGGGCTGCTCTACATAGACTTCTTCCTTTAGATTTCCATTAAGGAAAGCTGACTTTACATCCTTTTGGAATACCTTGAAATATTGATATGTTGTATAAGCAAGGAACGTCTTGATTACCTCCAGTCTTGCTACTGGGGCAAAGGTTTGATCAAAGTCAATACCTTCTTCTTGCCTATATCCTTTTGCAACAAGTCTTGCTTTATTCTTCACTACGATTTCAGTCTCATCTAATTTGTTCCTAAAGATCCACTTTGTTCCAATAATGTTGTGGTCTTTTGGTTTAGGAACTAGCTTCCAGATCTTGCACCTTCTGAACTGATTCAGCTCCTCTTGCATGGCATCAATCCACAACATTATTGGAAGCTGGAGCAAAGAACAGTGCTCAGATTCCTGCTTCTTGTTTGCACTCCTTATCTTGGATCACTAATTATCTGATTGGTTGGGTGATCCTTTAAGTGTCTATTAGCTGGAGGTAGTCTTTCTTTAGGTTGAATCCCTCCAGCCTCTTCATTTAGCTGCACCTCTTGGTCTTCTTCAGCATCTAGAGAGTCTTGTACTCCCCCTAGACAACAGCCACCATTTTCCACTTGCTGAGTTGCAGTAGAACGTTCTGTAATTGTAAGCTTGTCCATTCTCTCATTTATACCTGTAGAACTGCAAACACTACTTGGCAATTCACAGTTAATTAGCCATGTTTCATCAAAGAATACATGTACAGACTCTTCTACAACTTGAGTGATCAAGTTTTAGACTTTATAAGCCTTACTATTGTTGTTGTACCCAACAAATATCCTCTCTTGGGATTTGGCAGCAAACTTGGTTAGATAAGATTTGTCATTGTTAAGTATATAGCACTTGCAACCAAATATCCTAAAATATGATAAGTTTGATTTTCTGCCCTTCACAATCTCATAGGGAGTCTTTTTGTGGCTCTTGGTGATAGAAGCCCTATTGATCACATGACATGCAGTGTTTACTGCCTCAGCCCAGAAATATTCTGGGAGAGAAGTGTCAATCAATAGAGTTCTACCAGCCTCTATCAATGTTCTAATCTTCCTTTCAGCAATACCATTTTGCTGTGGAGTTCTTGGTGAAGAAAATTCCTGAAAAATCCCAAATTCTTCACATAGTCTTGTCATACTTTCAGACTGAAATTCAGTGCCATGGTCACTTCTGATTTTGACCACTGTACTGTCCAACTCATTCTGAATTTGTTTAACAAAACTATATAAGATACTTGGGGTTTCAGATTTTTGTCTTAGAAAGAAGACCCAGGAATATCTAGAATAGTCATCTACTACCACAAATGTATAGACCTTCCTTCCTAGACTGTGAACTGGCATAGGAACAAATAGATCCATATGCAAGAGGTATAAACACCTCACTGAATCCTTGTTTTCAAGGCTATGAAAGGTGGATTTGATCTGCTTGCCTTTTTGACAAGCTGAGCATATCTCATACTTAACTTGAGGATCATTCCTCACTAACTCTTTGCTAAAGAGTTGGTCAATAGTCTTTTAGTTAAGATGGGTCAGCCTCTTGTGTCATTTAACACAATGTGAGACTCTCTCATCAGTTACAAAACAAATAGGAGAAGTATTGTTCTCACACTCAAAATTTAGACAATAAACATTTCTCTTCCTATATCCTGTCAAAATGATCTTTTAATCACTTGACCTTTTGATATGACATCCATTCTTAATAAATGAAATGTCATATCCTAAGTCACTCAACTGACTTATGCTAATAAGGTTGTGTTTCAAACCTTTCACATAGGTCACTTGAGTGATAGTAATCCGATTACTAGAAATGTTACCAAAGCATTTGATGATTCCTTTTTCTGAACCACCAAAGGTTACTTTAGGGTCATCCTTGATAGAGGTGTGTAGTCCTTCAACAACCCCTTGTTCTAGTCATGTGCTTGAAACATCCACTGTCCAAGTACCATATTGGGGCATGGCAGTTTGGACTCACCTGCAACACAGATTACTTAACCTTAAAACCTAAATAACTTTTGGGTCCTTGGTGCAAGTTAGCCTGTACTTTAACCAATCTACATGTAGCTCTTCTAGCAGGCAGATTGCTACTCTCCTTGACATTAGAATTGTGCCAACAATCTAAGGCAAAATGGACTACCTTACCACAACACCAACACTCAAACTTGTTGTACCTTTTTTAGGTACTACCCTGGCTGAATTATCTACAACAGGGTTCTTGTTTTGTGATGGGGCTTTGCCTTTAGATTTGGACCTAGCAGTCCAGGCAGTTTTCTTAAACCCTAATCCAGCCTTACCCTTTTGAGGTACAAACTCATCTATCAAAGGTAAAACAGATTTAGGTTTAGAAAAACTAGCTACTATCTCTTCCTCTTTCTGAAGTCTAACCTCCAGATTTCTAATCTGATCATTCTTGAATGTGATAATACTCATCTGAATAACTGTAATGTTTTTTAGTCTGGCTATCTCATTCAGTTTTTGATCTAGCAACTTCTCTGAATCTACTGCAGCCAACTTAAGATCTGCAATTTCTTTAGCCTGAGATTTGGCCAAGTTTTTGCTTTTCTTAAGTGCGTGCAGCAAGTCTCTATATTCATCAATTAACTGATGAATATCTCCTTCAGATTCAGACTCACCCACATCACTTGATGCAGATGTATCTGACTCTGACTCAGTACTATAAATTGAACTAGAAGAACAACTTTGTACCTTACTTGGTCCAGGCTGATCCTGGCTCTTGTCTTCTTCAGATATAGCCATCAGTCTCTTGCACTGATGGTCATGCTCATAAATTGAGTTCATTAGCTGCATGAACTCATCTTCTTCCACTTCAGCAAATAATCCAATTTAGGCTTCAGTCTTGAATGCTACAGACTTTTCCTTGTGCTCCACTCTAGTATTCTTCTCTTCCTCCTTTCTAGTCATTAACTGCATCTCATAAGATAGCAGTTTTTCAAACAAAGTTGGAGGAGGTATATTAGCAAGTTTGGTCACTTCCCTAATGACACAAATCTTGGTGTCTCAGTCCTTAGTCAGGGATCTTAAGTGTTGAAATTTGTGAAGTGGAAGTGGGTGACGGGACAGGCCGCGCGGCCTGTGGCGGACAGCTTTGGCGGACTGGGCGGACTGCGGTTTGCGGCCTGGTGAAAAGTCTGGTGGAAGCCGGCTGTGTTGAGCGGGTTGTTGCATGGAGTCCGCGGTTTGGTGCGGCCTGGTATCTGCGGATAAAGAGGCTTGCGGACTGGTGCATTGCTTAGTGGCCGCGGGTGCAAGCGTACGCTGACAGGCGGGTTAGCTCGAGTTCGCGGGTAGCTTGCGGACTGGCGTGTCCACGGTTTTGGCTGTTGCGGACTACGCCTAGAGCTTGGCTGAGGCCTTGTCAAGTTCTGGTGATTACAGCAGGTCTTGCTGTGGAGACCGGTTGGCGGACTGATGTTTGGAGTCCGGGAGGAAGCTACTGCGTTGGACAAGTGCGAGGTGCTCGCGGACTGGTGGCGGTCTGTGCTAGGGTGTTTGGCGGACGAGAATTTGTGTCCGCCATGCTCGCATTGTTCCTTGATGGTTTTGGGCTTGGTCACACTTTGTGCCAAGTTCATGGTGTCCGCTGTATCCGCTAAGTCCGCTGTGACCGGGCGTTCTGTTGCTAGCTGCCTTTGGTCGTGGACTTGTGGCGGATTGAGGTGTGGGTCTTGCGGACTGCCTCGGGTTGGTGCGGACAGCCATTGAAGGGGGTTGTTGTCCTGCAGTGGTTGGAGCTTTGCGGGCTGTTTCCTTGTCCGCTTAGCTCAGGCGGACTGGAGAGGGTTTGTCAACGGTTGCCTTGCTCCTGGCAGTTTTCCTTGGTGACCGGCTAAGTCCTCGCGGACTGAGCGGACGGTCATTTGTATTCGTGCGGACTGGGGCGGTGTCGCTATCTCTTGGGCAGTGACCACACTCCTCACCTGGCCTATAAATAGGACCCCCCTGGCACATCTACAGTAACCTAAGTAACGTGAGTGAACAGTAAATTGGGTTGGGCGAAGTGTTGCGGTCTGTGTTTGCCAGTCCGCGCGGATTGTTTCAGGCTGACGGTTTGCTGTGTGCAGGTCGCGCGGATAACTTCAAGGAGCCAGGAGCTTGGCTTTGACTTCGGTCAGTGCTTGGAAGTGTGCGGTCTCTGCGGACTCAGCAGGAGGTCGCTCTGCGGCTTGTCAGTTCTGTTTCAACTTTGCCAGCTTCAATAACCTGTCCGCCGGCTTCAGGCGGGTAGGGGTGTTCCTCAGTTCGGGTTCAGCAGGAGGCGAATAACGGTGTGTCCGCGCGGCTTAGCGGCTTCGGCGGACTCCGTGGTATTCGGCGGATTGCAATGTAGTTCGGGCGGCTTCGGCGACCTCGGCGGTCTCGGCGGACTCCGGTTCTGTCCGCCCGACTTGTTTTTTGGTGCTTTCTGTTTACAGCTGTAATACTAGCGAAATCATGTCTCGCTATGTATGCCTCGGATTGTAAAGAAGTGAATGCATAAAAAGACCTTCTTGTGCTTCCATTGTTTTGTTGGGTGAAACCTCTAGTCCTTGGGTTTTCCGCAGGTTCAGCGTGCGAACTGGGTAGTTCCGAAGATATTAATTTGGCGTTTGGGCTATCTTGCTGACCACGTTGAGAAAATTTAACATGGTATCAGAGTGAGGTTGCTGAGGTTTCGGAGGTTCAGTTGCGTGAGCGGAAGTCAGCCAGTGTTGTGACTCAGTGATTGAGTGGTGATCAACCTGTGTTGTTGCTCGGAGCTGCTGAAGGGTGCCAACAGGTGTTTGCAATGGAAGGAAGTCTTGCAAGAGGTCTGGGCATTGAACTCTTAACGCCGACTAACTTCAAGAAGTGGAAGTCGTGCATGAAGAGTTATCTTCTTGGCGAGGAGCTGTGGGAAGTCGTCGGTGGTGACGACAGACAGGAAGTTACTGCTGCTTTCGGTACTGCTGAGCAGGTGAGGCTCTGGAGAAGAACCAATGCTAAGGCAGAGTTCATTCTGAAGAGAGCTGTCTCTCCGGAACTGTTTGATCACATCATTGGATGTGAGTCGGCTGCTGATATTTGGACAACCATTGATGAGTTGTTCAATAGGAAGAATGTGGCGCGGCTTGTAGTTCCTGGAGAATGAGTTGGCCAGGGCAACTCAGGGAGACCTTTCCATCTCCAAATACTTCTTAAAGATGAAGAGCTTGTGTGCTGAGTTGTCGGCACTGGATCCTGATGAGCCTATCTCTGAGGCAAAGATGAAAAGGCACATTATCCGCGGCTTGCGGAAGGAGTATGTGGCCTTTGTCACATCTGTTTAAGGGTGGGCTACTCAGCCGTCTCTGCTGGAGCTGGAGAATCTGCTTGCCTCGCAGGAGACCTTAGCAAGGCAGATGGCTGGAGTGAACCTGAATCAGGAAGGCAGCGAGGCTCTCTTCTCAGGCAAGAAGAAGGGATGGGAAGGGAAGAAGAAGAAGAAGGTGCAGGCCGCTGGTGAGAAGGAGACTTCAACTTCGTATCCGCCGGAGAGGAGCAATGCTCCTAAGGACTGGAAGAAGAATCTGAAGTGCTACCGGTGTCATCAGCGAGGGCACTTCAAGCGGGACTGCAAGGTCAAACTGCAGCCTGGCCATGCTGCGGGAAAGGAGGAAGCTTGCTCGAGAAGTGAAGAAGCAGAATGGGGAGGAGCTTTCTTGACGGGCACTTGTGTCCGGGCCTTATCTGCTGAGGACTTCAACAGCGAGTGGATCGTCGACTCCGGGTGTGGTCATCACCTCACCGGAGACAAATCGAAGTTCACCTCCATGCAGGCTTACTCAGGTAATGAAGCTATTATCACTGCTGATAATACTGTTTATGCAGTAGAGAAGGAGGGGTCGTGTCTTTAGGTAGTGATCAGGGGCCACTCACGTTAAGGAGTGTGTATCACGTGCCGGGCATAAAGAAGAACCTCTTCTCGGTGACCAACGCGGTGGACGCTGGGTATCACGTTCTGTTTGGGCCAACAGACGTGAGGTTCCTTCGCAACGTATCAGCGGTGAAGGTTGATGTTGCTCATGTTGGGAGGAGGGTGAAGAACTTGTTTGTTCTTTCCACCAGTGCTTATGTTGATAGAATGAGAGCCAATGATAGTGCGGCTATCTGGCATGAGAGGCTGGGGCATGTTGGCATGGACAAGCTGAAGGCAATGGCTAGTAGAAGTCTGGTGAGGGGGTTGCCGATGTTGTCCTCCTTTGGTGATGTGCATGTTTGTGCGGGCTATCAATATGTTAAGGCACATCGCCTTCCATTTGATAAATCACAAACAAGGAGCAAGAAACCATTGGAGTGTATTCATGGCGACCTGATGGGACCGACGGTTACTGCCAGCCTTGGTGGAAGTAAATACATGCTTGTCTTGGTTGATGACTACTCAAGGTATACTTGGGTGTACTTCTTAAAGGAGAAGTCGAAAGCCTTCCATTTGTTCGTGGAGTTCAAGGAGTTGGTAGAAGGCCGGCTTGGCTTGCGTGAATTTGTTTCCTCCGAGTTTTCTAACTTCTGCAGGAAGCACGGGATCCAACGGGAGCTTACTTGTTCTCACACTCCACAACAAAATGGGGTAGCGGAGCGGAAGATCCATCATTTGACGGAAACCTGCAAATGCTGGCTGCATGCGAAAGATATCCCAAGGTCCTTTTGGGCGGAGGGAATGTCTTGTGCTGCTTATGTCATCAACCGGATGCCACTCAGCCCTATCAACATGAAGACTCCTGTTGAGCTGTTGCTGAAGGAGAAGCCGAGTGTTGGACACCTTCGGGTGTTCGGCTCAACTTGCTATGTGCATGTCCGGATGCTTCACGGACAAAGCTGGATGCGAAGGCAAGGAAACTTGTCTTTGTTGGCTACGATGAGCGGAAGAAGGGATGGAAATGCATGGACCCTTTGACGAAGAAGTTCGTGGTGTTAAGAGACGCTGTCTTTGACGAGCTGACGTCATATGGAGGTGGCTCGGTGGAGCTAACCGGAAGTAGCAAGGTTGAGGAAGCACCGGTGGTGGCTGCTGAAGGCTTGGAAGAGGAGCTTGCTGTTTCACCAGCAGCTCCTGTTGCTTTGAACTCTGAGGCTGAGCCTTCTGGCTCAGGAAGTAGGGGGAGCACTGCTCAATGCTTGCCCCAGGTAGGAGTGGAGCCTGAAGAAGCAACGGAAGCCATGAGCAAGGAGCCGTGTCTTCGGAGATCGAAGAGGGTGGTTAAGCCACCGGCTCGGTACTGTGAAGGGAATGCAGTGAGCTTTTGTCTCCTGCTTCTTTGTAGGTCCTCTGGATGAGCGAGAGCCTGCAAATTTCAATGAGGCCACTGGAGTGAAGGAGTGGGAAGGTGCCATGAAGGAAGAGATTGATGCTCTGAAGAAGAATGAAACCTGGGACCTTGTGCCCAAGGTTGATGGCATTACTCCGGTAACTTGCAAGTGGGTGCATAAGTTGAAGAAGAAGGCTGATGGGAGCATTGATCGTTTCAAGGCTCGCTTGGTCGCTAGAGGATTCTCACAGCAGTATGGAGAAGACTATGAGGAGACATTTAGTTCAGTTGCGAAGATGACTTCTGTAAGAGTGGTGATCTCCTTGGCTGCTAGCAAGGGATGGAGGTTGTGGCAACTCGATGTGAAGAATGCTTTTCTTTACGGAGAGATTGATAAGGACATCTTCATGGATCAGCCGCTTGGTTTTGTCTCTGAAAAGCATCCGGACTATGTCTGCAAACTCAGGAAGGCTCTCTACGGGTTGAAGCAAGCTCCAAGAGCGTGGTATGGGAAGATTGCAGAGTACCTGCAATTCTGTGGATACTTTGCTTCTAACTCGGATTCTAGCTTGTTCGTCAAGAAGAAGGGAGAGCTAAGAGTCTTGGTCCTACTGTATGTGGATGACATGATCATCACAGGGAATTCGGAGGAGGAAGTAGCAAGGCTCAGGGCTGAGCTTGCTATAGCTTCGAGATGAAGGACTTGGGAGAGTTGCATCACTTTCTCGGTCTGGAAGTGGAGAGGAAGGAATGCGGGATTCTCATTAGCCAGAAAGGGTATGCTGATCGCATTGTGAAGCGGTTTGGCATGGGCGAAGGGAAGAAGTGCTCTACTCCACTGGAATCTGGGCTAAAGCTTCGACGAGATGAGGGAAGGGTTCTTAATGATCCCTTGGTGTTCAGGGCTCTGGTTGGGAGCTTGATCTATCTGACGATTACAAGGCCGGATATAGCTTATGCTGTTGGCCGAGTAAGTCGATATATGGCTGAACCAAGGAATTCTCATCTAGTGGCGGCAAAGGGGATTCTGAAGTATGTCAAGGTGACTTCTGAGATGGGACTCCTCTATGGAAGGGATGCGGAGTTTGCGTTGCTCGGGTACACGGATGCTGACTATGGCGGTGATTCGGATGATCGGAGGTCTTCTTCAGGTTATGTGTTCACTTGCGGTTCAGCTAGCATCTCGTGGTGTAGCAAGAAGCAGGACTCGGTGTCGGTTTCAACCACGGAGGCGGAATATAAGGCTTCGGCCTTGGCTGCTCGGGAAGTCGTTTGGTTGAGGAGACTTATAGAGGATGTCCATGAAGAAGTGCAAGGGCCTACTTTACTCCGGGGTGACAATGAGAGTGCTCTCAAACTGGTTAACAATCCAGTGTGTCACGCCAGGACCAAGCATATAGAGATTGATCACCATTTCATCAGGGAGAAGGTGTTGGAAGGATCTCTGCTGGTCGGGCATGTCCGGAGTGAAGATAATCTTGCTGACATCTTCACGAAGCCGCTGTTGAAGGGGCCCTTTGAACGCTTGCGCAGCTTGCTGGGCTTGGTCACCACTTCTCACTTCAAGGGGGAGTGTTGAAATTTGTGAAGTGGAAGTGGGTGACGGGACAGGCCGCGCGGCCTGTGGCGGACAGCTTTGGCGGACTTGGCGGACTGGGCGGACTGCGGTTTGCGGCCTGGTGAAAAGTCTGGTGGAAGCCGGCTGTGTTGAGCGGGTTGTTGCATGGAGTCCGCGGTTTGGTGCGGCCTGGTATCTGCGGATAGAGAGGCTTGCGGACTGGTGCATTGCTCAGTGGCCGCGGGTGCAAGCGCACGCTGACATGCGGGTTGGCTCGAGTTCGCGGGTAGCTTGCGGACTGGCGTGTCCGCGGTTTTGGCTGTTGCGGACTGAGCCTAGAGCTTGGCTGAGGCCTTGTCAAGTTCTGGTGATTACAACAGGTCTTGCTGTGGAGACCGGTTGGCGGACTGATGTTTGGAGTCCGGGAGGAAGCTACTGCGTTGGACAAGTGCGAGGTGCTCGCGGACTGGTGGCGGTCTGTGCTAGGGTGTTTGGCGGACGAGAATTTGTGTCCGCCATGCTCGCATTGTTCCTTGATGGTTTTGGGCTTGGTCACACTTTGTGCCAAGTTCATGGTGTCCGCTGTATCCGCTAAGTCCGCTGTGACCGGGCGTTCTGTTGCTAGCTGCCTTTGGTCGTGGACTTGTGGCGGATTGAGGTGTGGGTCTTGCGGACTGCCTCGGGTTGGTGCGGGCAGCCATTGAAGGGGGTTGCTGTCCTGCAGTGGTTGGAGCTTTGCGGGCTGTTGCCTTGTCCGCTTAGCTCAGGCGGACTGGAGAGGGTTCGTCAACGGTTGCCTTGCTCCTGGCGGTTTTCCTTGGTGACCGACTAAGTCCTCGCGGACTGAGCGGACGGTCGTTTGTATTCGCGCGGACTGGGGCGGTGTCGCTATCTCTTGGGCGGTGACCACACTCCTCACCTGGCCTATAAATAGGACCCCCCTGGCACATCTACAGTAACCTAAGTAACGTGAGTGAACAGTAAATTAGGTTGGGCAAAGTGCTGCGGTCTGTGTTTGCCAGTCCGCGCGGATTGTTTCAGGCTGACGGTTTGCTGTGTGCAGGTCGCGCGGATAACTTCAAGGAGCCAGGAGCTTGTCTTTGACTTCGGTCAGTGCTTGGAAGTGTGCGGTCTCTGCGGACTCAGCAGGAGGTCGCTCTGCGGCTTGTCAGTTCTGTTTCAACTTTGTCAGCATCAATAACCTGTCCGCCGGCTTCAGGCGGGTAGGGGTGTTCCTCAGTTTGGGTTCAGTAGGAGGCGAATAACGGTGTGTCCGCGCGGCTTAGCGGCTTCGGCGGACTCCGTGGTATTCGGCGGATTGCAGTGTAGTACGGGCGGCTTCGGCGACCTCGGCGGTCTCGGCGGACTCCGGTTCTGTCCGCCCGGCTTGTTTTTTGGTGCTTTCTGTTTACAGCTGTAATACTAGCGAAATCATGTCTCGCTATGTATGCCTCGGATTGTAAAGAAGTGAATGCATAAAAAGACCTTCTTGTGCTTCCATTGTTTTGTTGGGTGAAACCTCTAGTCCTTGGGTTTTCCGCAGGTTCAGCGTGCGAACTGGGTAGTTCCGAAGATATTAATTTGGCGTTTGGTCTATCTTGCTGACCACGTTGAGAAAATTTAACATTAAGAACTTGTCATTCAGCTCATAGTTGTTGAATACTCTTCCATATGACATCAACTTATTAACAATCATATAGAACTTCTTATAACATTCTGTAATGTTATCAGACTTTCATTTTCTGAAGCTTTCATATTCCTGATTTAACATTGACTTTCTATCTTGTCTTACTTCCTTTTATCCCTCCATATAGACTATTAATGTGTCCCACATTTCTTTAGAGGTTTTACAATGAATTAAGTTCTGAAATGTTGAATCATCAATGGCACTAACAATTATATTCTGGGCTCTCTTGTCCATAGTGGCCAGGATGATTTCATCTTTAGTCATTTCAGCAAAGTCCTTGGGAGTTTTCTGATTTGCATCCAGAATAGATATCTTCATTGGCACATATGAGCCTTCTTTGACTGTAATATATATACTTTGGTCAGATGCTTCCATAAAGAGTCTGACCCTCTCTTTCCATATGCCAAATATCTCTTTTCTACATATTAGCAATTTCATTGACCTCAGCTCCTTGTGATTTTCACCTGAACCCATTTTCTTGATTCTTTCTTGATCTTAAATCTGCCTTAAGGATCTTACTCTAACTGTTAAGTACTTTCTTGAGGAACCTCGCCTTGATACCACTTGAAAGAATTAGTGTCTAACCACCTAGAGGGTGGTGAATATGTGTAATTTTTCTTTTACTTTAAAGGCAGACAATCTGTTCTGTAATTTAAGCAGCAATTGCAAATTCTACAGCTATCAGCACAGCAATCACAAAAACAATCATACACAGAGTGCACACAGTGTTTATAGTGGTTCCCCAAGGTCTGGGTACATCCACTTTCCCCTTCGCCTATCTAGCAGTGTACTAAATTCGGCCTAACTTCTGCACTTCTCCTCAGATCCTCAGATCTTACAGCTCAGAACCTCAAACAGGTTCCTACAACTCAGAGTGTCCTCACTCCTACAACTCAGGCAAACTGCCCTACATCAGCCTTCACCAAGGCCTACACTCAGAGAACACAGTCTCCTACAACTCAGGCACAAAGCCCTACCACTCAGTCTTCACCAAGACCTACACTCAGAGATCTAAATCTCTTACACTCAGCCTTTATAAAATAGGCTTACAGCTCAGATCCCTTAGAATCCTACAAAAAGATAATAAAGGGTTTTAGGTTACCACTCTGTTTGAGAGAATGAAGAGGGCAACCTTCTTGATCAGTTCTTGATAGAACTGATTACTGAGATCAACTTTGTCTTTGCTTTCTTCAAGGCTTCTTGAGTCTGAACTCAGTAAAAGTTGATCTTCTTGAAGTAGTCCGGCTGACAACTTCCTTCTTAAGATGAAGAACTAAATCTGGATCCTTATTTGCAGTCTGGTTCAGAACCTGCTTCTAAAGAGATTTGATTAAACAATTCTCTTTCTTGATTTCAATTACTGGAGTTCTCTCTCTCCAAGTAAATCTGAAGTTTCTTCAAAATACTGATTTACAGTTTTCTCTGGATCTGTATTCTACAATGATTGATTGTCTTAATCGTCTCTTTCTGTTGAAGGAGAAAGCATTTATATAGTCTTCCTCCATGGTAACCGGCTGATCCGGTTTCTAACGAATTTCTGACAGCTCTGACAGTTACAGTAGACCGGTTGAAATGATAGTTGTCAAGTCATCCAGTCACTTCTTGAAAATTCTGTCTCTGTCTGAAAGTGTCGAGACTGTTCTTCATTATGTGTTGACACAAATAGACTAAGTGTTGACACAAATAGACTAAGTGTCGACACAAGTGGACTAAGTGTCGACACTAGGCTTGATGGTGTCGACACAACTTCTTTTGTTGTTGTAACAGCTTCTCGACACAGCTTTTGTTGAATATGTCGACACTAATTCTGTGTGTCGACACAAATACTTCTTCTTTAAAACTTAGTTGAAATTTTGTTGTGTGTCGACACATCTCCTTTGTGTCGACACAACTTTTGTTGTTGATACTTGCTGAGTGTCGACACATCTCCTTTGTGTCGACACAAGTACTTCTTTACTTTAACTTTGTTGAAGCTTTGTTGTGTGTCGACACAAGTCCTATGTGTCGACACAGTTGACAAATACTTCTGTGTGTCAACACTGCCTCTTGGTGCCGACACATTTGATGTCGACTAAGCTTCTCTGGGTGTCGACACTGCCTCTAAGTATCGACACAATTTATGTTGACAATTCTTCACATTGTGTCGACACTGCCTATATGTGTCGACACATTTCTTCTGGTGTCGACTCTGCCTTTCCTGGTGTCGACACAATTTACTCCAAGTGTCGACACAGCTTTTCTCCAGTGTCGACACAAGCCTTCATAAGTGTCGACACTGCTTCTCTAGTTGTCGACATATGGACTTAGAAATTTTTCAGCATTTCCTGCAATTACTAAACCTGTACATATAAACTCAAAACACATCAAAGATACACATTTTCCAATGTACCCAACAACCTCTTCCTGGATTACCTCCGCCAGGACAGCCTTTCGTCGCCGCCGAACGGTCTTCGCTTCCGCCTGGACAGTCGCCGCCACTAGGGCAGCCAGTCGCCGCCTAGAAAACACCGCCGCTGCCTGCCCCTCTCACGGATTGATTTTTCTCTCCTTGGAAGCTTCAGATTTCCGAATAGATCAAGAGGGAAGACGGGATCCCAAAATATAGCTGTAACTCACCTCCAAACAATAATTGAATGATCTCCAAAAATAGGATGTTGCCAATCATGGCTAGGCAAGAATGGCAACCGGACATGAAATCCTCTCTAATGATCTTTCCAAAAAATATGATTTCAATTAAAAAATTCCTTGGATTGGATTTACCGGCCACCATTGGAATTTCTAAACATAGCATTCCCAGAAATGGCTTCGCCCGGATTAGGAATCCAAATGGTACGCAGATCGCTGACATGGCGCAATCCTAACGGTCCAGATGAAAATGAGGTGTCACAATCTAACAATCTCCACCTTGACGCCTCACGCGACAGACTCCACCTGCAACTAAATCCTCCCTTCGGCGAACTACCCCCTCTCCCTGGGGTTACAATGATCAGCACGCACAGATATGAGCCAAGTCAAGGCAGTGCTTGAACTTCACTCCCGTCAACGGCTTGGTCAACATGTCTGCAATGTTATCCTCAGTGTGCACCTTTAGTAACTGAATATCTCCGCCAGCAATGAACTCTCTCAACTTATGGTACCGCACATCAATGTGTTTTGTCCTTGCATGATAGACCAGGTCTTTGGCCAGACAAATCGCACTCTGACTGTCATAGTGCAGCTTCACCGCTTCCTGAGAAATCCTGAGTTCTTTGGCGAGACCTTTGAGCCAGATAGCTTCCTTCGCGGCTTCCACTGCAGCAATGTACTCAGCCTCTGTCGTAGATAAAGCCACAATGTCCTGCAGAGTGGCTTTCCAACTGATGGGGCCCTCACCACAAAGGAAGATGTACCCGGAGGTAGATCTTCTTCGGTCGAGGTTGCCCGCATAGTCAGAATCAACGTAGCCCTTTAGTACTCTAGAAACTCCGCTCTTCTTAAATAGAAAACCGACGTTTTTCGTTCCGTTCAGATATCTTAGAATTCACTTGACTGCTTCTCAGTGTTGTCGCCCCGGATTCCCCATATATCTGATGACTACGCTCACAGCCTGAGCGATATCTAGTCTCGTACAGATCATGGCGTACATCAAGCATCCTACTGCACTAGCGTACGGCACCCCGAGCATCTTTTGTCGTTCTCCCTCTGTGTCTGGACACTGCTGTGACAATAATCTAAATTGTTGCCCGAGAGGGGTTGAAACGGGCTTAGATTCAGTCATATTGAACTTCTCCAGAACCTTCTGAATGTACCCTGTCTGAGAAAGGCAAAGCATGCCCCGCTTCCTATCTCGCTTGATTTCCATGCCAAGGATCTTCTATGCTTAACCCAGATCCTTCATTTCAAACTCAGCTTGAAGTTTATGCTTCAAAGACTGGATCTCCTGAGCTGACTTGCACGCAATCAGCATGTCGTCGACGTATAGCATCAGAATCAAAACGTCGTCGTTTGCCAGAAACTTGTAGTAGACGCAGCTGTCGTACTGGCTCCTGCTGAATCCTTGTGAAACCATGAACGTATCAAATCTCTTGTTCCACATTCTTGGAGCCTGCTTCAGACCGTAGAGGGGCCTTCTTAGTTTACACACCTTCTTCTCGTCACCGGGTTGTACAAACCCTTTAGGCTGCAAGATGTAGATCTCCTCTTCCAAGTTGCTGTGAAGAAACACCGTTTTCACATCCATCTGCTCTAGCTCCATGTCGTTCATTGCCACCATCGCAAGAAGTACCCGTATGGAGCACTGTTTTACCACGGGTGAGAATATTTCATCAAAATCGATACCCTTATTTTGCGCGAACCCCTTGGTAACGAACCTGGCCTTGTATCTCCACTGGTCTTTGCCGGATGTAGATTTCTTCTTCCTGAATATCCATTTGGAACTGATTGCCTTCGCCCCTTTGGGCAGATGAACCAAGTCCCATGTCTGGTTTTTACGAAGGGACTCCATCTCTTGTTCCATAGCTGCTTTCCACTGAGAACTCTCTCTACTATCTACAGCTTCTTTATAAGATCCAGGATCTGTGGAGATCACCTGGAAAGCGTATGCTACCGTGTCCTGTAGCCTGAGAGGCAGTCTGACCTCTCTCCTTGCCCTTTCTCTAGCAATAGAGTACGGCTCTACTTCCGTAGGTTGCACAGCATCAGCATTTTCTGGGTCAGAGGAATCATCGTGGTCGTCATCTTGGTCGCTCCCTTCCATCTCCACCTCTAGGGGTGTGACTGGAGTCTCCTCCACCTCTTTAGACTGAGCCTCTGATTTCTTGAGCATAGAGGCCTCATCGAAGATCACATCGCGTCTGACCTCCACCTTCTTTGTGTCTGGGTTCCACAGTTTGAATCCCTTCGTGTCGGTCTTTCGTCCCAGATAGATGCACCGTTTGGACTTAGCATCCAGCTTCGTCTTCTCATTGTCCTGTACAAGGGTATACACAGGACAACTAAAGATGTGGATGTCAGAGTAGTCAACCGACCTGCCTAACCAAACTTCCTGTGGCGATTTCAGATTCAGTGACATCGATGGGGATCGATTCACTAGATAGCACGCCGTATTAATGGCCTCGGCCCAGAAGCACCTTGGTAGGTCTGCAAATAACGGCATGCACCGAGCTCTCTCTAGCAACGTTCGGTTCATCCTTTCTGCCACGTCGTTCTGTTGCGGTGTACCAGGAATAGTAAGGTGTCGAGTGATGCCCTCCTGATTGCAGTATTCCTGGAACTCCGCTGAGGTGTACTCGCCACCGTTATCAGATCTCAGATATTTGACTCTTTTCCCGGTCTGCTTTTTCATTGTCGTCTTCCATACTTTGAATTTCTCGAATACTTTGGACTTGTGCTTCAGAAAGTGGATCCAGACTTTCTTGAAAAATCATCAATGAAAGTCACGAAGTATTTGGCCCCACCAAGAGACGGCTCTGGGGCAGGCCCCCAAACATCTGAGTGTATATATTCCAATATCTGCTTGCTCCGATGCGTAGATGTAACGAACTTCACTTTGTGCTACTTCCCGAAAACGCAGGTCTCGTAGAAGTCTAACTTGCATGTCTTGACTCCTTTCAGTAGGCCCTTCTTGTGAAGCTCCAGCAGTACTCTCTCGCTCATGTGGCAAAGTCTGGCATGCCACAACAGAGAGGAATCCTCATTTGTCGTCTCAGAAACCGCCGCGTCGTCGACGATGGTAGTGCCGATCAGCTTATAGAGAGTACCAGAGCGCTCTCCTTTCATGACCACCAGAGCGCCTTTCTTGACCTTCAGATATCCTCCCTCGTCGGTGTATGAGCACCCAGCCGCCTCTAGAGTGCCTAGGGAAATTAGACTATTCCTCAGATCGGGCACGTATCTTACATCAGCAAGGGTCCTGATTGTTTCATCGAACATCTTAATTCTGATACTGTCGATCCCGAGCGTCTTGCACTCCGAGTCGTTTCCCATCAGAACGCGACAGCCGTCACATTGCCTGAAGCTAGTGAACCATTCTATGTTCTGGCACATGTGATACGAGCATCTCGTATCCATGATCCACGTGTCGGTGGTATCCAGGGTGGAGTGTACATGGAGTACATCAGCATCGCTCTCGGGGTTAGACGCCACAGCCGCCTGTTCCTGATTCTTTGCCTTCGCCTTTTTCTTCGGACAGTTGTTTTTCCAGTGCCCTTCTCCTTGCAGTAGTGGCACTGGTTCTTCTTGTCCCGAGACTTAGACCTAGCCCGATTGAATTTCTTCCCTCTGTCTCTCGATCTCCCTCTGACCGGTTCTTTGTTCTTTACGAACAAACCTTCGCTGGTGATGGGGTCAGGTTTGCTCCGTGTTTTGTTCGATAGCAGCGTCGCCATCACCTCCTCCATTTTGAGTGTATCCTTTCCGTAGAGGATCGTGGTGACCAGATGGTCATAGGACTTCGGTAGAGAAGATAGTAGTAGAAGCGCCTGGTCTTTCTCTTCGACTTTTACGTCCATGCTCCGCAGCTGGGAGATCAACTTGTTGAACGCATTCATGTGTTCTAGGAGCTTGTTGCTCTCGGACATTCTTAAGTTGTATAACTGTCTCTTCACATAGAGCTTATTTGTGAGAGATTTCGACATATACAGCTCCTCCAATTTCTTCCATAGGTCTACGGTGGTGTCAGAGTCGAGCACGTTGTACATGACCTCGTCGGCGAGACTCAACTGGATTGTGCGGATGGCCTTCAGATCCAGTTCCTCCCATTCCTCGTCTTTCTTCACGCCGGACTTCTCCTTGCCGAGTAGCGCCTTGTGGAGTCCTTGCTGAACGAGAACTGCCTTGATCCGCTTCTGCCATAAGCCGAAATCGATCTTGTCATCGTACTTGGAAATCTCGAATTTTGCCGTCATTGATTTGCTCGCAGTGCTACTGAGTGATCAGAAAAATATTCTCGGATCAGATCTTGAAAAGGTAGGGAGTGGACCTTGTCGTCACCTACCGTTGACCCAGATCTAGAACCAGAACGCCCAGACGATCACCCACGCGGAACCTCGCTCTGATACCAATTGTTATGAAATCGGATCGAGTATCGCGGTAGCGCAACAGAATTAATCAAGCAAAACAGTCGCGCAAAATAAAAACCCCAAAACGAGATATCCAAGCACACAGACGACACAAAAATTTTACGTGGTTCGGAGAGGAGCTCCTACGTCCACGGGGAGAGCGCGCCGGTAAAAGATCCACTAATAAAATAGGAGGTTACAGATTACAATATTTGGACAAGTCTCTGGAGTTCTCGCCAAGGGTGTCGCCGCTGGGCAGCCGTCACACGCTGCCGCTTGCCACCGGAACCGAGTCCCGCCGCCGCTGTACGCCTGGATCAACCTCGTCGTAGCCTCCTCCTGGATTACCTCCGCCAGGACAGCCTTCCGCCGCTGCCGAACGGTCATCGCTTCCGCCTGTACAGTCGCTGCCACTAGGGCAGCTAGTCGCCGCCTAAAAACAACACCGCCGCCGCCTGCCCCTCTCACGGATGGATTTTTCTCTCCTTGGAAGCTTCAGATTTTCGAATAGATCAAGAGGGAAGACGGGATCCCAATATATAGTTATAACTCACCTCCAAACAATAATAGAATGATCTCCCAAAAATAGGATGTTGTCAATCATGCTGGGCAAGAATATAGGATCCACATAATTAAGAAAAGATCAAACCTACTAAACTTAGGTTAATTTGAATTTCTGTCAGAAAATTAGAAACGAAAATCTGTAAGTCCATTTCTCGATAAATGACTAGCTTTCCCGAGAAAAAGACTTGATATCTCGAGAAAGGACTTGAAGAAAATTTTCTGTGAAGTAAACCACTGATTTCTCAAGAAGGATAATATCTCTCGAGAAAATAATTTGATTTCTCGAGAAACAATAAGGCCTCTCAAGAAATTGACTTAGCGCAAAATTCGTGAAGTGAAGAACTTGTTTCTCGAGAATAACATGCTTTCTCGAGAAAAGAATTTCTTTTTCGAGAAATCATATGGCTTCTCGAGAAATGTACTTAGCGAAAATTTCTGAAACTGAAGACAGATTTCTCGAGAATGGGACTTAGCTTTCTCTAGAACTTCTTTGCTTTTCTCGAGAAAAACTTGGCTTCTCGAGAAATGTACAAGGCTTTTCTCGAGAAAATAACTTAGAGAATTTTCAGATGATTTCCCGAGAAGTCTTGAAGTTTCTCGAGAGCAGCAATGCTTTCTCGAGAAATACATATCATTTCTCGAGAAAAAGACAAATAATTTTCAGAGACACTTTTCTTTTCTTCTAATGTTGAACCCAACAACCCTTCCTATCTTCCATTTTCTTAGTACTTGAAAATGAAGTGCATCCCAATAGAGAGTTTACATTGCATGGTGATGTGTTTGGTGACTTATTGTAAACTAACATTGGTCTACACTTAGGGTCTGTTTGGGATACCGGTGCCGTTTTAAAAGGGAGCAGTTCAAAAGGGAGATTCTAAACTGTATTTTCAAAACTGTATTTTCAAAACTGTGTTTGTGTTTGGGTAACCTCCGTTTGCAGTCAGGTTCGAAACTGTGTAATAATTTTTCTGTTTGGGAAAACACCATTCCGGTGGCGGTTAATAATAAACACAACTTAAAAAATGTCTCAAAATATTTTTACAAAAGTGAAGAGCAAAATAAAAATGCCACAAGTTTAGCTCAATTTTCAACGGCTTCACAGAGTTGCTCGATAATGGAGTCACGCAGTGTCGCCATTTGAGTTGATCCACTCCTTCCACCCCGACCAACTTCATTGTTCTCCCTCCTTATGCTGCGTGTCATTTGTACCCCTTGTCTAATCAGACGCACATGATGGTATACAAAGTTCTCATCATTATCACAACGGTAAAAATGACTGTCAGCATTAGAATGATGTCTGCGTATAAAATTATGCAGTGTCATTGTGGAGCTCACAATATTCCGTTGTTTTTTGAAACCATACTGCGGCATATCACGAAGAATACGCCATTTCTTCTTCCACACTCCAAAAGTTCGTTCTATCACACTACGCAATGACAAGTGCGCCTGATTGAAAATTTCCTTTCGTCCCTGTATCGGACGTCGGCCGCGAGAAAAGTCTGGCAAATGATATCTTGTTTTCGGGTATGGTTTAATATATCCTAACTGTAATGGGTAACCAGCATCCACCAAGTAGTATTTTCCTGTGCGTTCAAAATTGGATTAATAAATTTTAAAGAATGATTGTTGTAATAAATATTCAAATTTTTACAGGTTACCTGGTGGTGGATGAGGAAAATTCCAACGTCGATCGGTAATTGCACTTGGAAATACGACTATCATGGGCTGAATCCTCCCAACCAGCCATGACCAAGGTAAATGTCATATTGAAATCACACACAACCATAATGTTTTGAGTCGTATAACCATGACGCCCAATGTAGCGAACATGTTCGTCCACTGGAATGCGGGCATCAACATGTGTCCCGTCGATTGCGCCAATGCAATCTTTGAAGTAGGGCATGTATCGATCGTCGTTTAAATCTTTGCAGGAATATCTGTAAATTGCCCGTCAAGGCGCAATAAGGTCCTGTGATAACTTTATTAAAGCGGTCAAACAACGTGAAAAATATCGACTAATTGCGACCGGATGACCATCCAATAGTTCTCCAACCCATTTGTCTCCGGTATTGGATGACGTCATGCGAGGGATTTTATCGTGATAATGAGAATTACGACTGAGAATCATACAAACACTCCTGTTCACCATCATGATATAATAAGCGGTTCTCTGATGTCTTTCGTTTAGAGTGTTCAATACTGTGTCACTTAACTCAGCATCATTTCGGAAGACATCTGGAACAATAAACATTTAGCACCATTCAGAGCATTAATATCATATGAAGCATTAACAAATTGTCGACTAGCAGCATTAAAAAAACATCATATGAGATATCAATATCATAGAATGTTAATTAGAAGCATGAGTAACAAATAAGCATCACTAACATGTTTTAACACCAAATCAACATTAACAAATCATCAAAATAAATAACAAATCAGCACTATTAGACATAGAAGCACTAACATGTTTTTACACAAAAACTGACATAGAACATAATTAGAAGCTGACATACAACTTCAACATAGGACATAACTAGAAAATAAAACCACCAAAATAGAGAAGTAGATGTTCAAAAACATACATCCAGATTAGAAAATAAGCACACAACACATAAAATTAAGGAGCACCCGACTGCATTGTCATGTATTGACGGTTTCTTAACCACCATCCTTTTTTGGAGCTAGGTAAGCTTAGAAATAATTCTCTGTCCTTGTTGTCCAGCAGAAAAATTGTGGCAAAATCAAAGAGTGCTGGATCATTGCAACTATCTGGATGTTTCTCCAACTCTTCAACTGCTTCGTGAATAGTATATGAAGGAATGCTCTTTTTGGGATGGTTGTGATATACTATCTCCTACTCTAATGGTCGACTCAACCAACTGTTCGATGGTATATCTACCACGGCGGTTTTTTTGAATTCCCTGTGAAGATCTCCTTGGGCCTCTTTCAAATCTCTTTTTTCTTCCATGTGAAGATCCCCCTCTTTCAAATATCCTCTCATTATCCCTTTGCTCATCACTCATGCTAATGGGCGTCCCAATTCTTCTACCACATCATCCTCATGCTCAGACATTACATTTTTTAGGACTAGATGGGTCGATCCTTGAGTTAGGAGCTCATGCATTCTCACCAGTAGCAACAACCTCATTAAACATTATGTACATTTTTTCTTCTAACTCAGGTGGAATGCCTGCATAGCGAAACTTCTTCTCGGCTGGAACAACCTAAAATAGATGCTGAAAAATAAGTTTCAAATTATAACTAGAAAAACCAAACTAAAAAAATATATTCACCTCAAGTATTTCTTTCCACCATTAGTCTGATGCATTAATTGTTCTCCTTGTTGAATCTCACCCTAAGCTTGTTGCCCCATGCTTTAGTTCTCTCCACAATTTCCAATCTTTTTTCAATGATCCCATTTATTTTTAAAATGCACGCATACATACATTTTTTTTGGCCCGTTCCTGAAACTGAACAGTTACATTTTTCCAACACTCCTTAGACAGGTGGGTCGTCGGTCTATTACCTAGCACAATCTCTGCCATACATAAATCACAGAACAACGTCACTCACTAGACTCCCAAATTGCTGTTATTCCTCCTTCTTTAGTTTAACCATTTGTTAAAATCTGCTTACACAGGTAATATACAGAAAATTCAAACAAAATCGGGCAGATATACACATGAAACTTTACCTAATGGATTTAAAGAATAAAAAGAAAATACAGCACAATAAAACAGTAGTATTCTTGTTTGAAGTGAAAAAACTGGTAATGAGTAGGCG
>CM077155.1:152782948-152926492 GCA_039583875.1 Platanthera guangdongensis | reverse complement strand
AAGACAGGGTGTAAATATGTTAGGATCAGCCTAGACTAAGTGAGCAAGGTATGGGTCAAAGGAGCATCTCATAGGTGGAAGACGAAATCGTCTAAGTTAGAATCGACGAGAATCACCAAGTGATTCTCGCCGATTCGGCGAGAATCACTTGGGATTCTCGCCGATTCGTCGAGAATCAGAAGTTGATTCTCGCCGAACTCGATCCAGCAACTTCTAAGCAAGCACTTCTGCGTATAAGTAAGAATCGACGAGAATCACTTAGTGATTCTCGCCGATTCGGCGAGAATCACTAGTGATTCTCGTCGAATCGACGAGAATCACTGGTTAATTCTCGCCGTCTCGACCTGGCCTAAAGCAGTGCGTGCAACCAAGGCAAATTCGACGAGAATCAACTTTGGTTCTCGCCGAATCGTCGAGAATCACCTTTGATTCTCGACGACTCGGCGAGAATCACTTTCGATTCTCACCGATTTTCACTTAGCGTTTTCTCAGGATGCTGCTGGACCGGATTCTGCCTCTGGACTAGTTTGAACCGGACTTAGGGATTTCTAGTGTGGGTCCCACAAACGGTCATATTGGAGTTATCTACAGTATATATATTCCAGTATTTTGAACAGTAAAACTACGGAGAAAAGAGAAAGAAACCGAGCCACGACGAAACCCTAATATCGCGATTCCTCTCCGCCGCCGCCGTCGTGCTCGGGCAAGTTGGTCGCCGTCAACAATCGAGATTCCTTAGTGATCTCCGGCGACAGAAGCTTAGCAAAGCTTGAGTCTCACGTGTCTATCCAGAGATCCCTTGTCTCTCGATTTGTTGACCGGGAAAAACTCCCCGTCCGAATCGATCGAGACGACCGATCCTAGAGTTGACCGTTGGTAGACCTAGTTTGCTTTGCAACGAAGATTGGATCTCAGAAGTACTGCTGCCGCGCATCGTAGTTGCCGTCGATCCCGAACCAAGCTGCCGCTCGGATTGCCGCCGCCGGTTTCGGGAAGGTCCTTTCCAAGAGAGACCAAGGTTGTAGACTTTTTGTTGACTTCACGAACACGTCGTCGAACGAAGAGGAACACCGTAGTCTCCAAACGAAGTTTGTATCTCGTGTACATTCCATATTTACTTTTGTTGTAAAGGAACGATTGTTCCGTGTTGTAAGGGTTGGGTGCAACCCGTTTTGTGGAGTGTTGACTCTCACGTGTGGAAGGGTTCCTTCCGTTAGTGCAGGGATTGGATTCAATCCCGTTGGAGAAGTGACCGAGTCGTCCCTTGTTGGGGAGATAGGTCGAAGGGGGAAAGTGGATGTATCCAAGTCGGGGAACCACTATAAATTGCCTGTGTATTCTGTGTGCTGTGCTTTTTATTTTTATTGTGCAGGTACGTTCGTAATTCCGCAAAAGCGCTACTCGTCACCTATTCCCCCCCCCCATAGGTGCACATAGCTGACACTAGGTGGACTTTCAGAGTTACCTTGTGCAGGTTAAGTATTTGCAGGAAAGAAGAAAAGTTTCTAAGTCCATGTGTCGACACCCAGAGGGAAAGTGTCGACACTTAAGAAGACTTGTGTCGACACCCAGGCAAGCAGTGTCGACACTTGGAGTCATTGTGTCGACACCAGGGATGCTGAGTCGACACCAGACAGAAAGTATCGACACAAGGAGCTGTGTCGACACTCAATGAAGAAAAGCCAGTAAAGCTGTGTCGACACTTAACAGTTGTGTCGACACCCAGTGAAGCTGGGTCTACATCAGAAAGTGTCGACACTTGGAGGCTGTGTCGACACTCAGCAAAAGTCAGCAGAGACTAAGTACAAGTGTCGACACTCTGAATAATGTGTCGACACTCAACTGAGGAGTCAACACTTAACTGAGGAATCAACACTTGAAGTAAGTGTCGACACCCAGAATAATGTGTCGACACTTAGCAGAAGAGTCAATACTTAAAGTAAGTGTCGACACCCAGAACAATGTGTCGACCCTTAGCTGAAGACTCAACACTTGAAAAAAGTGTCGACACAAGGAGCTGTGTCGACACTTAGCAAAGAACAGCAAAGTTCAACAAAATATTCTAAGTACAAGTGTCGACACTAAGGGAATGTATCGACACTCAGCCAGAGTCTCGACAAAAGAAGAAAGTGTCGACACCCAGAGCAATGTGTCGACACTCAACAAGTATCAACACTTAACAGTTTCAACACATGAAGATGTGTCGACACAAAGGAGATGTGTCGACACTTAGAAGAATCAGCAAAATACGAAGTATAAGGACTTGTGTCGACACACATTATCAGTGTACACATGAAGAAGAAGTAGTGTCGAGATACAAAATCTACAACACAAGGAGTTGTGTCGACACCTTGTAGACTAGTGTCGACACTTAGACAACTTGTGTCGACACTTGGTCTATAAGTGTCGACACTTAAAGACAGAAAGTCTCGACACTTACATACAGTTACAGTTATTTCAAGAACTGACTGGATGACTTGACAGCTGCCATTCCAGCCGGTCTACAACACCTGTCAGAGTTGTCAGAATTCAGTTATGGACCGGACCAGCCGGTTACCATGAAGAAGGCCTATAAATAGGCCTATGCTGTCTACAGAAGAAGTTGTTAAAAAGGAGTTGTTCAAATTAGTGATCAAGTATTCAACAAAGAAGATCTAGCTATTCCTTGAAGAATCAAGTGCAGATCTAAGAAGTTGGAGAGAGAGAGCTCCATCCAAGAAATCAGCTGTTGGAACCCAGCTGAGAAGAAGGATCAGATCAGATTGGTCTGATCTATCATAAGAAGCAGAGATCAAGGATCAACTGCAGAGGAATCGGTCTTATTGTGTTCTACTTTCAAGAAGCTTTGAAGAAAGCCAAGTCAGATTGATTTCAGGTGAGTTCTTCCAAGACTCATCAAGAATCTCACAACTTATCTCCTTTCATCTAAGTTGTGAGTTTATACATTTTGTATTCATTAAACTTGTAGGATCCTTAGGGATCTGAGATTGTAAGCCTGCAATTATAAAGGCTGAGGGTAGGAGAGTTAAATCTCTGAGTGTAGGCCTTGGTAGCTGAGTGTAGGCCTTGGTGGCTGAGTGTAGGCCTTGTGGCTGAGTGTAGGCCTTTGTGGCTGAGGTAGGCTTTGTGGAAAAGCTGAGTTGTAGGGCCTTGTGCCTGAGGTGTAGGAGCCTGTTTTGGGTTCTAAGTTAGTGGAGAAGTTTGGCCAAATCTAGTACACTGCTAGATAGGCGAAGGGGAAAGTGGATGTACCCAAAGCTTGGGGAACCACTATAAAATCTGTGTCTTCTGTGTTTGCTGAGTTGTTGTGATTGCTAAATGTGTGCGTGTTAAATTAGATATAATTCTGTGATATTATCTGTTTGCTGCCTAAAAAGTTAAAAATATTCAAGTCACCTATTCACCCCCCCCCCTCTAGGTGCTTAGGGACAATATCTTTCACTAGCATAGAGTGAAAGATGTCAACTGCCGAACAACGAGAAGCACGTAACATGTGGAGACGCGAACTTTGTCATCCGCGGGAGGACGCCATTCGAGCCCAACTAAACATGGTTGAAACGAGTTTGAATATACCAGCTCCACATGCTACCTCGATAAATACTGTCTTGAATAGAACAACAAACATCCCAACGCCGCCGCAGCAGCCCGAGGGCTTGCGACGCCCGTCGTCGCTGGATTAGGGTACTGTCGCGGGGCGACTCGCCGGGGGCGGGTGAAGCTCGTCGTCGCGGACCAGGTACTGTGGTGCGTAGCCATAGGGGCAGAGCCCCGTGTCGGGCACTCGTGTATATATATATATATATTCACATAACACATATTTGGTCGTAGCCTTATTACAACTGGTTCATTTAACAAAAGTGATTTCGTACATCGGCACGCAGACTGACCACACTTGAAATAGTAAAGTTCTCCTTTGGGCCTTCAAGGGTCAGCCAATTGCAGCACATGGGCGTCAGCCCGCAACTTCCCACTTGGCTCCCTAGCACCTGCACAAAAGGGCCCACCAAAATATGGCAAATAAAGCAACGATTAGCATTTTGCTGACCCGTTTATAACGATCCCAGTCCTTACTCGGGGCGACATTTCTCCATCCCTGCAAACTAGGCATAGCATATATATAATATATATATATTATATATATATATATAATATATATATAATATATATATATATATATATATATATATATATATATATATATTATAGTGGCAACAACAAAGTGCAGTTAAGCACCATTCACCACAGGCATTGGCCCAACGACCACACACCCCGTGCACTCATGGCACATTTTAGGTGTACCGGATTTCCCCGTATAACACCACCGTTCAGAGGTCCATGACTTGGCGGTAACTTTGTCGTTCAGAGGTACTTAACTTGACGACTACATCGTTCAGAGGTACTTAACTTGACAACAACTGCCCATTCAAAGGTACTTAACTTGATGACCCAGTCGTTCAGAGGTACTTAACTTGATGGCACAGTAGTTGACTTTCACGGATCAATACATCACAAGCCACACGACTTTGTCCATTTTGGGCTGGCACCCACCACAAGTCTGGCAACTTAAGCACAAAACTTTACATACAGTGACCCCCAGGTCTCTTCAAGACTGGTCACCCGAGGTTCCAGCTCACTAGGAGTTACGCCTGGCGATACTCACTATAGTCCGGCGTTATCAACAGTCTGCTAGACAGTGATCTTTCCTAGTATTTTCCTGAAAATACTTCCAGTACTTTAATGCAACCTCCTGCACTCCCCTTGACTCCGGATTTCACACGTACAACACACGCATATCCACAGAGTCTTTTCTGGCACACAAATATAAAAACACCATCAATCCAGACCAACTTGTATAGATGGGCTTCTCACAGCATGCCTATTTCATACTCTACATTTCCGGATCTAAATGCAGGAATATATGAGGATCAAACCGATCTACCCATTGGAATCTAGCCCTTTTCACATTTTGATGAGGGGATCCATGCAAATATGCATATTGAAGATTTCACGTATCCCAGAGAAATTCATTACCCTTGAAGTTCTCTTCGGAGCCATGATAAAGCTTCTCTTCGCAGATGGAAATGAGCGACTCACTTTCCCCTTCGCGAATCTAGCTTTAGATCCTGATTTCATTCACAAGATCGATTCCAGCAAGTTCAGCAAGCCCGAGCTTCAGCCGTAAGTTTTTCTGCTCCAGAACTGGAACACAAGGAAAAGAGAGAGAGAGAAGGAAATAATAATTTCCTGATTCCAATCCCTCTGTATAAGTGATTTTTGGATTAACTCCAGCCACACGATAAAATCAACGACTCAGGTTTAAGCTGAAAAGGCATCCACCGCCTACTGGCGGCTCACCAGGCACCTGACACGAGTCACCGCTCGGCCACATCTTCCTTTTTCGAAAAATCATCGAACGGGGCTAATTTCGTTGAATGAACTTCGTCGGTCGGGAGTAAGTTCGTCGAATAGGCTTTAGTTCGTCGAACGGGAAAGATTACACATAACATGACATAATCGTCGAGCTCCACATGACGATCAACATTTTTGTCGAGCTCCGCTCGACGATTTTCGTCAATCTTAGGTCGACTTTTAACCTGTTCTCGCCAACGCCTTTTTGGGATGTTACAAACCTCCCTTACTTACATAAATTTCATCCCGAAATTTGCTTACAACACCCAGAACACAGTAATAAATTTGTTACAACATCCATTTTCTTCAAAAATAAAATGTTACAACAGTTTATACAAACAACTCGGGAAACTCAGCACGCATGGTCTGCTTACGCTCCCATGTTAGCTCTTCACAACTACAGTTGTCCCACCGGAGTTTGACCATCCCGATTATCTTGTTCCGTAGTTGTTTGATCTTCGTATCCTCAATCCGAATAGGCTTCACTTTCGTCGTTAGCCTGCTATCGACCAGTAATTGATCCGCAACAACCACTTGAGCTGGTTCTTTTACAACTTTTCGCAGCACCGATATGTGAAACACATCGTACAAACCACTTTGCTCCGCAGATAGTGCTAATTGATAGACAACTTCTACAAATCGCTCGACCACTTCAAACGGACCAAGATACCTTGGACTCAACTTTTTCAAGCGCTGAATCCTGGATATGCCCTTGAATGACTTGATCTTTAAGTATACCCAATCGCCCACCGCAAACTCCACATTTCGGTGTTTGACATTGTACACCTGCCTATCTTGGGTCATCACTAGCCTCTCTCAAATAGAGCATATCGTCGAATTAGCCACTTCGACTTCCTTACGCGTATATAACTTAGACTCACCTGTTTCCGCCCAAGCTAATGGTGTACGACACTTCCTACCATACAAAGCTTCAAAAGGTGCCATGTTGATAGTAGCTTGATAGCTAATATTGTAGGCGAACTCTACCATATAGAGATGATATTCCCACCTCTTCCTGAAATCCAAGGCGCACATTTGGAGCATATCCTCCATTGTTCTATTGGTCCTCTCAGTATGGCCATCCGTTTGAGGATGAAAGTCGGTACTGAATTTTAATTTTGTCCCCAATAACTGGTGGATTAGGCTCCAGTCATTTGACGTGAAGCGCCCGTCTCGATCACTTACGATGCTACAGAGCACACTGTGTAGTCGTACAATTTGTTCAACATAAAGTTTAGCCAAAACTTTCACTGAATCGTCGCTCTTGTTCGGAATAAAGTGAGCCACTTTCGTCAACCGGTCCACGATCACACAAACATAATCGTTCCTGCATTGCGATCTCGGTAAACCGTGCATGAAATCCATCGAAACGTCGTCAAATTTCCATTCCGGAATAGGTAGCGACTTTATAAAACCTCCAGGCTTCTGACATTCAGCTTTTACCAAAGCGCAAGTCTGACACTTTGCCACATAATGAGCTTTGTCTTTCTTCATACACGGCCACCAGAACAGCTTTTTCATGTCTTTGTACATCTTTGTGCTTCCTGGGTGAATTGAGTATTTCGTAAAGTGAGTTTCATACATCAATTCTTCCCTTAGATTACCCATATCAGGGACACACAAACTATCACCTTTCCCCAAAAGGCCGTCATACCAGGAGAATTGGCCATTTGACCCATCTACTGCATATCGTTGTAGACTTTCATCAAGTTCCATTGCTCGCCGAACCTTGTCAGCAAGGTCATACTGCACCTCTGTCCAGTTCAGGAATGCATTTGCAGTAGCATTTTGTCCACACAAGAGATGTCTAAGGCCTCCAACTCCTTGATTAGATGCTCATCATGCATCTGCAAACCAACTTGCTCTTGCCGGAGTCCTACGACTCAAGCCATCTGTGACCACATTTCCCTTCCTAGGAGCATAATGAATCTGGAAGGTGTAGTCCCCGAGAAACTCCATCCACCTCCGTTGTCGTATATTGAGATACTTCTGATCCAGCAGGTACTTAAGGCTCTTATGGTCCGTGAAGATGTCAACTTTCACGCCATATAGGTAATGACGTCACAGCTTAAGTGTAAATATCATTGCCGCCAATTCCAAGTCATGGACGGGATAGTTCCGCTCATGCACTTTCAACTAGCGTGAGCCATAAGCAATCACCTTTCCAAACTGAAGAATAATGCAGCCTAAGCCGCTCCCTGACACATCACTATAAATTTCATAACCGTCCGAACCACATGGCGTCATCAAGATTGGCACCGTAGTCAGACGATCTTTTAGCTCTTCAAAAGTTCGCGCACACTCTGGCATCCAAACGAACTTCTGATCTTTCCTCGTTAGTGTGGTAAGTGGCAAGGCTATTCGCAAAAAGTTCTCTACGAAACGCCTATAGTAGCCCGCTAGTTCAAGGAAACTTCTGACTTGGGCTACAGAAGACAACACCGACCACTCTCGTATCGCAACAATCTTTGAAGGATCCACCGCAATGCCCTCTCCACTAACCACATGATCAAGAAAGACCACTAACAATAGCCAGAACTCAAATTTTGAGAATTTGGCATAGAGTTTGTTTCTCCTCAGGGTTGCAACACAAACCGTAAATGGTTTTCGTGGTCTTCTTCAGACTTGGAGTACACTAATATATTGTCAATAAAGACGATTACAAACAAATCCAAGTACTCTCGAAACATTCAGTGCATTAGATCCATGAATATTGATGACACATTTGTTAACCCAGATGACATTACAGTGAACTCGTAATGACCGTAGCGTGTCCCAAATGCTATCTTGGGAATATCACATTCCTGAATCTTTAACTGATAGTAGCTAGAATTCAAGTCTAGCTTCGATTAAACAGTTGATCCCACTAGCTGATCGAACAAGTCATCAATCTGTGGAATCAGATACTTGTTCTTTTCCATCAGCTTGTTCAACTCTCAATAGTCAATGCATTGACGCAAGCTTCCGTCCTTCTTTTTCACAAATAGGACTGGAGCGCTCCAAGATGACATACTTGGGCGTATAAAACCTTGCTCCAGTAACTCATGCAATTAAACCTTTAGTTCCGCCATCTCCTTTGACGCAACTCGATATGGAGAGCGGGTCACAGGTTTCGCACCTAGCACCAACTAAATAGCGAAGTCCATCTCCCGCTGGGGCGATAACCCCGAAAGATCCTTAGGAAACACATCAACGTACTCTGATATAATAGGAACATCAGTCACACTGGGCTTTGGCTCAACTGTGTAACGCCCCGAAACTCAAAGGAGCAAAGGGGGACGTTTTGGGCCAGTTTTGGTTTCTGGCTGAAGGCACACGGCCTGGGACACGGGCGTGTCCCAGGGCGTGTCAAGCGTGTGTCGACACTTAGCCGCGAAGTCGTCGAGTTATTCTCGACGATTCGTCGAGAATGGGCACACGGCCTGCGACACGGGCGTGTCGCAGGGCGTGTCGACCCGTGTCGACACTTAGCCGTGAAATCGTCGAGTTATACTCGACGATTCGTCGAGCATGGGCACACGTCCTGCGACACGGGCGTGTCGCAGGGCGTGTCGACCCGTGTCGACGATCGTCAAGGTGAAATCGTCGAGATTCACTCGACGATCGTCGAGTCAAGGCATACGGCCTAGGACACGGGCGTGTCCAAGGCCGTGTCATCGAGTCGTCGTTCTCCCCTCGACGAAATGTCCCGTGTACACGGCCTGGGGGCCAGGCGTGTCAAAGTGACACGGGCAAGGACACGGGCGTGTCCTAGAACCCGTGCAGTGCTCGGGTTGGAAACGGGGGAAAAATCATGGGGTACACAGCCGGCTACACGGCCGTGTCAGCTGGAACACGGGCGTGTCAGCTCGAACACGGTCGTGTTCGATACCCGTGTGCGTGTCCAGGAGATTCGATTTTGACGGCGAATGCGGCACACGGCCCTGGACACGGGCGTGTGCCAGGCCGTGTTCGGTCCAGATTGGTCATTTCAGCCCCGAATCAAAGCCGTTCGTTTCCTTGATTGAAGATCCATGGCTGGGTGGGGGTTGTTCCTGGGAGGATATACCCGGGAGTTTGACTTGAAATCCATCATTTTTCTTACCTTTTCATCTCTCCAACCCCTTGGAGAAAGAAGAGCTAAGGCAAGAGAAGAGGAGCTAGATCCGCCATTGGAGGAGCTTCGGAGCTCCGAATCGCAAGCCGACTCCGGATCCACGGAGGCAACGCAAGTGCGGTGATTTCTATCCGATTACTTTTCAATGGCGCCAAAGAGGACCGCAAGTGTAACGATCCTCATCTTGAGCACTAATAGCTCTCTTTCTTAGCATAGGAAGCCCGATCTCGCGAGTTTGCGGAGAGTTGGAGGCGTTCCTTCCTTCGGGTAGATATGTAAAGTCCCCGTTGTTTAGAGTCCGTATGCGAGAACGGACGTAGGCATTTTGGTTGAAGCCTACCCGGACATGTTAGTCCGGATCGGTGATGTTGCATTGCATAAGGCCGGAGAAGACTCCGTGCTATTGGCTGTTTTTCGGGTTTTCTACGCGGTAGATTGCAGCAGGGAGCCTTGGGGACTAACCAAAGGTGCACCCGGAAAACTGGGCGGATACGAGATCTTGCCAACTTGGTGGCCTGAGAGCCAACTTGAACATAACGGGGTTATGTGATTTGCGGTAGAATGGGATTTGGTGAAAGTTTGACCCGCGCATATGGTAAATTGTCGTTGCGATGTGAGCACGGGTTAGATGGAACCGTACCCGCTCTATGTCGTTCGGGTTAGAGAGACCTAAAGTTACATGGCACTCGCCGTTGGCATAGATGGGGTCTTCGGTGGTCAATGGCTTAAATTGACGTGACCAATACCAGGAAGACGAATTGCTCATAGGAATGGCCGTCTAAGTGGAGGTGGTGAGTCCGGAATGTTAATGGCTTTAATTGACGTAACATCGACCGGTTCACCGAGAATGTGCCCTGAGTGCATGGGACGTGTGGCCGTACGAGCCAACGTCTGTGTTGAAATGGCTATGGTTATATGCATTGCTCGCTTGTGCTAATGAAATGCAGGGAAGGAGCATCGCCGCCCCGAGTTGGGGGCGGGATCGTTATAATTTGGTCAGCATTGCTGACCGTTGCCTTGTTTGCCACCGTGCGGTGGTGTGTTGCTTGCAGGTGCAGCTGGACCAAGCGGTCAGTAGCGGGCTAAAGCCCTTTTTGCGAAGCTGGCCCTCGAAGGCTCAAGTGGAAAATGTTTTTTCTGTTTTATTCATGTATGACCGGCCTGCGTGCCGAGGTTTGTAAATCATGTATTAAACAAGTGGAACACTCTGTAAGGCCTTAAGGCCGATTTTTGGGTATTTTGTATACATTCCTAATTATTGTATAGTGGACATTCGTGCTCTTATGCTGGGTTCTTGTTTATAACTTATATAACTGTTTCCGCTAGAATGCTCTGTGTAGGACGTTAGCTTGGTTGGATGGTTTCCATACGTAACCACCCGGTCTGTCTGTGGTATATGGCGTCGGGCCCCGACCGGACCTACTGCTATATACTATGCGACGGATAGGGGGTGTTACAATTTGGTATCAGACTACTAGTTTTGGTCGGGCTAAGGTGAATTCGTGGCGAATTCTTTTTAAGGGGCGGTGAGCACATTGTGTGCGTCATCGTTATAACGGTAAAAGAACCCATGAATGTCCACTTAGGAATGAAAATACTCGTGTTTGAGGAACCTGCGTGTTCCTATAATTGCTGTTTGCAATTTGTTTGGTCGCTTAACGGTGTTTTGTACCACTATAGGTGACCAGAAGTGGTGTTGGGCCGTCAGAACGCCGAGTTTCTGAGGCAAGTAGTGCACCGGATGTTGCTCCCGCAACACCTCTGTCGGCTGAAAATATAAGATTGGTGGCTGAAGCGGTGTTGGCCGTGATCAATGCGCAGCCTGGGAGGCAAGCGCAGCAGCCAGCTCCTGTGATGGAGCAAGTACCTCTTCAATAGGCTGAGCCGAGGAGGATGGAGCAAGTGGTTGTGGAACCAATAGTGCCAAGGAGGGCGACTGAGAGGCAGTTGAAGCATGTAATGAGCTTTAACCCTCCGTTATTCTCGGGGTTGGGAACCCCATCTCAGGCTGAAGACTGGCTCTCTAGGGTGAAGAGAGTCATGACAGCGACGGAGACGGAGGAGTGGCAGATGACCACCATCGCTACGTTCCTGCTGGACGGTGAAGCGAGGATGTGGTGGGAAGGATTGAAGCTGCATCATTTGAGAGGTAGACAACTGATAGACGTTCCGATGGAAGAGTTCTCGGGATTGTTCTTGGCAAGATACCTCCCTTCTACTCAGAGGATTTCAATGGAGAATGAGTTCCTGAAGTTGGTGCAGGGTGAGAGGAGCGTGGATGAATATCTCCACGAGTTTACACGGTTGAGTCGTTATGCGAGCTCTACCATCATGGATGAGGAGCGCAAGACTAATCGTTTTTATGAAGGCCTGAGGGATGAGCTGAGATTATTACTGTCGGGGCCAATGACGCAGGGTTTCTTAACCTTGGTCAATACTGCCTGGTCCTTGGAGAAGGACATGAAGAATGTACAAGCGAAGAAAGGCTTGGCTGATAAGAAATCTGAGTTCAGAGTGCCGACTACTTCAAAGTCCGGCTATCGGAAGTCTTTCAAGAAGCATAGGACTTCGGGTCCAGCTCCTTCTGGCGCTTCTGGGGCGACTATGGTCGGACCCCGGGTGCGTGCTTTACGTGTGGAAAGACGGGGCATTTCGCCCGTGATTGTTGGAGCGGACGTCCTAAGTCCGAGAGGAGGCCAGGAGCTACTACGAAGAGAAGGGAAAGGCGGTGGAGTCGACCGCATCCCACTATGCTCCGGCCCAACCAAGGGTCTACAATCTTGGCCAACAGGAGGCCATTAAACAAGCCGATGTGGTGACAGGTACGGTTAATTTATAGCAAGTTAATTCTTTAATACTTGTTATGTATATATTACCTTATCACTGCTTGTTTAGGATTTGTTTGATTTGTGAAAATCCGGCACGAGCACTCTTCGATACGGGAGCTTCACACTCCTTCTTGTCCGAAGGATTTATATCACGCATCGGAGTCCCTTCTTCGATGGCGAAGGATAAGTTGGATGTGTTGTTGCCCAATGGGTGTTCGATGCGAGCGGTTAGGATCTGCGATGTTAAGATTCGTATTGGGGAGCAGGAGTTCGACCTGCGGGCGTCTTTACTTCCGTTAGTGGAGTTCGACGTCATATTTGGCATGGACTGGCTGTCGGAGCAGCAGGCCCATATAGATTGCGGTAGCAAGGAAGTCAAGCTGGGAGCGAGTCGTGAGACGACTTTTACGGGCTTAAAGGGGTCGAGCAAGACGTTGATGTCTGCTCTTCAGGTGGTGAAGGCGGTTCGTGCCGGAGCAGAACTGTTCTTTATACTAGTGGAGGTTGCAAAGCCGAAGCCTGCTTTGGATTGTATTTCAGTGGTATCAGAATACCCTGATGTGTTCCCCGCAGATCTTCCTGGAGCCCCGCCTCAACGGGAGATAGATTTTACGATCGAGCTAGTGCCAGGTGCAAAGCCTGTGTCACGATCTCCGTATCGGCTAGCGCCTAAGGAAATGGCGGAGCTGAAAGTTCAACTGCAAGAGTTGTTGGAGCAAGGGTATGTGCGCCCGAGTTCTTCGCCTTGGAGCGCACCGGTCCTCTTTGTTAAGAAGAAGGACAGAAGCTTGAGATTATCTATTGATTATCGGGAGCTAAACAAGCTGACTGAGAAGAATAAGTACCCGATCCCCCGATTGATGATCTCTTTGATCAGTTAGTCGGGTCGACGGTGTACTCGAAGTTAGATCTCAAGTCTGGGTACTATCAGCTGCGGATAAGGGAGAGTGATATCCCGAAGACAGCGTTTAGTACGAGATACGAGCATTATGAGTTTACGGTCATGCCGTTTGGGCTGACTAATGCGCCGTCAGTATTCATGGATTTGATGAACAGGACGTTCAGGGAGTACTTGGACCATTTCGTGATCGTCTTCATCGACGATATTTTGTGTACTCGCAAAGTGAGGAAGATCACTTCAAGCATCTTCATTTGGTGTTGGAGACGCTAAGGAGAAACCAGTTGTATGCCAAGTTCTCGAAGTGCGAGTTTTGGCTATCCTCAGTGGCATTCCTCGGGCATATAGTGAGTGGAGAGGGTATTGCTGTGGATCCGACGAAGATTGTTGCGATACGGGAGTGGCCTGAGCTTGCTACGGTAGCAGAAGTCCGGAGCTTTTTGGGGCTTGCCGGCTATTATAGGCGCTTCGTAGAGAACTTCTCGCGGATAGCGTTACCTCTCACTACTTTGACGAGGAAGGAGCATAAGTTCGTTTGGACGCCGGAGTGCGCGCGAGCTTTTGAGGAGTTGAAGTGTCGGTTGACCACGGCGCCTGTGCTGAGTTCGCCGGTTGGAACCGAAGGCTACGAGATATATAGCGATGCTTCGGGCAGCGGTTTGGGTTGCGTGCTATTGCAGCATGGCAGCGTGATAGCTTATGGCTCGAGACAGCTAAAAGTGCACGAGAGGAATTATCCGGTCCATGACTTGGACTTAGCGGCCGTGATTTTTGCCTTGAAGCTGTGGAGACACTATTTGTACGGTGTGAAGATTGATATCTACACCGATCACAAGAGTCTGAAGTACCTGATAGATCAGAAAGATCTGAATATGCGGCAACCGTAGGTGGATGGAGTTCCTGGGGGACTATACATTCAAGATCCACTACGTGCCTGGCAAGGGAATGCGGTTGCGGACGCGTTGAGTCGCTGAGCCCCAGCTCAAGCGAATTGGCTATCAGTGCATGATGAGCGGTTGGTGCAGGAGCTGGAGACGTTGGAGATTGTTTGTGTGGATAGACAATCTAGTGCTGAAGCAGTTCTGAATTGGACTGAAGTCCAATATGACCTGGCTGATCGGATTCGGCAGGCTTTGGATATGGATGCTCATATGAAGCAGTTCATGATAGAGGCTCTGGATGGGTCAAATTCCAATTCGTCGTGGAGGACGGATTGCTTTGGAAAGACGGTCGTCTGTGCGTCCCAAGTGTGGGCAATTTACGGGTGGAGTTGTTGTACGAGGCGCACCATACCAAGTACTCGATTCACCCGGGGAGCACGAAGATGTACCGTGATGTAAAGAAGCTATTTTGGTGGCCGGGTTTGAAAAAGGATGTGGCGCTATACGTAGCGAAGTGCCAAACCCGCGCCTTGGTAAAGGCGGAGTGCCAAAGCCGGGAGGATTTCTTAAGTCCTTGCCTATTCTAGAGTGGAAATTTGACGACATCTCTATGGACTTTGTGCACGTTTGCCAAGGTCGCAAAAGGGGAACGACGCCATCTGGGTGGTCGTGATCGATTAACGAAGGTGTCGCATTTTATTCCGCATAGGAAGGACGATCCGGTGGAGAAGCTGGCAAAGCTATATGTGGATAACATAGTATGGCTTCATGGTGTGCCCCGCAGCATCGTGAGTTACCGGGATGGGCGGTTCACGTCCAATGATTGGAGGCTGGTGCAGCAAATGTTGGGAACAAAGCTGAAGTTTAGCACAGCCTTCCATCCGCAAACGGATGGGCAGACTGAGAGAGTCAATAGAACCATGGAAGACATGCTTCGCATGTGTGTCTTGGACTTTGGAAAGCAATGGGAAGACCACCTTTATTTAGTGGAGTTCGCATACAACAATAGCTACCAAGCAAGTATTCAGATGGCGCCCTTCGAGGCCCTTTATGGTAGGAAATGTCGCACGCCGTTGTCTTGGTTAGAAACGGGTGAGTCAAAGTTGTATAAGCGATCGGAAGTGGATGATGCTACTTCTTTGGTGAGAACCATTCGGGAGAGGTTGCTCATCGCTCAGGACCGGCAAGCAAAGTACTATAATGCCAAGCACAGGAACGTGGAGTTCGCTGTGGGTGATTATGTGTACCTAAAGATCAAGCCGTTCAAGGGTGTCTCGCGGGTGCGACGGTTGAAAAAGCTAAGCCCGAGGTACCTTGGACCGTTTGAGGTTCTGGAGCGAGTTGGAGAAGCGGCCTATAGGTTGAAGCTTTCGTGTGAGCTAAGTGGTTTACACGATGTGTTCCACATTTCGGTGCTTCGGAAGGCGGTGCAAGAGCCTACGCAAGTGATCGCGGTCGATCAAGTGCCGGTGGATAGTGGGCTAACGACAAAGGTCAAGCCCGTGCGGATTGAGGACTCGGAGGTCAAGCGGCTACGCAATAAAGAGATCAGGATGGTCAAAGTCCGGTGGGACAATTGCAGTCGTGAGGAGCTCTCTTGGGAGCGAGAGCAGACTATGCTTGACGAGTATCCGGAGTTGTTCCGGTCAGGTACAAATGTTGTTTTTGTATATCTTTCCTTTATGTAATTTCGTGGGCGAAATTCTTTTAAGAGGGGGAGAGTTGTAATGCCCCGAAACTCAAATGAGCAAAGGGGGACGTTTTGGGCCAGTTTTGGTTTCTGGCTGAAGGCACACGGCCTGGGACACGGGCGTGTCCCAGGGCGTGTCAAGCGTGTGTCGACACTTAGCCGCGAAGTCGTCGAGTTATTCTCGACGATTCGTCGAGAATGGGCACACGGCCTGCGACACGGGCGTGTCGCAGGGCGTGTCGACCCGTGTCGACACTTAGCCGTGAAATCGTCGAGTTATACTCGACGATTCGTCGAGCATGGGCACACGGCCTGCGACACGGGCGTTTCGCAGGGCGTGTCGACCCGTATCGACGATCGTCAAGGTGAAATCATCGAGATTCACTCGACGATCGTCGAGTCAAGGCACACGGCCTAGGACACGGGCGTGTCCAAGGCCGTGTCATCGAGTCGTCGTTCTCCCCTCGACGAAATGTCCCGTGTACACGGCCTGGGGGCCCAGGCATGTCAAAGTGACACGGGCAAGGACACGGGCGTGTCCTAGAACCCGTGCAGTGCTCGGGTTGAAACGGGGGAAAAATCATGGGTACACGGCCGGTTACACGGCCGTGTCAGCTGGAACACGGGCGTGTCAGCTCGAACACGGGCGTGTTCGATACCCGTGTGCGTGTCCAGGAGATTCGATTTTGACGGCGAATGAGGCACACGGCCCTGGACACGGGCGTGTGCCAGGCCGTGTTCGGTCCAGATTGGGCATTTCAGCCCCGAATCAAAGCCGTTCGTTTCCTTGATTAAAGATCCAATGGCTGAGGGTTGTTCCTAGGAGGATATACCCGGGAGCTGACTTGAAATCCATCATTTTTCTTACCTTTTCATCTCTCCAAACCCTTGGAGAAAGAAGAGCTAAGACAAGAGGAAGAGGAGCTAGATCCGCCATTGGAGGAGCTTCGGAGCTCCGAATCGCAAGCCGACTCCGGATCCACGGAGGCAACGCAAGTGCGGTGATTTCTATCCGATTATTTTTCAATGGCGCCAAAGAGGACCGCAAGTGTAACGATCCTCATCTTGAGCACTAATATCTCTCTTTCTTAGCATAGGAAGCCCGCTCTCGCGAGTTTGCGGAGAGTTGGAGGCGTTCCTTCGGGTAGATATGTAAAGTCCCCGTTGTTTAGAGTCCGTATGCGAGAACGGACGTAGGCATTTTGGTTGAAGCCTACCCGGACATGTTAGTCCGGATCGGTGATGTTGCATTGCATAAGGCCGGAGAAGACTCCGTGCTATTGGGTGTTTTTCGGGTTTTCTACGCGCGTAGATTGCAGCAGGGAGCCTTGGGGACTAACCCAAAGGTGCACCCGGAAAACTGGCGGATACGAGATCTTGACAACTTGGTGGCCTGAGAGCCAACTTGAACATAACGGGGTTATGTGATTTGCGGTAGAATGGGATTCGGTGAAAGTTTGACCCGCGCATATGGCTTAAATTGTCGTTGCGATGTGAGCACGGGTTAGATGGAACCGTACCCGCTCTATATCGTTCGGGTTAGAGAGACCTAAAGTTACATGGCACTCGCCGTTGGCATAGATGGGGGTCTTCGTGGTCAATGGCTTAAATTGACGTGACCAATACCAGGAAGACGAATTGCTCATAGGAATGGCCGTCTAAGTGGCGGTGGTGAGTCCGGAATGTTAATGGCTTTAATTGACGTAACATCGACCGGTTCACCGAGAATGTGCCCTGAGTGCACGGGACGTGTGGCCGTACGAGCCAACGTCTGTGTTGAAATGACTATGGTTATATGCATTGCTCGCTTGTGCTAATGAAATGCAGGGAAGGAGCATCGCCGCCCCGAGTTGGGGGCGGGATCGTTATAATTTGGTCAGCATTGCTGACCGTTGCCTTGTTTGCCACCGTGCGGTGGTGTGTTGCTTGCAGGTGCAGCTGGACCAAGCGGTCAGTAGCGGGCTAAAATCCCTTTTTGCGAAGCTGGCCCTCGAAGGCTCAAGTGGAAATGTTTTTTTTCTGTTTTATTCATGTATGACCGGCCTGCGTGCCGAGGTTTGTAAATCATGTATTAAACAAGTGGAACACTCTGTAAGGCCTTAAGGCCGATTTTTGGGTATTTTGTATACATTCCTAATTATTGTAATAGTGGACATTCATGCTATTATGCTGGGTTCTTGTTTACAACTTATATAACCTGCTTCCGCTAGAATGCTCTGTGTAGGACGTTAAGCTTGGTTGGATGGTTTCCATACGTAACCACCCGGTCTGTCTGTGGTATATGGCGTCGGGCCCCGGCCGGACCTACTGCTATATACTATGCGACGGATAGGGGGTGTTACAAACTGCCTCCAACAACGTGAAGAACAACTTCACGCCCTTCTGAACTGCCTTGACCACTTGGATAACAGACATCAATGTCTTACTCGGTACTCGCATACCAGCGAATTTGGTCTCTCGTTCGGTGTTCTGCCCCAGTATGACTTCCTTAGAGTTGTAATCTATATAGGCATGCTGCTCCGAGAGCCAATCCATACCAAAGATTACATCAAACTCTGATATCGGGAGAACAGATGCTTCCAACCCAAAATCATGACTTCCGATCCGCACCTCAACACAGCAGGCTCGATCCGCGTTCATCAAACACCCATTAGGAAGCAGAACATTCACCTGATCTGTCAGCGTAAACGAAGGCACTCTGATACACCCTACGAAGTCCTTTGATAGAAAAGAATGAGAATCTCCTGTATCAAACAGTGCTCTCGCCGGATATTCCAATATCAGGACAAAGGCTAATGCAAACCAATCACACACACAAGTAACACACAAAGTACTAAGTATAGAAAGCAGTAAAAATTGAATCTTAACTCATACCTATTACGACGTCACTCTGTTTTATGGCCTCCTGTTGGCCAAGATTATAGACTTAGGGTTGCGCCTGAGATGCAATTGATTCCACCACTGCCTTGCCTTTCTCAGCATATGATGCCCCTGTCTTTTTGGCCCCTTTTGGAAGGCCACTCCAGCAATCTCGAGCTATATAACCCACCTTTCCACATGTATATCATGTGGGTGGAACTCTCCCTGAAGTTGCTCCAGGCACAAGAGAAGAAGGATCTGGCGCAGAAGTTTTAGGCTTTTTTTTCCATCGTTGAAACCCAGACTTTGAAGAACTAAGTACCTTGAACTCTATCTTCTTCCCCGCCAAATCTTTTTTCCGCTATACACGCTTCATGTCTAGCTCAAGGGAACATGCGTATTGACCAAGGTAAGGAAACCCTGCGTCATCAGTCCTGAGAGAAGTAACCGCAAGTCATCTCTCAGCCATTCATAGAATCAGTTTGTTTTTCGTTCCTCATCTGCAAACGTGAAGCTTGCATATCTGCCCAACCTCGTAAACTCGTGCAAGTAGTCATCCACCGACCTCTCTCCTTGAGTTAGCCTTTGAAATTGGTTCTCCATGACAATCCGCTGTGCCGATGGAACATATCTTGCCAGAAAACACCTTGAGAACTCCTCCATTGAGATCTCGCTCAACGGCCGACCAGCAAACTGGTGCAGCTCCAGCTCGTCACACCAAAGTCTTGCCTCACCATATAGCAAGAAGGTAGTTACAATGACTTTTTGCCACTCTTCTGTTTCTGTTTTCGTCAGGACCCTCTTTATTCTTGAGAGCCAATCTTCGGCTTGTGTAGGGGTTCCGGTACCCATAAACACAGAGGGATTGAAACTCATCACATGTTTCAATTGCTTCTCCATTGCTCGCCTTGTGCCACTTGTATCACCACTACACGCTCCACTACGCTAAACGGTTCCTCGACCATTGCAAGAATATGAGGTTATCTCTGACCTCCAGGTTGTGTATTTATCATTGCAAACATGGCTTCAGCAACCAACCGTATCATTTCCGCCGAAGGAGGAGGTGTTGGCACCTCATTGGGTCCACTACTCTCAACCGAGTGCTGGGGTTCTTGATGCCCTGCACCACTTCTAGTTTCCTATAATATGAAACACGCAATTAAGCAACGAAGATATTGCCAAAAGCAATCACAGGGACATACCAGTTCCGCAAACGTGTGTATTTTCATTCCTTAGTGGACATTCATGAGTTCAGTTATGTTATAATGGTAGCACACATACACGTGCTCAACTCCTTAAAAGAATTCGACCACGAATTCAAAGAAGAAAGAACGAGAACGAAATCTGATACCAATTTTGTAACGGCCCCATCCGTCGTATAGCATATGATAGAATGTTCGGCTAGGACCCGACGCCATATACCACAGACAGATAAGGAGATTACAAGTTGTTTCCAAATTCAAGTTCAAATATAAACGCACCCTAACTCAGAACATTCTAGTAGAAGCATTTTAGTTTATAAACTCATACCGTATATGAATGTCCACTACACAACAGGAATGATATATATATATATATATATATATATATATATATATTCACATAATACATGTTTTGGCCGTAGCCTTATTACAACTGATTCATTTAACAAAAGTGACTTCATTCATCGGCACGCAGGTCGGCCACACATGAAATAGTAAAGTCCGCCTTTGGTACTTCAAGGGCCAGCCAATTGCAGCACATGGGCGTCAGCCCGCTACTTCCCACATGGCTCCCCAACACCTGCACAAAAGGGCCCACCAAAACGTGGCAAACAAAGCAACGGTCAGCATTTTGCTGACCCGTTTATAATGATCCCACCCCTTACTCAGGGCGACATTTCTCCATCCCTACAAACAAGACATATCATATATATATAATGGCAACAACAAAGTGCAGTTAAGCACAATTCACCATAGGCGTTGGCCCAACGACCACACACCCCATGCACTCAGGGAATATTTTCGGTGTACCAGACTCCCCCGTATAACACCACCGTTTAGAGGTCCATGACTTAATGGTAACTTTGTCGTTCAGAGACACATAACTTGACGACTAAGTCTTTCAAAGGTACTTAACTTGATGACCAACTTCCCATTCAGAGGTGCTTAACTTGACGACCCAGTCATTCAGAGGTACTTAACTTGATGGAACAGTAGTTGGCCTTCACGGCTCAACACATCACAAGCAACACGACTTTGTCCATTTTGGGCTGGCACCCACCACAATCCTCGCAACTTAAGCACACAACTTTACATACAGTGACCCCCAGGTCTCTACAAGATAGGTCACCCAAAGTTACAGCTCACTAGGAGTTATCGCCTGGCGATACTCACTATCGCCAGACGATATCAACAGTATGCCATACAGTAATCTTTCCTGGGTATTTTCCTGGAAATACTTCGCGTACTTTAATGCAGCCTCCTGCACTCCCCTTGACTCTAGATTTCACACATACAACACACACATATCCACGGAGTCTTCTGCGACACACAAATATAAAAACATCACCAATCCAGACCAACTTGTCCAGATGAGCTTCTCACAGTATGCCTATTCCGTACTCTACATTTTCGGATCTAAATGCAGGAATATATGGGGATCAAACCGATCTACCCATTGGAATCCACTCTTTTTCACATTTTGGTGAGGGGATCCATGCAAATATGCATATTGAGGACTTCACTTGTCCAGGAGAAATTCATTACCCTTAAAGTTCTCTTCGGAGCCATGATAAAGCTTTTCTACACAGATGGAAATGAGCGCCTCACTTTCCCTATCGCGAATCTAACTTCAGATCCTGATTCCAGTCACAAGATCGACTCTAGCAACTTCAGCAAGCCTGAGCTTTAGCTGTAAGTTTTTCTGCTCTAGAACTGGAACACAAGGAAGAGAGGGAGAAAAGGAAATAATAATTTCCTGATTCCAATCCCTCTGCATAAGTGGTTTCTGGTTTCACTCCAGCCACACGATAAAATCAACGGCTCGGGTTTAAGTTGAAAAGTCATCCACCGCCTACTGGCCGCTCACCAGGCACCTGACACGAGTCACCGTTCGGCCACATCTTCCTTTTTTGACAAATCGTTGAATGGGGCTAATTTCGTCGAACGAACTTCGTCGGTCGAGAGTAAGTTCATCGAACAGGCTTTAGTTCATCGAACAGGAAAGATTGCACATAACAGGCCATAATCGTCGAGCTCCGCTCGACGATCAACATTTTCGTCGAGCTCCGCTAGACGATTTTCGTCGAGCTCAGGTCGACTTTTAACCTGTTCTCGCCAACGCCTTTTTGGGGTGTTACATAAGGTTAACACTTTGATCAAGGTCCCTGATCTAGCATTCAGAGATTCCGCACTTTCACCATGGATCAAAGCAAAGATATATCATCTATGAAGCTACCAGCGTGTATTAAGGAAAACTTTCCCATATGGAAAGAGCGAGTACGGTTCTTCATGGAAGTTGTTGATTCAAGGATCTTTTATATTGTGGAAGAAGGACCTCACATCCCTATACATCCATCAATGATAAATCCAGCAATCATGATTCCAAAGAAGATGATGGATCTTACGAAGGATGAGATTGCCTTAGTCTCCCTTGATAAGAAGGCTAAGAATATCATAGCTAGTGCAGTGGACGATTCCATGCCCCAGAACTTATTACACTGTAAGTCTGCTAAAGAGATGTGAGACTGTCTTGTTGTCATGATGAAAGGTACTGAAGAAGTGAGAGACGATCACAGATTGTTGTTGAACCAGGAGTACGAAGCCTTTAAGTAAGGTGCTGATGACTCCATAACTGATAGCTTTGAAAAGTTCTTCAAGATTGTGAACGGTCTCAGGAACTACGGTTGCATCTTCACTTATGGTGAACTAAACGACAAGTACATTAGATCCCTCACAAAGGATTGGGACACACAGGTTATTGCCATCATAGAATTTGGAAAGTTACCGGAGATCGACCCATAAAATCTTTTCGGTAAATTGCTCTCCAACGAACTCCAAATGAACACCAGAAAGAAGGAGCATGCCAATCGATCTTCAAGCAAAGAGAAGTCTATAGCCCTAAAGGCAGAAGGTTCAAGAAAGTCTAAAGCTCTGTCACTAGTAAGGACACGAGCCCCTGACACACCTGAAGAATCTGAGCCTAGAAAGTCTGTCTCCGAGCTATCAGATGGAGAATTCTCCCTCCTCTCCAAGCAGTTCAAGAAGCTTCTAAGCAAGAGGAGACATATAAAAAATAAGCCCTTCTCTTCAGACTCCAAAAGGTCACGACGTGACAATGATTGAACCAAGAAAAACTTCAACAAGGAAGACATGTATAAGTCTAAACCTAACAAACAGTTTTCTTCTGACGTTGTTTGCTATCGTTGTAACAAATCAGGTCACATGATTGTAGAGTGTCTATATAAGAAGAAGGATAGCTCCCAGAATGAAGAGAAAAGATTCTTCAAAGGGAAGAAGAAAGAAGAAAAGAGCTTCATTGCCAAAAAGAAGAAGACTCTCAGTGACAGTGACTCAAGCGAGACAAGCTCTGAAAACAAAGAAGCTGTTGGAACACCCTATTACTAATTTGGGTCAGGATCACTATGTCTCTTGGAATCTGTGTTTGACCTTCTGTATAGCTTAATAGGTCAATTAGAATTGAGTCTAAGAGTTAGAAGTCTAGGATTGGAAGCTGCCCTGAAGACCAAGTTTTTCTGTAGACCAAGTCTAATCGTCGAGCTCAGCACGACGTTTCGTTGAACTCCGGTCGACGATCGTCTAGCTCAACTTCTGTAGATCGTCGAGCTCCATTCGACGATCGCTGAGCTCAACCTCATAATCTCGTCGAGCTCCACTCGACGATCGCTGAGCTCAACTTCACAATATCGTCGAACTCCATTCGACGATCGGTGAGCTCAGGTCGACGATTTTGACTCTGCACTGGATCTTTATCTCTGAGCTCAGTTCGACGATCTTTGAGCTCAGATCGACGATTATTTTGCTGCTTGAATTTTCCAGTTCGCTGAGCTCAGCTCGACGATAGCAGAGCTCAGTTCGACGTTTTCAGTTATCTTTCAGAATTCAAATTCAAATCAGTTAGAAGTTATTCTGCATTTAATTCAGAAGATCTGCTAGCCGTTTTCATTTACTTCTGGACCAAGTTTCAAGGGATTTTTCAAGGAATAATTTAGTGGACTTTCCTTCAGAAGAAATTATACAATTAAGGCTGTAATCAATGCAGACCAACGGCTATCTTTGACAGAGTGATATTCTATTCTGGCACAGAGAATAAAAGACAGAATGTTTTTGAATCAATACAGATGAAATACAGAGATTGACAAGAAGAGGACACACAACTCAGTATACAGAAACACTTTTCAAAATTTCTGTCAACAAGAATTCAGAAGAACACTCATCAGAGAGATCAAGCTTTCAAAAATCTTCAGATCTCTTCAGCTCTCAAAGTGTTCAAGGCCAACATCATTTCAAGACTCCAGACTCTCAATATTTCAGCTTGCTGAAATCATCTTGTGCTGGAGATCTATCTTTGAAGGCCTATCACCCTCAGCAAAGCTCATCTTCCTGAAGATTTCAAGGATTCAGGGGGAGCTTTGACATCAATCCACTTAGTCTTCTCAGTTGATTGAGAAAGAGAAGACTGCCATAACTCTCTCACCCCCATTCTGTAAAGGGTTTTTCAAACTCCCTTCAAAAGTTTGAATCTGGTTTTTGAGCACCTTGTCAAAAGCTCATTGTGGCAAGACACCTGATCAAAAAATCTGATTTGGTTTTTGAGCACCTTATCAAAAGCTCATTGGTGCCCAGGACACCTGATCAACTCATCCTGCAGTGGATTCCTACCTAGGGTGGTAGAAGAGTGGATGTACCCAAGTTTTGGGAACCACTATATTTCCTTGTGTCATCTGGTTCTGCTTGTTTTCTTTTTGTTTCTGGCCTAGATTCTCTTGTGCTTAGTTTCTGCATAGCTTAGTTTTGTGATTAGTTTTATTTCTGCTTCCCTGCTCACACTCATTACAACAATTGTTGTAAAGCTCTGCAAAAGTTTTCCTTTGTGTTTTAAAAGCACCATATACTCTATTCACCCCCCCTCTAGAGTATATCAGATCTAGTTTCCCTTTCAGAAGCCTACTTTGGGCTTATGGCTCAATCTGATGAGGAAGTGGGCGACTCAGAATACCATGAGAAGGTAAACTCACACACCATTCTTTCTGAATCTGAAACTTCATCGAATGGTCAAGAAGACTACTCCATTGATGAGAACGAGTCAGAGTTGATCGCTCAGCACGAGCACTTGTTAAAAGCTGAGACGTTAAAATCACGAGCACTTGTCAAGAAGACTACTCCATTGATGAGAACGAGTCTGAAAGCAAGTTAAAGAGATTGCCTCCCTCAAGGCAGTGGAAGCAAATATGAACGAAGAAATTGCACAATTACTTCCTCTCAGAGATGAAGTCCACTCCTTGAAAGAGGAACTCAAGGACTCGGCTGAGACATTAAAACTGAAGGAAAAAAAATCTTGATGAGCTGGAAGAAAAGCTCTCGGTGGAGAGAAAACTCGTTGAGAGCTACTCAAAGCCGAAGAATATTCTCCCTCTTATCGATGAGTTCTCAGCTCAGAAGAAGGGTAATGGTCTTGGCCACGTCGGTAGTAAGGGTAAGGCTACCAAGAAGGTCAGCGCCAAAGAAAAGGGGAAAGCCCCCACGAGTCAACTTTCGTTTAGGAAAGTCATCTTCCCAACAAACAAGTTTGATATGGAGTCATCCTATGGTCATCATGCAAGGCCTACTCATGCAGAGCCCAAGACCAGATACTAGGGATGGACCCGTCCCCATGACTTTGGTGCTAGCGTGTTCAAAGCACCTTATGAAGAAATTCAAATGAATAGTTATGCTCCATATGTACCTGGCCATAACAACAAGAAGGCACCAAAAGCCAAATCTGATGTGCCTAAGGAAAAGGAGATGCAGAAACCATGTGTATGCTGCAATAATAAGGCTTCCACCTCTAAGAATGCTACCCCTGCTAGTGTAACACCCCAGTTTTTAGAACGAGTCTCTGGAAGCTATCACCCGGCGGTAGTAGTTATCGCGCGGCGGTAGCTTACATTGAGTGGCCATGCACTGAGAACGTTGAGTGGCCAGGCACTGAGAGCGTTGTGTCGCCAAGCGCTGAGAGAGTTGAGTGCTAGCGCGCGGCATTTGCTAGGTACCACTCGGCGATAGCTCTATTTCCTCGAGTGTCGATCAAAAGATCTGTTCGTAGAGAGTTGGAGGATTACCGCCCTGTACAACCCGTATTCGTCGAGGATGGGTCCTACCACAGCCGGGTCAGCAGAAGTCAAGATCAACAAGTCAAGACAGGAGTCAAAGACAACATACAAGATCGAGGAAGGCCTGGGCGAGTATAGGCGAGCTCCCCTCGCATACTCGCCAGTTAGGCGACTAGGCGAGATACTCGCCCAGCCTGTGCGAGTTCCTTTGGAAGTCGCCTAGTCGCCAGGGGGTGGGGTATAAATATGACCCCCCCTCCTTGGAGTTGCCTATAAATAGGACCCCAGGGGTATGAGGTGAGGCACTTGAAATCCTTTGCAGGATACTCACGAGCTTCATCTTCGGGATACTAGCTAAGTCTTTGGATTCCTTTTCCTTAGAGAGCAACTCGCGACCTTGCGACTTTGTCAGCTAGCTTTCCTCGTACCCAGTTCAACCATCTTTGGTTGAGAAGGGGTTGCTCCTTTCGAGCATCCGGGTACGTGGTGGGACCTTCCTGCCGCAACATCTGGGGTCCTGTTTGACCTTTCTCTTCGTCCTAGTCACCCTAGCCGTCTGATCTAGCTTCTGAGCCGGTAACCTTAGGCGGATTTGGTCTGAATTCAGAGGTTAGGATTTTTCCTGGCTTCAACACTTGGTGCGGTGAGCGTGGATCGCGGCCAAGGAGGAAAGTTTGGAGGTTGAGTGAGATGGCCATTGGTGGCGAGCAAGGAGAGTTGGTCGGCAACTCGGCGGTAGGAGGAGACGCCGCGCGAGGTGGCGAGTTTGTGACAGTGGCCGCATTTGAAGAGTTCGCGAAGAGGATCAAGCAAACCATCCTCGCCGGGTTCGCTCAGCGCCCCGAGGTCACGACGACTTCTCCCCATCGCCTGACACCGCTGGAAGAGGAAGCACCGCCAAGGCAAGCTAGGAAGGAGCCCGCTTGGGGTAGGGAAGAGCGACCGATGCAGTCGCGAAATTACCCGACGAGCAACCAAGGAGCCTGCTTTCGTGATCCAATGTCGCCGGCGAGATGCAGAGATACTCGGAACTATAACGAATATGACGTCTCCAGCGAGGATGAAACTCGCCACCGCCAGGGAGGGAGGAGCCCCTTCTATGACGAGATCCTCGCTGCCCCAGTTCCAGAAGGGTTCAGGGAACCCGTTCTCACTTACTACTCCGGCAGAGACGACCCTGTCAGACACCTCCAGTGGTTTGAAGACGTCGTCTCCATCCTCAATATGTCTGACACATTCAAGTGCAGGTTCTTCTCCATCACCTTCAAGGGGAACACTAGGGATTGGTTCCATCAACTACCGGCAGGGTCCGTGTACTACTTCTCAGATCTGCGTCGGAGCCTCATGGAGAGGTTCGCGACATCGAAGAAGAGGAAGAAGGAAGCAACAACCCTCTTCAAAATTATCTAAGGGCAGCACGAGAGTTTGGGTCACTACATCGATCGCTTCCAGGAGTAGATTTTGGAGGTGGAAGAGGTGGACATATTTACCTTGATGGTGGCCCTGAAGTTCGGGTTGAAGCAAGGACTGTTTAGTCTGGAGATGGGATCCAATCCCCCGAGATCTTTCGAAGATATGATAGAGAAGGCGAACACTTTTGTTTGGGGGCAGGAGAAGAACAAGGACTTCCTTGTAGGCTGGATGTGGAGGTTGCCATGGAGAGGGGTAAAGCAGGACCTTCGGGGTCGAAGACAAGGAGGACGCCGGAAAGGCGGGAGGAGAGGAAGGAAGAGACATGGAGAGAGGAGAGGAGAAAGAGAGAGGAACCCAGAAGGGTTGAAGAGAGGAGGCAGGAGAGGCCTTGAAGACAGGAGGAGAGGAGGCCAGCGGAGGCCCGAGAAGGAGGAAGGGGGGAAAGGCGATTTCAGTATCCGGAGAATCGCCCCCAGTGGAAACCACCAGCAAGGAAACACTACCAGGAGGAGAGGAGGAACGACAACCGACAAGAGGGAGGCCGGGGAGGAGGAAGAAGGGAGATGATGGCCATCGCTCGCCAAGACAACAAACGGCGCCGGAGGGAGCAACGAGCGATGCGCCAGGAGGCAGAGATTTACCTCTACTACGATATTCATCGGGTAGAGGGGCACGAGACCTTGGCTTGACCCGAGTTCTGGGAAGCAAGGAGGAGGCTAAAAGCGGGAGCGGCAGAAAGAGAGCAGTAGAGGCAGGAGGCCCCGGTAGGGTAGGTGGCATTCCAAGCTCCAACGAGGAGGAGGAATGATGACCGAGTCAGCCTGGGAGGTCTCGGGGAAGTGATACATGGCCCAGGAGGTGGGCATGTAGGCTTTATCAATGGAGTGGCCGGGCTTGGAGCTTCCCGCAATGGGAGTCTCCACCAGATCTATCGGAAGAATGTCGGCTCGACGTCACAGATCCCGCCGCCATTGGAGGAGATCACATTCTCGGAGGAGGACATGCTAGGGAACGAGAATCCTTTCCATGATGTCTTGATCATTCAAGCCGTCATCGAAGACTTCACCGTCGACCGAATCCTCGCGGACAATGATAGCTCGGTGAATGTCATCTTCAAGAGAACCTTCGTCGGGCTTTAGGTGGAAGCGTACTGGGTCCAGTCTGCTGATGGGCCGCTCTTTGGCTTCTCAGGATAGAGGAGAGAGGTGGAGGGAGCAGTGGAGCTACTAGTCACACTCAGAGGGACGTCTATCCGATGCCGCTTCATCATCGTCGACGCGCCAAGCGGGTACAATGCCATATTCAGATGGCCCCTCATCAACTACTTCAGGGTCGTTCCGTCGTATTACCATCAATGCCTGAAGTACTGCCGCAGAGATGTTCGGATTAGGATCAGGGGAGATCCCAAGGCCTCCAGGGAATGCTACCTGAATGCCGTCAGCACCATCAGCTGGATGGGTGACGCGGAGAAGCTGCAGGAGATGCTGGAGAAGGAGAAGGGACTGTGTGCTGCTGAAGAGGTGGAGGAGATAGAGGTGATCTCTCGAGGAGGAGAGTCGGGACTGCTGAAGGTTGGAGGATTGCTGCCGCTAGGAGGGAAGATAGAGATGGCTGCTTGCCTGCAGGATAACGTTGACGTCTTTGCATGGAGCGTCGCCAAGATGCCAGGGGTCGACTCCGATGTTGCCTGCCATCGCCTCAACCTGGATCCCGCTGTGGCTCCTGTTCGTCAGAAGCAGAGGAAGTGCACCACCATGCTGGCCTAGCCGGTTAGGGAGGAGGTAGAGAAGCTGCTGGAGGCAGGTTTTGTCTCGGAGATCCAGTATCCATGCTGGGTCTCCAATGTTGTAATGGTGAAGAAGTCCAGAGGGTGATGGCGCCTTTGTATCGATTTTTCAATGTTGAATAAAGCTTGCCCGAAGGATTGCTACCCCTTGTCTCAAATCGACGCGCTGGTTGATTCCGCCGTCGGGTTTCGTGTGATGAGTATTCTTGATGCTTTTTCAGGGTATCACCAGATTCGGATGCATCCCCCCGATTACTGGGACGTCTCTTTCATAACCAACGATGGCTGCTATAGCTACAGGATGATGCCCTTCGGGATCAAGAATGCAGGCACTACTTACCAGAGAATGATGGATCAAATCTTCAAGGAGCAGAAGGGGCTGAACTTGGAGGTTTATGTGGATGACCTCATCGTCAGAGTAACAGTGTCGCGGAACACATAACGGATCTGGTGGAGACCTTCGCTACTCTGAGGAAGTACAATATGCGACTCAACCCGTCCAAGTGCATTTTCAGTGCAGGAAGAGGGAAGTTTCTAGGTCACCTCCTCACTCCCAGGGGGTGGAACCTAATCCAGACAAGGTGAAGGCCATTCTGGAGATGGCGTCACCAAGGGATCCCAAGGAAGTTCAAAGGCTGACTGGAAGGCTGGCAGGCCTCAGCCGTTTCTTGTCCAAAGCAGGGGAGAAGTGCTCTCCATTCTTTAAGACCCTTCGGGGGAATCAGAAGTTCGAGTGGATGGCGGAGTGTGAGGAGGCTTTCGGAAAGCTCAAGCAACAACTAACCCAAGCTCCTCTCCTCCAAGGCCCGCGGGGAAACGAGGATCTCTTTATCTATCTGGGAGTTGGGGCAGAAGCAGTTAACTTAGTGTTGGTCCGGGAGGAAGGCAAGAGGCAGCTCCCTGTCTATTATGTTAGTAGAGTGCTGCGGTAGGCGGAAGCGAGATACCCTATTTTGGAGAAGCTAGTGTTTGCGTTGGTGGTTTCGGCTCGTAGGCTCTGTCCGTATTTTCAAGATCACTCCATCAGGGTCGTCTCCGATCACCCTCTACGGAGTATCCTGGATGGAGTGGAGCATTCGGGCAGGTTGGCAAAGTGGGCGGTAGAGCTTAGCGATTTCGATATTTCTTTCTCTCTAAGGGTGGCAATCAAGGCGCAGGCGGTGGAGGATTTCCTTGCCGAATTCTTGGCCGAGGTAGAAGTAGAGGAAAGATCTTCTAGCACAGTCTCCTGGAAGATGTCTGTGGATGGGGCTTCAGGAAGATATTTCGTGGGAGTCGGAGTGGTGCTCGTAAGCCCTCAGGGAACCAGGATTGAGCAAGCAGTCGAGATCCTCTTCCTAGTTACTAGCAGTCAGGCGGAGTACGAAGCCATGATAGCCGGCTTGCGTCTCGCCAAGGAGTTAGCAATCCGAGATATCAGAGCCTTCACCGACTCAATGGTAGTCACGTCCCAGATCAGAGGCGAGTTTGAGGTGAACCGTCCGAATTTGCAGTGATACTTGATCAAGGTGAAAGGTCTGATCGGGGGTTTCAATCTTTCTTCATCGAGCACGTACCCCGAGAAGAGAACTCAGAAGCTGACTACCTTACCAAATACGTTCCCGGGGCTGGGGGGGACCGTGACTGATCTTTTCCGACCGTCCATCGAGGAAGGGGAGATGATGAAGATCGAGCAGAGGGCGCCCTGGAGGGATCCGTTTGTTTCTTTCTTGACAACAGGTCGGATTCCTGCCAGTGAAGGATACCAGAGGAAGTTTCGTTATAAAGTCACATACTATCTGCTTCAAGAAGGAGAGCTCTACCGCAAGACCATCTCAGACCCTCTGGCTCGGTGCCTGTCGGAGATTGAAGTACCTCGTATCCTGGAGCAGATTCATTCAGGATAGTGCCGCAGTCATTCAGGGACTCGCACTCTGGAACAAAGAATTCTAAGGCATGGGTACTTCTAGCCCACCATTAGGAAGGATGCAGAAGCCTTCTCCAAAAAGTGTCTCCAGTGTCAACTCTTCGCGCCTCTTTAACTACAACCAGCTCAACATCTTCGCTCGATCACTACTCCATGGCCCTTCTCCATCTGGGGAATGGACTTGATCGGCCCTTTTCCTCAGGCCAGAGGACAAAGGAAGTTCGTGCTTGTCATGATTGATTACTTCTCCAAGTGGATCTAGGAAAAGGCTCTGGCCAAGACCACGTCGCAGATTGTAAAGAACTTTATTTAGGAGAAATTGCATGCAGGTTCGGGATTCCTCTCGCCATCGTTACCGACAATGGTTCGCAGTCCGCCAGCTTGGAGTTAGAGGACTTCTGCAAGCAGCTAGGTACGGATCTTCGATTCACCTCTGTACATCATCCTCGCAGCAACAGACAGGTGGAAGCCGCCAACAAGTTGATCATCAACCTCCTGAAGAAGAAAGTCACCAAATTAAAAGGAAATTGGGCGGAGCAGCTCCCATCGGTCCTCTGGGCCCTGAGAACAACTCCAAACTCGGCTACGGGGGAAACTCCCTTCAAGTTGTCCCACGGGTCTGAGGCACTCATCCTAGTGGAGTTCGAGTTTCGGAGCCCAAGAGTCATAGCAGCTGGAGATGGCAACGAAGAATGACGCTTGGAGAATGAAGACGCCCAAAGACTCTCGCTGGATTTCATAAAAGAGCTTCATGACTTGGCCTCCATCCGCCAAGAGGAGATCAAGCGGCGCATGACGAAGCACTTCGACAAAACGTCTGCCTAAAGCATTTTCTCGCCGGAGATCTGGTTATGAAGAAGGTGGACGCCGCAGGAAGAGGAGCAACATTTGGCAAGCTACATCCGAATTGGGAAGGTCCCTTCATTATCTAGGAAGCCTTGGCCACCAGAGGCTATTATCTCCAGGATTAGGTTGGAGAGAAACTGGGAGGTACTTGGAGCGGGGATGACCTGAAAAGGTTCTATCCCTAGCAGTTCATGTTGTACTTGTACTTATACATGCTTTCACATATATACAATGGCAACTGTTCTGCTTCTGTTCATTCTTTTTTCATCTCAAGTTTTCTGGGAACTCAAGGTTTTGCTCCAAGATCGATCCGAGAAGGCGGCCGTCAACTTGTTCCCCTGTATAGCCCAGTGCGGATGATGGGATGATGCCTCGGGATATAAGCGTCCTTGTAAGACCGGACCCTTGCATTGACGGCCGAGATCAGCTCCCCCTTGCATGTCGGCCTAGCTACCCCCGATTACATCTCTCCTCCGACTGGAGGAACTAGCGGGAACAGGTTTGGACTCCAACCTCTTGGATTTGAGGAAGGATCAACCTTGCCAAGCTCTCCTTTTGGGAAACGTCCCTTCAATTATTTTTCAAAGGCATAATAACTAGCCAGAGAGCCAGGATAGGCCCAAGGGAATATGTTAGTCGCGAGTGCGTCCTGGAGCACCCTCGGAAGAACATTGCCCCTCGCCCGTGCGTTTATTCTCGTGACCAGGTGGCAGAGCTGAGAATGATTTCCATAGTTGGATTGGGAAACATGCCTTCGACCTGTTTATCCTAGATAGCCCAGTTCGGACGATGGGACGATGCCTCGGGATATAAGCACCCTTGTAAGACTGGAACCCTGCATTGACGGCCGAGATCAGCTCCCCCTTGCATGTCGGCCTAGCTACCCCTGATTGCATCTCTCCTCCGACTGGAGGAACTGTCAGGAACAGGGTTGGACGCCAACCTCCCAATCCGACCTCAGCAAGATCATCGCTATCTTTTCAATTTCTTCATCGTCAAAAATACTGATGCACGTGATTCATTGTCAACCTCTTAAAGCAGCAGGGAAAAATGACTCCTATAACATATCAAGTCCTCGAGTGGCAGGTCGCCGTAAGTCCAAGTCCCTGCACGAGCTCCTCTCCTGCATATTGGCCAAGAACCTCCACGAGTGAGATCGAGTTCCTCGTTGGAGTGATGTCGTAGTCCGAGATCTTTGTATGAGCTCCTCTCCTGCAGACCGACTACTTGCCTCCCCGAGTCAACTTACACCACTCTAGTTGAGCAAGGCTCCTGAGAGCTGTCGACTCCAACATATCAAGTCCTCGAGTGGCAGGTCGCCGTAAGTCCAATTCCCTGCACGAGATCTTTTCCTGCATATTGGCCAAGGATCTCCTCGAGTGAGATCGAGTTCCTCATTAGAGTGATGTCATAGTCCGAGATCTCTGTACAAGCTCCTCTCCTGCAGACCGACTACTTGCCTCCCCGAGTCAACTTACACCACTCTAGTTGAGCAAGGCTCCTAAGAGTTGTCGACTCCAACATATCAAGTCCTCGAGTGGCAGGTCGTCGTAAGTCCAAGTCCCTGCATGAGCTCCTCTCCTGCATATTAGCCAAGGACCTCCTTGAGTGAGATTGAGTTCTTCGTTGGAGTGATGTTGTAGTCCGAGATCTTTGTACGAGCTCCTCTTATGCAGATCGACTACTTGCCTCCCCGAGTCGACTTACACCACTCTAGTTGAGCAAGACTCCTAAGAGCTGTCGACTCTAGCATATCAAGTCCTCGAGTGGCAGGTCGCCGTAAGTCCAAGTCCCTGTACGAGCTTCTCTCCTACATATTGGCCAAGGACCTCCTCGAGTGAGATTGAGTTCTTCGTTGGAGTGATGTCGTAGTCCGAGATCTCTGTACGAGCTCCTCTCCTGCAGACCGACTACTTGCCTCCCCGAGTCGACTTACACCACTCTAGTTAAGCAAGGCTCCTGAGAGCTGTCAACTCCAACATATCAAGTCCTCGAGTGGAAGGTCGTCGTAAGTCCAAGTCCCTGCACGAGCTCCTCTCCTGCATATTGGACAAGGACCTCCTCGAGTGAGATCGAGTTCCTCGTTGGAGTGATGTCATAGTCCGAGATCTCTGTATGAGCTCCTCTCCTGCAGACCGACTACTTGCCTCCCCGAGTCGACTTACACCACTCTAGTTGAGCAAGGCTCCTGAGAGCTGTCGACTCCAACATATCAAGTCCTCGAGTGGTAGGTCGTTGTAAGTCCAAGTCCCTGCACGAGCTCCTCTCCTGCATATTGGCCAAGGACCTCATCAAGTGAGATCGAGTTCCTCGTTGGAGTGATGTCGTAGTCCGAGATCTCTGTACGAGCTCCTCTCCTGCAGACCGACTACTTGCCTCCCCGAGTCGACTTACACCGTTCTAGTTGAGCAAGGCTCCTGAGAGCTGTCGACTCCAACATATCAAGTCCTCAAGTGGCAGGTCACCGTAAGTCCAAGTCCCTGCACGAGCTCCTCTCCTGCATATTGGTCAATGATCTCCTCGAGTGAGATCGAGTTCCTCGTTGGAGTGATGTCGTAGTCCGATATTTCTGTACGAGCTCTTCTCGTACAGACCGACTACTTGCCTCCCGAGTCGACTTACACCACTCTAGTTAAGCAAGACTCCTGAGAGCTGTCGACTCCAATATATAAAGTCCTCGAGTGGTAGTGTCGCCGTAAGTCCAAGTCCCTGCGCGAGTTTCTCTCCTGCAGGTGAGAGAAAAATTTGGCGAGCATGCGAAGCAAGTATCGGCGAGTATGCAACCATGACATAACAAATGTGCGAGTATGACATGGAGAGTACATGCGCAGAATATAGGCGAGTATCAGGATGCGAGTTGATGGAACGACTACGATCGCGCAAGCAATGACAACACGATTATTGATGGTATCGACGTGCGAGTAAAGCGTCGCGAGCAGTCGTTCTCCCCGAGCCTCTGAGCCCAGTGAGTATCATCAGCAAACAAACATGAAAGCAGAAAGCGACAGCGTAGTAATTTAGACTTGTATATATATATTTCTTTCAAAAATGTTACAAGTTACAAAAGCTCTCTATTATAAAAAATGTCGCTAACTGCCTTGTACGAGTATGACAAATATCGGCAAGCAACTAGGACTCATCGTTGCCAGTATCAGGCCGATATTCCTCATCTCCAATGTCGGCATCCTCCTCTTCCTCGCCGATCTCCTCACTCTCGTCCTCGCCGCTGCCACTGCCACCGCTGTTGCTGCTACTGCTGCCGCTGCTGCTGGAGCCCGACGAAGATGAAGGAATGCGATCTGGCGAGGTTGTCTCCTCGATGAGCAGCTCGGGGATAAGCTCGTCCACAGTGAACTGCTTCTCCCCCTCGTCGAGTTTTATGCTGATCCTCATCCTCGCGAGAACGACATTGCCCGCCGCACGGGCTATCTCGCGGCGGACTGACGACCACTCCTCCCAAAGAACGCGAGATCTCTTGGTTACATAATGAGGGTCATCCTCCGGCCGCAGCTTAGGAGCAGAAGAACTCACGCCGGCTTCTAGAATAACTAGACGAGATTCCATCTCGGCTACGTGGATTTGGGCCGCCTCCAGGTCAACCTGAGATTTGGCGAGTTTCGCCTCGTACACAGAAAGTTTTTTGGCGGTTTCTATCTCGGCATCCTGAGACAGATAACAGAGAATCAACAAAAAAGAATCCAAGTCCAACAACGTCAATGTTGCGCGCAGGAAGCGACTTACCTCATAATCTCACCAGCGGGCGGACTCCATGCCGAGATCAATCGCTTTCTTGCTGACAATCTTCAAGGCCTTGGTCGTCTCCAGCAGTTTCCTCGCCGCGAATTGGTTCAGCTCGACGGCTCGCGCGAGCGAGCAAGATGCCTGCTGGGCGATTTCCTCCTCTCTGAGGTCCATCATCAACTCGGCGTCGCCCCGCCCATACAGCGCATGGAGGACGGCGAAGGCCTCCCCCTTGTCCTCCTAGTCAGCCGACCAGGAGGGGAGGTTGGGGCTCAGCGTCACCAGGTGTTCGTCCGCCGACCATGTCACCAACGGGATACCATAGGCGTCAACCGCCCCTCGCCCTAAATTGAAGTTGGGGTGGAAGTGAGGAAGTCGAGCATCCAGTGGCGGCGATTCTTGGTCGTCAGGTTGTGGTGATGACACCTTCGCCTTTTTGGTTGCGGGGCCCGACGACCTGGCCTTCTCCTTGCCCTTGGAAAGCCTTTTCTTCTCGCCGATATCAGCCGACGGGTTGGTCTCATGCAGTGAGGTGGCGACTTCCTTCGCCGGAGGGAGCGGCTTCTCCGGCAGCTCGCACGACACTACATAATGATTCGTAAAAATCACGATCAAGCCACAAAGAGCGAGGCGAATATGCGAGAGATGATCCTCACTAAGAAATTACTCTCCTTGGAATGAATCTCCAACAAGGTGTTGACGTTTAGTGGTCAGAATATCACGTCGAACCAGCGACCACGGAACGACTCCACCAGCTGCTCGCGGACGCCCTCCAATATCGGCGGGAGAAAGGCGACATCGGCAGGTTAGTGCGGCCTTCCCAGGACGCCATCGAAGTCGCCTTCGACGACGACTAGTAGCTCGCTCCAGCGGTGGACTTTATTCGCCGTTCCCACCAAGGTGCAGACATAGCTGCTCAAGTACACCACGTCCTCGGCGGTTGCAGCAAAGGCGAAGATCTTGCGGAAGACGAAAAGGTTGAAGGCGACCCTCTCCTCGCGCAAGTAGCAGAGGAACCCCATGATGATCACCATACCATTAGGGTTAATCTACGCGGGGACTATGCCGAAGTATTGCAGGATCTCGCAATACTTCGGCCATATTGGAAGTCGCAAGCCGGCGTGGAAGTGGCAGAGTGGCAGCACCAGCGCGCCCTCAATGTAAGTATTTAGTCGCTCGCTGCGACTAGGGAGCCTGTACAAGTATCCCTCAGGCAAAAGTCTCTCCCTGAAATTCTCTAAGTCTCGTTTTGTTGTGATCGACTTCTTGAAAGCCGCATCAGCGAAGTTGGTGGCATGGGGTTGGCGGCGAGCATTGGCGTCATCTCCAACCATTTTTGCGAGCATGGCGAGCTGAAGAAGATTGGCAAGATGAAGAAGAGCAAAGGGCGAGGAAGAAAGAAAGGTCGAAGCACGTGAGCTGGGAAAGATACTCGCGAGGTAGGGGTTGGAAAGCGCAACAACGTACTTATATCATACCTACCCACTCTATTTATAGGCGCCGACAGGGGGGGTATATATTCATTACGGCGAGTATCGATCCAAGTCACGCTCTAAGCGAGCAAGTGGATCTCGTCGCATAGATCACACGGTGCAGAGGAAGCATATCATGACGATAATCAAAACTTGCATAGTAAAGTCGGCACATCGCAGAAGATATCGGGAAACATCAGAAAGAATCGCAGGAAAAACGAATAAGATGCGAGATCCAAGCTCGCCTATTACAAATAATAATTGTTCAATACACATAACACATGGCGAGTTTCAAATAAACAGGAAAACGTCTAAGGCCTTGGAGGTCTCTCCGGTGGATGAGGATGTCTCCCAGCCCAGCCCATCTCGCGCGCTCGCCTATAGTGCTTCGTCGTCAGCGACATGGCATCGTCGTCAAGCCGCAGTTGCTCCTCCATCCTCGTCAACCGTCCAACGGAGCCCATACTCTCGCGGATGTCAGCCAACTCATTGAGGACTAGCTAGAGGCGATGATTGTTGATCGCCAGCTAGCGATCATTCTCCTTCACCATGTGGAAGCGGGCTTCATAGCTCTCCAGAGTACTCCAGAGCTCTTCAATCTTCACCATCCGCACTTCCAGGGATGATATTCGCTGATCAGGTTCGCAGATCGCCAGCTGGTCGAACTTGCTCTCCAGCTCCATATAGGTGTGAGCAACGACGTGGCGATATTCAATGCCTGACAACCCAATTGCGTCAATGAAGGCCTCCCCTGGAGTCACCGACCGATCTGTTAGAAAAAGAAAGTCGCCGGATTAGGAATAGGACACTTATCTTCCATATGCAATATCAGTAGCGGCATGTACCGCAGCGAGGAGACCTAGATCGGCGAGGAGAGGATCCACGAGTTAGCTCATCTCGCCGGCTCGAAGATGGCCCACCAGCGTGCTCGGCCGCCTTGCCTTGCCCGCATCCCCCATGTCCAGAATCCGCAACTCTTGGCGGGAAGTAGCTCGGCCGCGGCTTGACCGGCTTACCAACTACAGCCTGCGAGAAAGGAGGCTGGAGCAGCGACGAACTTGCCGGTTGCTGTGCGTTCTTCAGCAGAGGAGGCGGAGGAAGTCGCATCGTGGAAACTTGGGAAGGCACGACAAGAGGCAGCAGCAGCGGCAAAGATGCAGTTACCGACGGGATGGTTGCGACATTCGGAAGAGGCGGCAGCGGGGGCAGCGCAGAACTCGCCGCAGGCAACTCAGAACTCACCGCGGGCATCGCAGAACTCGCCGCGGGAGCGCAAAACTCACTGCGGGCAGCGCAGAACTCTTTGCGGGCAGCGCAGAATCTCGCGCGAATACGGGTGGGGTCTTACTCGCCGGAAGATCCTTGCTCACCGACGCAACCTTCTTTGGAAGAGGATCCTTTGGCAATGGATCCTTGGTCACCGGGATCACCTTCCTTGGCGGAGGATTCTTCAGTGATGGTTCCTTGCTCGCCGCAGGAACCGAGGCCTCAGGTGTCCTCTTGGTGCCGACATGGATCTGTACTGTGTGCATGGTCCTTACTAGTCTCTCGGCTGAGAGGGCGAGCAGTGGCGCAGAGTTCAGCGGGGTGACATTCAGAACAACATCAGCACCCTCCTGTGGGGAATCTGTGAGTAGCAAAGCAAAGTCAGCGAGAAGTGGAAACGACCATCGATTTAGGAAAGAGTATCTCGGCAATATGGAAACCTGGCAGGTTGATGACTTCAACCTGCTGGGCCACCGAAGTGGAGGCGATTCTCGAAGCCAGAGTGGAGGCGAGTTCTGGAATGTTAAGCGAGCCGAGGAGGCTCTCGTCGTGGAAGAGAATATTGGGGATGTCGTCAAGCCCCAGGTCGCAAAGCAGTTGCTGCGTGCTAGCAGAGCTCAAGGGATTGCTAGTGGAAGCCATGACTTGCTCAGGAGGTGGCGGCGAGTCAACCACGTCAAAGGCGGGATTCTTCTTAGGTTTCTTGGTCTTCTTCTTCTTTAGGGGTGTAAGTCGGCGATGACGTCTTCCTCGCACGACATTTTTGGCTTAGGAATGCCGAGAGAACCAGTTAGCGCGACGAGGCTGTCATAAAGAAATTTCTTGTCGCTCGACATTATGCGCGAGTTCTGAAAATCCGGCTAAAGAACCAGGCCCCCCTATTTATAGAGATCGACAGGCAGTTATCAGAGGCAAGCAACCCAGATACTCGGCATAGCAGCTCACCGAATAAGTGTTGGATGTTTCTTTCCGAGTTCCTACGTCGCTCGAAAAGAGAGGGGATTGTGTACAACCCGTATTCATCGAGGATGGGTCCTAGCACAGCCGGGTCAGCAGAAGTCAAGGTAAACGAGTCAAGACAGGAGTCAAAGGCAGCATACAAGATCGCGGAATGCTTGGGCGAGTATAGGCGAGCTCCCCTCGCATACTCGCCAGGTAGGCGACTAGGCGAGATACTCGTCCAGCCTGTGCGAGTTCCTCTAGAAGTCGCCTAGTCTCCAGGGGGTGGGTTGTAAATATGACCCCCCCCCTCCTTGAATTTACCTATAAATAGGAACCCATAGGTACGAGGTGAGGCACTTGAAATCCTCTGCAGGATACGCACGAGCTTCATCTTCGGGATACTAGCTAAGTCTTTGGATTCCTTTTCCTTAGAGAGCAACTCGCGACCTTGCGACTTTGTCAGCTAGATTCCCTCGTACCCAATTCGGCTATCTTTGGTTGAGAAGGGGTTGCTCCTTTCGAGCATTCAGGTATGTGGTGGGACCTTCCTACCGCAACATTTGGGGTCCTGTTTGACCTTTCTCTTCGTCCTAGTCACCCTAGCCGTCTGATATAGCTTCTGAGCCGGTAACCTTAGGCGGCTTTGGTCTGAATTCTGAGGTTAGGATTTTTTCCTGGCTTCAACACGCCCGATGATAGTATCTATCACCTGACGATAGCCTTATTTCGTCGAACGAAGTGCCCAGTTCGTCGAACGCTGAGTTTTTGAGAAAACGTCGATTTCTAGAGAAAAATGCTACCGTGCGGCATTATCCTTATTGCCGTAATTAGCGCGACATTATTTTTTTGGCCGAGCGCTCGGGAACCTACTGCTCGGCGATAGGTAGTTACCGTCCGACGGTAGCAGACAAAAGCAGTTCCGTCGTTTGTCTTTATAGCTGTCCGATTTCATTTAGGATTCAATTCTAAGGCCCAAGACTCTCCTCCAAAGTGCTTATATAGGGCTGAACCGTTGTTTCTCCTCATTTTTCTCATTTGGGAAGTGAGAGTTAGGGTTTTGAGGGGAAAGGGGGGAGGTGGAAGAAGAGAGCTTTCTTCCGCCTTTGACGGAGCTTTAGACCTCCGATCGTCGTTCCGAGGCCAGATTCGTGAAGAGGATGTGAAGGCGCTTGTTTTCATCCATGCAAGACAAGGGTTTCATGGCTAAGAAGAGAAGTCGTAAGGTAACAACACTTCTCCTCTCAGTTATAGGAAGTGTGCATGACATATTTTCCTTTTCTTGATTTTATTTCAAGCATATAGGCACCAGATCTCTCAAATGAGAGGGATTTGGGTTGCCATGGTTCAATTGGAGCCACCAGGTCGATTGTGTCCATCCCCGACATGATATTACATTATAAATCCGCTCCGTTATTGGATTAGGCATTGTAGGTGAAGCCGCAGTCGCGACCGTTAGTCCGACTCGGTGATGATGCATAGCGGCAAGACGTTGTTGCTGATGTTGTATGTTCTCCCCCTCATTTTGCGTGAGTACGCGTATGCGGAACCGGATAAGGTTAGCTCCATTGTGACGGTAGATGGTTTCCTTAGGTCATGATAACATTCATCGGAACCAGAAAAGGTTAGCTCCATTGTGACAGTAGATGGTTTCCTTGGGGCACGGAGACGTTACGGTACGAATGGTGGATTTGGGTGGGAAAGGCGTGGGATTGTGATGTGCTAAGGCATGATTTGTCTCTATGGTCGGCTGGCTAGACCGTGACATTGCAAAGTCATGTGTGGAGAGTGTCCCGGTGAGACAAGTCCCCCTTCTATGGAACTGACGTGAATTCTGAGCTTTGGGCAAGCCCGGACGATTCCAGCTGGGTCCCGCTTGGTCTCCTTCGGTGGACTTGATCCCGATATTGGAGCCGGGTCTAGGTCGTCACGCATTGGTGTGGTCTAGCAAGGTTTCTTATCAGTTTGTTTGTGTGGCGGCTTGTATGTTGTTTGGGGGAATTTAGAGCACCCTTGTGTTTGCGGCTTGAACGCCGATAGGGAAATTGGAAGCACCCAATGTGATGATGTGTTAGAAGCATACGCTTTATGGTGCCTTGGGTGAAACACGGGATTGCATTCATGCTGCATTGTAGGCCCCTTTTATTATATGATCAACATAGAAACGTGTTTGTTGTATGAGACATCCAAACCTGTTTTATAACTTTACATGTTATTGTATTTTGCATATGAAGTGCTGACCTGCAGGGTGATGGAGTGCCCCAGGGTTCGCTAGGGACGGTCTGTAGGAGATGTGTTGGTTACACAGTTGAGGTCAGCCCTTGCTGACCCACGTTACAACCAAATTTTTATAGGGCAAGGATCGCAGGCGGGAGCAAGCTCGCCGACCAAAAAGGCCTAAGCTTCGTGAAGTGTTATAAGATATGTTATAGCTCTATTTTGTGTAATGTGATGATTTATGTTCTATGATTCCGGCTTGCATGCCGAGGTAGCGTAGGAGTGCTTATGCACATTGCTTTTGTGTAATGTTGTTTCAATCTTTTGGACAATTGGATATTGTAAGGCCTTAAGGCCATTTGGGATACTTCTATAGTGGTGGATAACTTCTAGTTTTATTTGTTTGTTTCCGCTGTTTTATTCTGAGTTTTGAGATAGCTAGACTTATATCATCTTTTAATGCTTAAGCTGTGACGTATGTATATTGTGGGGCCCCGACCGGACCCATATTATACGGTCATTATAGTGGAGGTGTTATAGCTAGATCTCATGTTCAAAGGATAAAAGCAGGAGTACACGAGGAGATACAACAGATTTGACTGTTGGTGTTGCGACAAAGTTGGTCACTTTGGCGCCGAATGTTGTTACAACCCCGCTAACTTTGTGACTCCACGAGTTAGCCATGTGAGACAGACCACTCGCAGGGCTAATATTCCTAGGGGGAGTACGCTGACGAGGAACCAAGGACCAAAATACGTTTGGGTTCCTAAGGTAAAATGATTTATTTTTGCAGGTATATCCAAAGACCAATAGAACACCAATCTGGTATTTGGACATCGATTGCTCTCGGCACATGACCGGGACAAGAAGCCTTTTGCGTGATCACACCCCAGTCAAAGATGGACCAAAAGTCATTTTTGGAGGTTTAGACAGGGGAACAACAAAAGGTTATGGTATGATATCTAACGGTGTTGTCTCTTTCACAGACGTTGCTTATGTTGAGGGATTACACCATAATCTCATAAACATAAGTCAACTATGTGACAAAGGCTACATCGTTGAGTTCTGCAAGGACAAGTGTTTGATAAAATAGTCTGTAAATTTGGAGACGGTCTTAACAGGCACTCGGATTAGAAATATTTTTTGTTAAAATTTTCTTTGTTTAGACACTTCTACCTCAGTGTGTTTTATGGCAAAAAATAGTGCGTCTATCTGTGACCAATGACATAAGAGATTAGCACATATTAATTTTAAAACCTTAAATATGCTATTTTCTCACAACTTAGTGCATGATGCCCCCAACGTTAAGTCCCTTAAAGAGAGTCCATGTCACTCCTGTCAAATGCGTAAGCAGACATATACTACCTTCAAGGGTATTGCTTAGAAAGATTCTTCATGAAGCTTATACTTTCTTCATATGGACTTATTCACTACTATTCCTATTCACAACTTAGGAGGTAATGTCTATACGTTAGTAATTGTTGATGAATACTTACGTTTCACTTGGGCGTTCTTCCTGAAATACAAGTCAGACACCTTCGACTCTTTCACTAACTTTGTCCGGCAAATTCAGAACGAATTGGACTGCTCAGTGGTCAAAATCAGAAGTGACCATAAAATAGAGTTCGAGTTTGGTGCCATGACAAAATTTTGTGAAAGCCAAGGTATCTCTCATGAGTTTTTCTCCCCGCGCACTCCACAACAAAATGGCTTGCTGAGAGAAGGAATAGAACCCTGATTGAAGCATATACAACCATGTTGAATGACACTTCACTTCCGGAGTACTTCTGGGTGAAGCAGTCAATAAGGCTTGTCATGTGCAAAACAGAGCACTAATCAACAAAAAACTACCGTAAGACCCCCTATGAGCTATTGAAGTGCAGAAAACCGACTATGTCCTACTTTAGAATTTTTGGAAGCAAATGCTTCGTACTTAATAATGGGAAGTATTACCGAATTATGTTTAGTGAAAAATATTTTGAAGGTATTTTGTAGGATATAGTAGCCATAAAAGGCATATAGGATGTTTAACAAGAAAACTCTGGTGGTAGAATAGTCGGTAAATGTTGTATTTGATGAGACTAGCTTGCTTTAAAGCAGCTCGTCTAGTATTATTGGTGCAGATGCATGTACCAGGTTCAAGGAACTTAGCTTGGATGAAGCTGTCAAGGAAGAATCTCCAAGCTCAGTCAAGCTCGTCAATCCAGGCTTGGTGAATTAAGAACCCTTAGAGGAAGAATTGCTTCAACCTACAGAGGAACCACCAGATGTTGTAGAGCCTGTTGAAGGGAGAGCAAGGAACCTAGGGCTCATACACCTATGAGATCACCCAGCTGATCAAATCATTGGAGAGCCAGGTGACGGTGTCAGAACAAGACGAGGTACAACTAATGAAATTTTGCATCTGAGTTTTCTATCTTAGGTTGAACCAAAGAAGTTCGAGGAAGTGAACAAAGATGCCTCTTGGATCATGGTAATACAAGAGGAGCATAACCAGTTTGAACGGTGCAAAGTCTGGGAGCTAGTACCCAGGCCTAAGGGACAGAACATAATCAACACCAAGTGGATATTCAGAAACAAGCTGGACTAACATGGAGTAATTATCAAGCACAAAGCCCGGCTTGTTGCACAAGGATACAGACAATAAGAGGAGATCGACTTTGACTAGACATTTGCTCCAGTGGCTCGGCTCGAGGCGATCAGGTTGTTTCTTGGGTATGTTGCCCTCAAAGGCTTCACTGTCTACCAAATGGATGTGAAGTCAACATTCCTCAATAGGAATCTGAAAGAGGAAGTATATGTAGTGCAACCCCCAGGTTTTGTCAATTCTCAATTCCCTGACTACGTTTATTTTCTACATAAAGGATTATATGGTTTAAAGCAAGCGGCTCATGTTTCTTGTTTTTTCCCCATGTTCAAGGAAAACGTTGGTCTCTATTGAAGAGTTGTTGTCGTTGTGAGGAAAACTTTGATATATGTTTCTGTTCTAGTCAAAGTCAAAATCAAATTCTTATGCATGACAAGAAATTCAAAGCCAATTGTTTGGCTAGATTCAACCAAAACATCTAGTTTTCAAGGTGGAAAGTTGCAGATCAAAATCCCGACACACAATTAAACTCTGTCTCTTGCCAAGTTTGTCGTAGAATCTTGTGCTTGCACCAAGCTTTGCCGTGGAATCTTCAGCATTTGTGTATCTATGAAGTTACTATTGCTCGTATATAGTTTTCGGTGATTGTGTTCAGCCGAAGAGAAGCAAAAAATATTTATTGGATTGGATCTTAAGTGGACTGGATCAACTCTACTCGGATCAGGTGATATTTCTCAGTTTACACTTTTCATTTTTTTAAATGTTGAAACGTAATTCCTATGATAAATTAAAGTTAAATTACAGTTTTTAGTCACATTGATTTTCGTAGGTGAAAACTTCACGTTCAACTTGACTTGAAAAATAAGAGATTTATTACATAGTGCTCTGTTATTTAGCCACTATCCAAGAAGATATGGACGAATACCAGTGGAGCAAATAAGAGAATTTTTGCATAGGTTACCTTCTGAATTCCCTGAATCCTCGCCTTACAATAACCTTAAGCAAGCTGTTTTCTAAGTGATTCACCTTCAAGTCTAAAATAAACAGACTAAAGAAGAAAGAAAATGTCTCATAGAATACTGCAACATGTTGTTCTTCTGAGTGGTGGCTAGACAACGCAGCAATCTGTCATATGAATAATGACAAGGCTTTTCCATCTAAGGTCATAATAGTTATGAAAAAGGTGGAGACCTGTAATGTAGGAGTGACCAAGGTGACACATGCTGGGAATGCTACCTTGGTGCTATACTCAGGTAAAATTTAAATTTTGAAAAAAAACGTTAAACATATTTCTGTACAGGCTGCTAATTTAGTGTCGATTAGTTTACTTTGTGATGCTGGTATGTTTTTTTAATTTTTGTAGCAGTAGAGTAACATTATAAGTTAACTTACATTATTTTGGTTATGCATGCATCTAAAATAAAATGTAACGACTATATATAGCAAACAAAATAGTTCAATAAGTTCAATAAAATTTAGCCCTAAGACTCTATATGAGAGACTAGGACACGTGAATTATAGAAAAATGTTCCAAATAGCTAGAACTCACCAGAACATATTAGACACTAGAAACTAACCTGAAAAATGTGAAGTGTATGCTCAAACTAAGATCACTAAGAAATCTTTTAGTGTGGTTATTAGCAGCACAACACCCATAAACCTAATACATTCCAACATCTGTGACTTTAAAAGTTTTGTCACAAGAGGGGATAGGAAGTATATGATCACCTTTATAGATGTCTGCTCTAGGTTCTATCACAACTATCTTCTTAAAACTAAAGATGAAGCATTTTAAAAGTTTTATCTTTTCAAAACCAGGGTAGAAAACCAACTTGACATGAAAATAAAAAGGTTTAAAAGTAATATAGAAGGAGAATACATGTCCAATGAGTTCAAGTACTTCCTTGCATCTCAGGGAATCATAGCTGAAATCACTGCTTCCTACTCACCCCAATCAAACGGCATATCTGAGCGAAAAAATAGAACATTAATAGAAATTTTAAACTCCATGCTCCTGACTGCTAACATGCCTACTGCTTATTGGGAAGAAGCAGTCTTAACTGCTAATCATATTCTAAATAAAGTCTCTCCTGCTAAGTTAGAGGTTACACCCTACGAACTTTTGTTTAAGAGACCCCCTGGCCATTAGTAGACTTAAGCTTAGGGTTGCATAACCTATGTTAGGGTTTCTGACCCAAGAAGGTCTAAGATTGGAGTTAGGACCAACACATGTGTCTACCTAGGCTGTACTGATGATAGTGCTATAGATATATTCTTAGATATTTCCAAAAATATAATTATAGGATCTAGGGATGTAGTGTTATTTGAAGATAAACTCCTTTAATATAAGAACATGTCACTTCTAGGTATGCAAACAACCATTATTGAGGAAGATCCAGAATCAGTACCGAGCACCTCTCATTTAGTTCCAGTAGACAATATTGGCCTAGAGTTTTGGAGGAATTCTGTGAGAGTGAGAACTCCCAGAATCTTTGGTAGTGATTTTATCACTTACCACGTTGAGGCTGATCCCTCCACCAATAAGGAAGCGATGAGATCAAGTGATTCACTACTCTAGAAAAAAGTCATTGATGAATAGATGAACTATCTACTTCAGAACAACACCTGAATGTTAATTGATAAGCCAAAAGGAGCTAAAACTATAAGGCGTAAGTGGGTTCTGAAAAAGAAATTAAATCCTGATGGTAGTTTAACTAAGTATAAAACACGTTTAGTGGCTAAAGGTTTCACACAAGTAAGTAGAGTAATTTATTTTGATGTATACTTACCCGTGTGTCACCTAGCAACCATTAGGATCCTCCTTATCAATGCATCTATTGAGAACTTTATTTTACATCAAATGGATGTTAACAAAAGTAAGTAGATGGTCATAAAAGTAAGATCTGTAAGTTAATCAAGTCACTATACGGACTAAAACAAACACTAAAATTATGGCATGAAAAATTTGACTGTGATGTAAAGGACATGAGATTCATGTCGAGTCTCTTTGATAAATGCCTCCACATACGTCATGGATGAAATAAAGTCGTTATAATATGCTTGTATGTAGATGATATGTTAATTCTAATATCTGATCAATCCGAAGTGGATGATATAAATTCAGGTCTAATAAAAGACTATAACATTAAAGTCCTAGGTGTTACTGAAACTATACTAGGCATGCAAGTGAGTTTTGGGAAAAAATGACATTTTTCTAAGTCAAAGCCACTACATAAAATCCATGTTGGATACGTATGGATACAATGAACGTAAAATAGTGGAGACACCATATGACTATAATGACTTCTTAAAGCCCAATAAAGGAGCTGTGCTGAAACAGTTAGACTATGCTATATTTATTGGTAGTCTCATGTATGATATGGTATGCACCAGACCTGACATAGCTTTTACGATTGACATGTTAAGCAGATTCACTAGTAATCCTAGTCAAGACCATTGTAATGCCCTTGATAGGTTAATGAGATACTTAAAGCACTCCCAAAAGTATGTTTTATGTTATAATGGTCATCCTCCAGTCCTGGAAGGATATTCTGATGCATCATGATGCTCAGAAATACATGACAACATGTCCACTGGTGGATATATATTCACACTAGGAGGAGCAGTTGTAGTCTAAAAGTCCAAGATGCAATCATGTATTGCACTCTCGTCTATGGAATCTGAACTCTACTTTCTAGCTTCAGTAGGAGAAGAAGCAGAGTGAGTAAAAGATTTGATGATGGACATTCCACTGACGAGCCTGGAGCTAAGTTCTATTGTAGTTTATTGCGACAATCAGACTACTAAAATGATTGCTACAAAGACTTTATTCAAAGACAAAAGAAGGCAACTAAGGATGAAAACAAGCCTAGTTGACCTCCCTCACAAATCAAGGGATTATGACTCTAATTGATGTGAGGTCAAAAGATAATATTGCATACACTTTGACAAAAGGCTTAAATAGAGCTCTCACAATCAAAACATCGAGGGAGATGAAATTAAAATTTATAGAAATATGAAAATTTGATCCAATGTTTATGTTTTGATAGTAAGAATCTATAATCTCAATATTCAAACATTTAATAATAGACTGAAAACCCAAAATAATTTTGTGATGAAAACCTAAGATGGTTAGATGCTAGTCATTCCACATTTGATTACTTTACATCTTTTTCATTGTAAGTTGGTTCGAGTGTTATTCAACTGAGAATTGAAAGTCTTTGCATAGTTTAATCTAAACATTAATAATCATAACACATTCCACACTTGATAATATTGCAAATGATGTTGTGTTAAATCATTCTACACCTAATGATGAGGTACATAATGATCATTAATTAATAAGATAACAACGTGCAATTTATCAAAACAATAACTTGACTGGTTCTAGTTAAACTGGATAGAGGTGTTGATAGTGTTACTTCACTACTATTACAAGAACTCATTTAGGTAGATGTAGATGGAGGAGATAAAGTAGACTTTGACCTGCATGATGATGATCTACTCTCAGAGTAGAATTATTATACGTTTGATCTATTTTTACTATGTTTTCAGACTTTTATTACTGAGATGCACTTTATGTTGGATGTTTGTTTTTCTGTTTATGCAAAACTCTTTTATGTTTAATTGTGTTTTCTTCTCTATATAATGTTTAAAGTTTGAAATTTAGTACTCTCTACTTTTCAGCAGTCCGAAATGTAAACGTTATATACCACAAATATAGGAGTTTGCTAATATATATTTGAGTACATAACGAGTTCAGAGGCTTAACGAGTTTGGTTCGGATACCGGCATATCCGATACCCAAATTAAACCTAGGGTTTGCCTATAAAACCCAAGCTAGGTGCAACGGGGAGGTAGTTCCACTTTGACCACCACCCGAGATACTTCGAGCGACCAAACAATTACCACAATGACTCTCCAGAAAACTATAAATAGGCCTCAAAGACTTCATTTGAAGACAAATAACTCTAGAGGGAAGAGAGAACTTTAAGGTTTTCCGGCGAAATTATGGACTTAGGCCTATTCTCCTCTCAGGAATTCTCTCTCCCCTCCTCCTTACGCTCAGGATCCGTAACTCCCCAAGTCACGTCAACTACATCCGTGAGAACGCTCCCATCAAGGCCGTCCGCATCAACAAGGGCGCTCCCTCCAGAAGCTCCGTGGACTTGGAGAATTTCTCGGCCAGAACGCTCCCACCCAGGTTCCGCGAGCTCATCAAAACTCCAAGGCCAGAGCGCTTTCATCGAGCCTCCGATGACTTATCTGTTTTCCTCATTTCCTAAACCTATATTGGTGTAGTGACATGTCGCCCTTCAAGATATAAACAAACTCTATAAAACTCCAAGAAGATAATGGATTTTGGGTCAGCACTGTTCCAGCCACGTGGTTTTTCACCCTTTTCGAGTTTTTCATGTCAAAATTGCCTTTTGTCATTGATATGGTTCATTTTGATTATTTGCGCGCCCGTCTGATTCCGAGCTAAGACGGTCTGATTTCTCCGGACTGAGTAAAGGCTGAGCAACCCACAACAATATGTGATCTTCCCATTAATTGATTGTGAAAGCCATCTTCCCATATATTGTTATGATGATCGCATTGTTACAATCATAGGTTTCCCTCAGCCCAACTCTCTCCACAAGCATTCATACATATCTAGTACGCCATCGTCTCTGACAACGCCCCGTCTCCTGCCAGTTCCCTTCCAACAATGCCCTTCCAAGCATCATCCCCTTCTACAATGCTTCGACTGGATTCCCTCGGCAAACCCCCTGGATCTGCCTTCCCGCCTCTTTCGACAACAGAGAAGATCTTCATCTTCCTATTACACACATGCATCATTATCATTAACTCAATGGGTTATCTGTCTGCAACATCAGATCTTTCCTCCCATCATGCGAATAACATCATCTTCTCGTTGTCCAAGAAATTGATCATGAGCAATATTGTCCTTCAATGCCAAAAGACACCCGAGAAAGCACCCAATCTTCATTTTTAGATATCCCACATCTTCGCCACCAAAGTATCAGTAACTTCCTTTGCTGCACATCGTGAATGGCTCCTCCAGAGCTGTTGTGGGGGAAGATGAGAGTGCGTGCGTGTATATCGATACGATAAGGTCTTTTAGGAGTGTTTTAAGGTGCATTTATGATAAAATGTGGCATGACTAGAAAAATTAACAGTGCCTCTAACAATTCACTAAATCCTATAAACTACAAATAGACAGGTCTTAATTTTCCCAAAGTAGTCTATCAACATATTAATCTATAACTTTTGGAGTGCATGATGATGATGATCCAATATCTCCCTGATAATATTTGATATAATTGTTGATAGCTCACTTTTGTAAAGTTTTTTTTTTGCACGGGATTCTTTCAACATTACGATCTAGACGACGGAGGACTCTCAGGTACTAATCCGCTTATCCTTCTCCAAGAGGCATAATTAATTGGTGGTCGACCAATTACGTGATGACACTGTCCAGACTGAAGTCACAATCATCACCAAGGGGCATAATTGGCTAGCTCCATTTTTGCGGCAATGCCAAGTCTCGCTTTAGATCTCTTCTTTGTGATGGTGATGGTGGTGGTGGTGGGTCAGTTGACAAAGATTTGTTCTGATATTAATCTTGTGCGTCCATAACTAAAGATTGCAAAGTGTAATCTTAATTACTCTGACCAAGTTAAATTCACTTTTTTATTCTAATATCTTCCGTATATTTCCAGGCTTATATTTCTTAGGCCCCATTTGGTAATCCGTCTTGGGGCTTTCTGTTTCCAAAAAATGCACCCGCCACTGTTATACCCATTTATTTTTCCGCTTGTTTTTCGAGCCACGCAACGTTTTATCGCTGCTGAAAAAACAGCGGGCCGAAACCCTCACACATTCCTCCAGTGTGTCACATTTTGATCGCGAGTTCTAGGTTTTCCCCGCCGCATAGTCTTCGACAGTAGCCACGCGAGGATCCGCCGCATCGTCTTCGACGGTAGCCACGCGAGGATCCGCCTCATCGTCGCCGAACATCTTTCCTTTTGCTTCCTGATCTCTCGTCTCATATTATCCCACGGGATCATACGACATCCCGCATCTTCTCCGAAGGAATAACGGGGTATGTTTCTTCCTCCTCTCTCGCCGATCACTTCTTCCTCCTCTCCTCTCCATCGACATGGCTTCCTTACTGATTTGCAGCAGTCATTGTCCCTGTTTTGCAACAGTACTCGGGTGTTGATCACTTTCTTCCTCCTCTCTCGTTGATCCATTGCTCCTGCTGTGACAGTGTTGATCCATTGCTCCTACAAACTTGCAGTAGGTATATTGATTTGCTTTTGATTAATGTGTTGATCCATTGATCCCTGATTTGCTTTTTATTCCTATGGTATCCTCTTGTGGTAGAATTTTTTTTTGATTTTATATATGTATAGATGTGTGTATGTGTGTGTATGTTTGTTTTTGTGTATGTGTGTGTTGTGAATGAATGTTTGTGTAGGTGTGTGTTTGTGTTTGTGTAGGTGTGTGTGTATATGTATGTGTTTGTGTTTATTTATATATATGTATGTGTATGTTTGATTATATATATATATATGTGTGTATGTATGTGTATGTTTGTTTTTGTGTATGTATGTGTTGTGCATGAATGTTTGTGTAGGTGCATGTGTATGTATGATTGTGTATGTGTGTGTGAATGTTGTGTTTGTGTGTATGTAATGTGTGTGTGAGTGCATGTAATGTGTGTGAGTGTACGTATGTGTGTGAGTGTATGTATTCATTTATGTGTTGATTTTTTGGGAAGTATGTGTGTAATGTGTTTGTGAGTGTATGTACGGTGTGTGTGAGTGTGTGAGTGTATGTACTGTGTGTGTGTGTGTGTGTGTTGATTTTTTGGGAAACATGCATGTGTGTATGTGTTTTGTGTGAGTGTGTTGAGTGTATATTATGTGTGTATGTGAGTGTATGATAATGTGTGTGAGTGTATGTAATGTGTGTGTATCTATGTGTGTGAGTGTATGTGTTGATTTTTGAGGAAATATGTGTGTGTGTATATATAGTTTGCATTTATGTTTGACTTTGTTTCTATCATTCAGTTTATGCGTTATGGGTAAACATAAAGAAGGCGGTGTTTGTGCAAATTAGGAGGCGGGCGATGTTCTGATTTTTTGTGATTTGTGCTTGAAAGAAATTGAGTTGGGTAATCGCCCAACAACGCACTTTAGCAGGGATGGTTGGTCCAACCTAACCATAGGTTTCTTCGCTCGTACGGGAAAGTCTTATGATAGTAATCAAATGAAGAATAAGTGAGATCAACTTAAGAAAGAATGGAAGTTATGGCGAGAACTTAAGGGACGTGAGACAGGTCTGGGCTGGGATCCAATCCGCAAAACAATTGCTGTTTCAGAAGATTGGTGGACTGAACGCCTCAAGGTACTCACTTAAATTTTAAACCTATTTTTGCAATTACTGTACAACAGATTATTCAACTGATAGTTATTACTTTCCATCGCAGGTGCTTCCAAGTGCAAGGAAATTCCAGTTCTCTAGAATACCCCCAGAGTTATTGGAGAAGCTAAATATGATGTTTAGCCCAGTCGTAGCAACTGGGGATCTAGCTTGGGCACCCAATTCAAGACATTTTGAGTATGAGTCGATTGACGAACATGACATACCTACTGGTGATGACACACATTCAATTGAAGTGGGGAACAAATGGACGATCAGTAAGGGTAAAAGCAGGATGACAAATAAAAGAACAAGGAGCTCGACACTCGATGATATAGCTGAGACATCGCACATTATTGGGAAGTGCATGATGGAGCCTCTTCGCATCCAGATATCCTCATCCATGTACAACATTCCCGAGGCAATTGCTGAACTTGAAACTATTCCAAAAGTTATGGATGAATCAGAGTACGACTTCTACAACCACTGCACAATGGTCCTGTCATAAAAACATTAATGAGAAACCTTTATGAGCATTTGAAAGGATCGACGGCTCAAATGGATGCCGACTCGTTATGAGAAAAGATCGGGCTAGTTGCATTGTAATGGACTTTTGATCATGTTATCTTTGTGTTAGATTTTTTTTCCTCTGTGATGGACCGATGCTAGCTTTATGTTAGGTTATTTTTGCTCTGTGATGGACTCATGTTATCTATATGTTTGTTTTTTTGCTCTATGATGGACCCATGTTATCTTTATGTTAGCTTTTTCTTGCAACTTGCATTCTCTTTATGATCATCTTATGTCTTTGTTGAAGTATTAGACCGGGCGGCCTTGCGGTCTTATCTAGCGGTTTATTGACCGAGCGGTCTGGCGGTCTCACTCAGAAGCCTGGAGACCGGGCGGTCTATCGGTCTCCCATTGTGGCCTGTTCTTATCCTGCTGGGGTTGCCGAGCGGTTAACTCATTTGTCTAACCGCGCGGCCTGTGCGGTCTCCTTTATTTCTAGCCGCTCAACACTGTACATGTTTAGTCCCACATTGTTTGTTTGTACTCTCTCATATCTCCTCCATTATATAAAAGAGAGGTCATACCTTTGTAAATGATATCTTTTTTGGATAATAAAATTTCAATTATTCAAAATTCTATCCGTTTGTTCTTGTATGTTCGCTACTTTTTACATGGTATCAGAGGACACGGTCTTTTCCTCCTGATTGTGTGCGCTCTCTGATTCTCGCGGCTTGTTTTTGCTTTACGCGACCTGTCTTCGCGGCTTGCCTTCTTTTCTGTCTGCTACCCTGTTCGCGCGACTTGTTTCTCCTTGTCTTCGCGGCTTGTTTCTCCAGCTGCTCTTCGTAGCCGCAACTTGTTTAGTTGTCGCCGCACCCTGGATCCTTCTAGCCTCTCCAGCATCCTAGTCGTTGCGGCCTGCTTTTGTTCGCCCGACTTGCGACTTGTTGTTGTCGCTGCTTCTTGCTTCTTCTTCTCTTCTGTTCGCTCGGACTTTTTAGTACGAGCGACCTCTTCCCCGCTGTGCCTTTGTCTGCTCCCTGGCCGCTTGTGTTCGCGCGACTTCTTCCCTTTAAACCGTTGCGGTTTCGCGCGGGTTGCTCTCCTTTTTCCTCTCCCCGCGGCTTCTCTTCTTCTTGCGTGGTTTCTTGCTGTTTTCTATGACTACTTCCGGTCTCACCACCCCCGTTATCTCCACCACTCCTGCAGCTCCTTCTCCACCTCCTCCTTCGGGCAACCTTGGCACGCTTTCTAAGCTTGTTGGCTCCAACTATCCCGATTGGAGCGTTTCTTTCACCTTTCTTCTTCGCTCTCAGCGCAAGCGTCATCACCTCACCGATGATCCTCCTCCTCGTAACTCTCCTGTGTTTGATGACTGAGATGCGAGTGATGCTCTTGTCCGTACTTGGCTGGCCAACAGCCTCTCTGATGAGTGCCTTCCCGTCATTCGCCATGATGAGACGGTCAAGGCAGCCTGTCTTCACCTCGATGCTCTCTATTCAAAGGGGGGACAGACGTCCCGCATTTATACTCTCTATGCGGATCTCTTCGCCCGCCCTTCCATGTCTCCTGCTACGGCTTATCAGCAGGTTCAGGCTCTTGGTGCTGAGATCCTCCAGAATCGCCCCTTCTCTGCAGACTTGGCCGAACAGCACAAACACTTCCAGGAACTCCTGGTTGTTTGTTATCTTCTCCGTCTTCCCGATTCCTATGATATGATCCGCCAGCAGATACGGGGTGAGGCGGAATCTCCTACTTTGGATGCCACCGCGGCTCGCATTGCCGATTTTACTTCACTGCTCCAGCGGCCTCTGTTGGCCTCCCCCCTTCCCAGGACTCCTTTGCTCACCAAGCTCAGAAGGGGGGACCTAGTGGCCGCGGCCACTCCGGCGGACGGGGTTCGTCCCGGTTCCTCTGCTCTCAATGTGGTCGTACCGGCCATTCTGTTGACCGCTGCTGGAAGAAACATCCTCATCTTCGCCCTTCCGGTGATGCTCCCTCTTCGGCCTCCGCCTCCTCTCGGCCGTCTGCCTCTGTGGCCACGACGTCAGGTAGTGCCCACGTCGTTACCCAAGGTAAATGGCTGATTGACTCCGGTGCTACAAATTATATGACTGACAACCCTCATTGCTTCTCCCGTCTTGAGACACATGACCGCTTGCCCTCGGTTCGTGTGGCGGATGGTTCACCGTCCCCGGTTCATGGGACGGGCATGGTTCAAATCACCCCATCGCTTTGCTTGGAGGACACTCTCTATGTCCCGAAGTTCCCGTGCAATTTATTATCTGTTACTACTTTATGCCGGCAACTTCAGTGCTCCGTCTTATTCACTCCAACTGCTTGTTCTTTTCAGGACCCGAGGACCCAGCGGACGATTGCTACTGAGACTGAGAGCGGCGGCCTCTACTTCCTCAACGATGTTTCCGCTCTGTCCGCCTACTCCTCCTCTACAGATCTCCTTCAATGGCATCTTCGCCTTGGACATCCTCCTCCTCGGATTCTTCGACAGCTTCTGCCCCACTTACCTCCTACCAGTTCTCCGCTCAACTGTGATGCGTGTCAGCTTGGCAAACATCATCGCTCCTCCTTCCCACCGAAGCAAGGCCGTGGCTCCTCTCGCCCGTTTGATCTCATTCATTCTGATGTCTGGGGTCCTGCTCCTACCCTCACTGTTGGTCGGGGTAGTTCCTATTTTGTCACTTTTATAGATGATTTTTCACGATGTACCTGGGTGTATCTATTAAAAGATCGCTCTGAACTCTTTTCTGTTTGGAAATCATTTTATTTTATGATTAAGAATCAGTTTGACATTTCTATTAAAGTTTTACGCTCTGATAATGCTAAGGAATATCTTAATCATGAGTTCTCCTCTTTCTTTCACCAACATGGTCTTCTTCATCAAACTACTTGTGTTTACACCTCCCAGCAGAATGGGGTGGCGGAGCGTAAAAATCGTCACCTACTTGATGTTGCTCGTACTCTCCTGACGCAGATGCAAGTACCTCGCTCCTACTGGGGCTACGCTGTGCTACTCGCCTGCTATCTCATCAATCGCCTTCCCTCCACAGTTCTCCACGGCCAGACCCCCTACTCCATTCTCTACCCCCACAAGGAACCTTTTCCTCTCCCTCTCTGTTTCTTTGGCTGTACGGCCTTTGTTCACGCTCCCTCCGCTACCCGCGACAAGCTTTCCCCCTGTTCCACCAATTGTGTCTTTTTGGGGTACTCTACCACTCAAAAAGGCTATTGTTGTTTTGACCCCCTTCTACGCAAGCAATTTGTCTCCGCGGATGTGACATTTTTCGAGAATGCTTCCTACTTCTCTCCTACCTCCTCTCTTCCTCCTGATATCTCTACTTCTCCACCGCCTCTCTCCGTTCCCTCCACGCCTCTCGACGTCTCCCCACCTCCGTATCCTCCTCCACCGTCTCCTTCCCTGTCCGTCTCCCCACCCACCCCTCCTCCCTCTTCTCCGACGCCATCTCTCTAGTCCCGGGCCAGCCTTCTCCGTCACGGACGCTCCGGTCGCTAACGTACTGGTCGCCCTGGATCTTCCAATTGCTCTTCGCAAAGGGGTGCGGGCGTGTACTCAACACTCACTTGCGGCAGTTGTTTCCTTCTCGCAGGTGTTTTGCCTTGGCTATCTCCGCTACTTCTACTCCCCGCACCTACCAGGAGGCTCTTGCTCTCCCTCATTAGAAGTCTGCCATGGATGAAGAGATGGCTACTCTTACTGAAAGGGGTACTTGGACCCTTGTTCCTCCTCCCGTAGGCACTGATGGGTTGGCTGTCGCTGGGTCTTCGTTGTGAAATTTCGCCCCGACGGCACTGTGGATCGCTACAAGGCCCGGCTGGTGGCCAAAGGCTTCACTTAGACTTACGACATTGATTACTTTGACACTTTTTCTACGGTTGCTCGCCTCAGCACCATCCGAGTTCTTCTCTCTGTGGTTGTTAACCGAGATTGGGCTATTTCCCAGCTTGATGTGAAGAATACCTTTCTCTATGGCGATCTTTAGGAGGACGTCTACATGGAGCAACCTCCTGGGTATGTTGCTCAGGGGGAGACACGCGTATGCCGTTTGAAGAAGGCCATTTATGGCCTAAAGTAGAGCCCTCGGGCGTGGTTCGACAAATTCAGTGGCATTGTGGCTACCATCGGCTTTACAAGGAGTTCGGCCGATCACTCCTTATTCATTCGCAAAACGGCCTCGGGACTGGTGGTTTTGGCAATATATGTGGATGATATTCTTCTTACTGGCGATGACCGAGATGAGGTGGACTTGACGAAGAAGCACCTCCGTCAACACTTGGTCACGAAGGATATGGGCTCCCCGAAATACTTTTTGGGGATAGAAATCTCTCGGAAACTTGACTCGTTGGTTCTCTCCCAACAGAAGTATGCCCTTGATCTTCTACAAGAAGTAGGATTGACAGGTGCCAAACCTGCGTGGTTTCCCATGGCTATTGGAGAAGACAAAACGTGGACGGATGACTCGCCTCTTCTATCTGATGTCACAAGATACAGACGTTTGGTATGCAAACTCATCTATCTCACGGTGACTAGACCCGACATCGCCTATGTTGTAGGCAAGGTCAGTCAGTTTATGCAAGCTCCTAGGGAGTGTCATCTTCAGTTTGCCTTGAAGATTTTAGAGTATGTCAAAGCAGCACCAGACAAAGGGCTAATCTTTCAGAAGAATGGTCATCTGAGGGTTGAGGCCTACTCAGATTCAAGTTATGCGGATGACAAAGACGATCGTAAGTCCACATCAGGTTTTTGTACTTTTGTTGGAGGAAATCTTGTGAGTTGGAAGAGCAAGAAACAGTCTGTTGTCTCCAGATCCAGTGCAGAAGCCGAATACCGGAGTATGGCGTCAACCACGTGCGAGTTAAAGTGGTTGCGGGCTCTCATGCTTGACCTAGGGGAGGTCTATGACTATCCTCTTCCTATGTTCTGTGACAACAAGGCCGCTATATACATATCCAGAAATCCAGTCTTCCATGAGAGAACAAAGCATATAGAGGTTGACTGCCACTTCATTCGGGAAGAGATTTTGAAGAAACAGATCTGTACTTCGTTTGTCACCTCTGACAAAGAATTGACAGATATCTTCACAAAGCCGGTCTCTACTTCCTTCTTCCACATTTGTGACAAGCTGGGCATGATTGATATCTATGCTCCAACTTGAGGGGGAGTGTTGAAGTATTAGACCGGGCGGCCTTGCGGTCTTATCTAGCGGTTTATTGACCGAGCGCTCTGGTGGTCTCACTCAGAAGCCTGGAGACCGGGCGGTCTATCGGTCTCCCATTGCGGCCTGTTCTTATCCTGCTGGGGTTGCCGAGCGGTTAACTCATTTGTCTAACCGCGCGGCCTGTGCGGTCTCCTTTATTTCTAGCCGCTTAGCACTGTACATGTTTAATCCCACATTGTTGGTTTGTACTCTCTCATATCTCCTCCATTCTATAAAAGGGAGGTCATACCTTTGTAAATGATATCTTTTTGGATAATAAAATTTCAATTATTCAAAATTCTATCCGTTTGTTCTTGTATGTTCGCTACTTTTTACAGTCTTAATATTTTGTTGAAATTTAAAATTAATGCAGATTATTATGTCTTCCTCTGATCAAACTGACAGTTCTAATGAGACGACTCAGCGGCAAGTAGCTGATCGGATTTATCGTAATAGAGCAGTGAGTGGACAACAATATTTAGCATCAATGAACATTAACCTATCTACTGGTTGTTCATCAAATGTAGCTTGCACGACATCAAGCCAAACAGGGTCTAGATGGCTTGGTGAACTTCTCGATGGACACCCTCATAGATTTTTCAGTTCATTCAGAATGTCGAAGCTTATATTTGTAGATTTGTTAACACTCCTCACACGACAATATGAGCTGCAAGGATCCAGGAGAACTTTACCGCAAGAAGTATTTGCAGTTACATTGCATATTTTAGGTCATAATGTACCCATGCAAATTGCAGGCGAACGATTCCAACACTCCACAGAAACTATAAGCATAGTTTTTTCAAAGGGAATCACTGCTATTAAGAGGTTATCTTCAGATGTCATTATGCTTGTAGATCATCTTTTCAGGGATATTCCCCCCAAATTTTGAATGATTCTCGATACATGCAGTTCTTTAAAGAGTGTATTTGGGCTATTGATGTGACACGTGTTGATGCTCGTATTCTTGCTAATCAACAAGTTTCGTACATTGGCCGACATGGGACAACAACATAGAATGTTATGCCGGTTTGTGATTTCAATATGTGTTTCACATTTGTACTTGCGGGTTGGGAAGCTTCTACTCATGACAGCCGTATTTTTCATCGTACTCTTATGGATCCAAGTAACAATTTTTTGTATCCTCCACCAGGTGAGATTTGTATTTCTTAAGATTTCAGTAGTTTTTAATTATTTTGTTTGTCATAAATTAAATTTAAAAATTATAGGCAAATATTATGTCGTTGATGCGGGATACCCTCTCCAACGTGGATTCTTGAAACCATATTCAGGCACACGGTATCATTTACCAGATTTCAAAAGGGGCAGCAGATCTATACAAGGACGCCGAGAAATATTCAATGGAGCAAACTCATCCTTACGAAATGTTATAGAACGGTCATTCGGAGTTTGAAAAAAAATGGAAGATACTTAGAGATATGTCGCCTTATAGTTTGACAAAGCAAAGAAACATTGTGATTGCAACAATGACTTTGCATAATTATATTCGCAGACACCCATCCCGCTCAGACAGTCATTTTCAGGCTTGTGATCTTGACGAGCTTTTAATTTACCCAGCGAGCCGTCAAAGAAGATCAGGGCAAAATGATGAAAGCTCGGGTGGAGATCATGTTAGAGCAATTCGAGTTGGTGTTGAGGAGATGTCGACGCTGCGCGACTCGATTGACGAACAACTACATGGTCTTTGAGGCATCACAGGGTATCTGCGTATTCAACATATGTATTCCATGTTTTGGATATTTTGATATTTGCATGTATTTGGATGTTTGAATGTTTGTATGTATGTTGTCCTGCTGTATGCCTCGACGTACATATATTTTCTGCAATTATATAGATTAGAACAAAAAAAAATTTGTATAATTTTTTTTATAAAACGCCACCACTGTATTGTTAAACGGTTCTCTGTTTCGAACAGCTCTGCAAACACAGATTACCCAAACAAATCTCCATTTCCACCAACCAGTTTCCAACAGCTCCATTTACAAACCTCTATTTACAACATCTCCTTTTACAGCCGCAACTGCTAAACCAAATGAAGTCTTAATCTGAGTATTGATTAATTTTATTATGCTAATAAATTAGATCATGACTGTGTTTTCTTGTGACCTTTACTTACCCGGGTCTAAGAATTGTGCTTCCACGACCAAAAATCTCAACACCACCTAATGCATGATGTGACTGTGAACTTGATCTGCTTCATTCTCAATACAATAATGATTGTGAAAGCTATCTAGCCATGCTTTTTTACACTCTATTGCCTGGGTTTCCCAAATTGTGAGTCCTAGACATCAAGATATTGGGCATTGCAACCACATCCAACGTCACTATACACACAAATAGAGACTGACACGAGATATATTTTGCAAATCCTACTTTGAGTTGAATGACAACTCTTCGTAAGCAGAGATGAGTCATCGGAATGGGGTCCACACACGTGGCGTGATGATATCATTTGCACTAAAGTTATTCAACCGTAAGCCACTTTTTCTTCGTCCACGTTGCTTTAAATTATGGTGTTTATATTGACAGCACTTATATGGCTATTGACAGCACAAAGATAATATCAGCTCAAAAATAGTTATTGGCAGCCCGATGAATATTGACAGCCCAAAAATTAAGCTTTTAAAAGACATTTATAGAAAAAGTGTTCAACATAAAAGTTGTAGATCTCGCCGAGATCTACAACTTTCATGTTGAACACTTTTTCAAAAAATGTTATATAGTAGACCTTTTTCAAAAGACGCATGTTTTGCGTTTTAGGCTTTTATTAGCGGTCATATTATGTGCGTTTTTTTTATTTTGTCGGACTGCCAATAGTCAAAGCTGGACTGCCAATATAAATAACCTTAAATTAAGGTTGCGTTTGACGTGGCTTATCACGGCTTATTTGTTCCGGTGAGGTTGGACAAAAATATAATTGTCATGTCAAAATCTTATGTCTCAAACTAGTTTTTTTTGTAACATTTGTCATACCAAACATACATTTTATGTCAATGACGTTTTTGTCCATCCTCACCGAAACAAATAAGTTGTGGTAAGTTGTGTCAAACATAGCCTAAATATAACCAAGCAGCTTAGAAGAACTAATTATAAATTCAAAAGTGCAAAAAAAAAGGAAGCAACAAATAATAGAGAAAATTAGGCCTAGGGCTTGTCGAGCAACAATTTTTTTTACATATGCGCACCTCCGGAAGTGCGCATGCCGATCCGGCCGTAAGATCTTGCAGATCAACGATGCATATTAAATACAATCGTACTACTGCCACTTAATGATAAAGCTATATTTGAGAAGTATTGTGAGATAATGTTCTACACGGTTGATCGTGAAATCTTATGGCCGGATCTGCACGCGCACCTCCCAAATAAGATGTGCATTCCAAAAACGGACGGGTCGAGCAGGGCTTCCACCTTGCTTTCTCCGTAGGGACACTGAACTTTAGAGCTCACGCAAACTCAACGCAGGTAGACAGGTGTTAGCAATATAGACAGGGTTTATTTTTATTTTATAGGAGCTTCATTTGTTTAGGAGCCCACCAAAGTCTACATTACGAGAGACTTAGGAGAAGAAATTGCATAATTGTGTTAGATTTGAAGAATACGGTATTTTTATATAGGCAAAAATGTTAAATCAATCCCTCAATTGTGATACTTTTTGAAATCAGTCCATCAACTTTCAACAGGTTGAAATCGGTGCTAACTTTTTAAATCGAGGCAATTTGATCCTATAGCTATTTGGTTTTTGATTTTGTGGTTTCCAATACCCCAATTTACTATTTCTGCTGCTAAACTTTTTTATATTTTTATTATTAAACCTTTTATATTATGATGGGTTGCACCACCATGTATAGAAAGAATTTCCCTCATAATCTCCTCCCAAAATGGAGATCGTGGGGTTGACTAGTCAACCCCACCTCCCATGAACTCCCCATAATGAGGGAAACATGGGGGTGGGGCCCACTCCCTCCACTCACTTGGGAAAACCGCCCCCTTTGGGGGGAGACCGCCAGCTAGGTCGCAGCCCGCCGCCGGCCGAGCCGCGGCCGCCGGCCAGGCCGCCGCAGGCCGGGCCGCGGCTCCCGGCCAGGCCGCCGGCGCCCAGGCCGCAACCCGCCAAGCTGCGGCCGGCCTGGCCGCCAATTAGACCGCCACCGCCCGACCGCCCCACCACAATCGACGGCTTGCCCATCGTCCGATCGTGGTGGGCTCTACTCGCAGTCCGATCCGATGGGTAACTACCCACTAACCCACTAAGTTTGTGGTGGGGCCCGCCATAATCCTCTTCAGAAGGCTATAAAAGGAGCCTCAGGGCCTCCTCATAATGGACCTTTTTGGCTCCCGGTAATCTTCTTCCACAGGCGAGAGCTCTGCCGGACTCCTCCCACGGATTATCCTCCAGCCACCTCGAGCCACCAGCGCACCACCAGAAGGAAAACGCCTAAGTTACGGAGCGAGCGGAAAGAGAAAGACGACCCCTGCAAGTAGACGCGCGCTGAGGCCGCGCTCCAAACTTCAAAGCACCAGAGCCACAACTCGGATTCCAGTGTCCAAGTCGCTCCCGCGGAGTAGCATGTTGGCCGCTGGGAGCTGAAGTCTCTCTCTCCCCCCCTAAGCTGTAACGGGAAGCGGTCTGTCGCCCATGATTCTCCGAACACATTGTAATCACGTGCAACTAGTGGTTTTTGACCGGCACTGACTCGGTCACGTGGTTTTTTAGCTAGTTGAGGGGTTTTACCACATCATCACATCTTGAGTCAACCTTTTATTTTCTCTGACTATGTGCGCACTCGGCCGCTCCGCAAGCTAAGACGATCCAATTGAATCCAGTCCGACCGGAGCATCGAGTTAGCACGCAACAGTTTGACGCCGTCTGTGGGAACATGATTCCCAACATCCTTTAGAGAGCGAGATCACCAGCCCTGCCGCTCCCAAGTTTCGCTTCGATGGCAAAAAGAAGTGCCCGCGCTGCTGAAGGATCCGTCCCCGGTGGACGCACTGAACCGGCACGCACCCGCTCACTTATGAGCATACCGTTGGAGGCAAAAGCTGCATTCACATCTGTTAACGCCCTTGAGAGGCGTGTTCGCCAGATGAAGGAGAAGCAGACCGAAATGCTCACTCTGCTCAGAAATTTAGTAGCACCCCCGCTCCTCCTCTGCCACAAGGACCGGCCATTCCCCTGTCTCTACCGAATCATGGCCTGACGCAAGAAGTCCCGCAAGGAGAAGAACAAACTCGCATAGGACAATAAGAATGGCATCAGGCTGAGCGCCGTAGCAACGATCGTCGACGTGACCTTCCAAGGAATGGTGGCAACATCCACTTCAAAAATACTCCCCTCTGAATACCACCCGCACTAACGTGATGTACAAAATTCAGAATGATCTGGCATACTACCGGCCAAGAATTCCTCAACCATTCAAGCAAGTTGATTTACCGCCATCAGGAGAACTCACCGCCTCAACCGGACATTATCCGCACAAGTAGTATGACATAGAGAAGGAATTTTCTAGTACAAGTGGTCCCCCGCACCCGCCGCATTACTCCAAGAGATGCATGATCTCCTCCTCGCCAGTCCTCATTATGAAGGGAACTTTGGAAACGAGATGAGTCTCGATGCCTCGTTCATGAAGCTGGGACTAAGTGAACACCTACCCGACTACAACTCACTTGACGCTTGGGTAGGACCAGATCCGGAGGATGACTTTGAAATCCACAGTTTCAGCGGAGCCAGCAACCCGCTGACACACATGAGGTGCTTCGAAACTATCATGCACGCTCACAACGCTTCAGATCAACACATGGTCCAGGCATTTCCGACAACACTAAAAAGGAAGGCTCAAGCTTGGTTTCATTTTCGGCCGGCCGACCGAAGAGGGCCAGCTGGAGAGGGTCGGTCGGCCATACCCGGCGGCATACTAGGCACGGTCCCGGTGCCGGCCACCGGTTGCGACCCCGGCGCCGGGCGCCGGCCGCGGCGCCGACCCCGGGCGCCGTTTGCTGGGCGCGGCGCTGGCCCTGAGTGTGACGTCAGATAAACTTGTACAGGTAAATTTTTATATGCTATAACATAACTATTTGGTATATATAAGTTAAGTTAATCACAACCGGTTAAGCTAAATGTGAGTGTGGACTGGTAGGAAAAGGTAAACAACCGGCAGGAAGCAGTCATGCATGTGCGTGTCATGATAGAAGGAAGCGGCACCGTGAAATAAGGTGGAAAGCATGCCCGTATTTCTCATTTTTCTCTAGTCGCGCCCGACGGAAGCCGCAGAAAGCCGCACGAGCCGCACGCCGCTGATCGCTTTTGGGAGCTCAAATCTTCTCCGTTTCGCGTGATTCCTCCTCCGATAGCAAGGTAATCTCCTCCTCTACACTCCTTTTGCTTTCGATTTGATGTTGGAGTGAGTTTAATTTCTAGGGTTTAGAAGTTTTAGCGTTTTCTTTCATGAAACTCATGGGGAAAGTTTCTATAACACTTCCTCATGCCCTAATCCTCCATTTCTGGTCATTTGGAGCAACCCTAAGTGAAGTATTAGGGATTTCGACATTTTGGCACATGTTTTAGGATGTGGAAAGGATTCGTGACAAGTATGCCTCCTCCCCATGTATTTCTAGTGAATGATTAGAGGGTAAACCAGTTCCCTAACTCCAAATAAATAGTTGGAGGCTAGGCTTGGCTGCCCCTTCACTTAAATAGTGGTATCGAGACATTTAGGGCAGCAAAGCCCAATTGGAATTAATTATGAATAATTTCATCTAGGTTATGACATCCCAAAATGCTGGAAATCGTAGACAAGATGTTGACAAGGACAAAGACATGGATAAAGGCAAGGGAAAAGCCCCGGTGAGTTCTTACTTTTCATGTCTGTTGTTATGCGGCTAACGCCTGATGTGAACGTAAAATGTTGAATAAGATAAATAGTTAATGGCGATTTAGATAAGTATTAGGATAAGATAATAAGTTATGGGCTAATAAGAAGAGTAATATGAACGTGCGAGTCAAGGGCACGAACATGTGCGAGTCAAGGGCACAGATAGGAATGTGAACGTGCGAGACAAGGGTACGAGAAACACATTACCTTTAGGTGTGAGACAAGGACACCTAATTACACTTCATATAACCCATAATATAGGTGTGAGACAAGGACACCTAAACTTAAGATTAAGTATAAGGGAATCCAAAGACAAGTGTAAGATCATAAACAAAGACATCATACACTCATAAATATTTAAGGAAAGCTAACAATTCACTTAGTCTTTTGAATAATTAAAACATGAAACTAAACAGGTCAAGGAAGAGGCAGTTCCAGCCACCAGTAGTCAGCGTCGATCATACACTCCTCGACAAGAGAAGAAGTATCGCCTTTGGATAGAGATCTACTCAGCAGTCCTTGGAGTACTGAAGGAGCGCAGAGACGTTCAGTTTTAGTTTATGTAGTGATGTATGAGTCAGTCTGTATAGTGTACATGTCAGTAAGCCCTTTTTGTGTCGATATAGGGCTATTGTTTTGTCTGTGTAAGGATGGTAAGCCTTAGTAAAGTTGTCTAGGCTATCTTTTGATTATATTGTACGTTATTATCAGTTATATAATGAAATGGATGGTTATAATTTATCATAACATTTACTTATTATACTCTCACATATATGCTGTGCTCTGATGGTTCTTACCTTGCTTAAATGAAATGATATGAAATTTATAGCGGTAGTCGTAAGGGGGCCATTACAAATAATTGGTATCAGAGCAGGTTTTGAATTTTGGGGCACTATGAGTACGTTAAGGAAATGCTGAGATGAATACCACCCGTGATATTATTAGACTGTTCCCGATTTCTGACTTGCCTTTCCTATTTCAGGAAGTTCCCCGAACCTATATAAGTAGACGACAGAGGGAAAAGGAGCCTGAAATGACATCAGAGAGTGGTAGCTCTGGAAGGTCAAATCCTCCTCTGGCAGAAGTTATGCAAGCTTTAGCGGAGGCCATCCGGGCAGGTAATGTTGCACCCCTACCTGCTCAGGAAACGACTAATGTATAGTTGAAGCAGTTCTTGGAGATGAGGCCACCAATCTTTCGTGGAGGTGTCACACCAATGGAGACTGAAGACTGGCTCAAGAGGATCGAGCTGATTTTCAAGGCAATGCGGTGTCCAGAGAATCAAAAAGTTGAGTTGGTTACATTTCTTTTTGAAGGCGAGGCGAATAGATGGTGGGATAGTCTAACTCAAGGGAAATTCTACGGACGCACAGTCGGTGGAATGACTTTCTGCATGAATTCCTTGATTGGTTCGTGCCTCCATCGGAGGATACTTGTACAGGTAAATTTTTATATGCTATAACATAACTAGTTGGTATATATAAGTTAAGTTAATCAGAACCGGTTAAGCTAAATGTGAGTGTGGACCGGTAGGAAAAGGTAAACAACCGGCAGGAAGCAGTCATGCATGTGCGTGTCATGATAGAAGGAAGCGGCATCGTGAAATAAGGTGGAAAGCAAGCCCGTATTTCTCATTTTTCTCCAGTCGCGCCCGACGGAAGCCGCAGAAAGCCGCACGAGCCGCACGCCGCCGATCGCTTCTGGGAGCTCAAATCTCCTCCGTTTTGCGTGATTCCTCCTCCGATAGCAAGGTAATCTCCTCCTCTACACTCCTTTTGCTTTCGATTTGATGTTGGAGTGAGTTTAATTTCTAGGGTTTAGAAGTTTTAGCGTTTTCTTTCATGAAACTCGTGGGGAAAGTTTCTGTAACACTTCCTCATGCCCTAATCCTCCATTTCTGGTCATTTGGAGAAACCCTAAGTGAAGTATTAGGGATTTCGACATTTTGGCACATGTTTTAGGATGTGGAAAGGATTCGTGGCAAGTATGCCTCCTCCCCATGAATTTCTAGAGAATGATTGGAGGGTAAATCAGTTCCCTAACTCCAAATAAATAGTTGGAGGCTAGGTTTGGCTGCCCCTTCACTTAAATAGTGATACCAAGACATTTAGGGCAGCAAAGCCCAATTGGAATTAATTATGAATAATTTCATCTATGTTATGACATCCCGAAATGCTGGAAATCGTAGACAAGATGGTGACAAGGACAAAGACATGGATAAAGGCAAGGGAAAAGCCCCGGTTAGTTCTTACTTTTCATGTCTGTTGTTATGCGGCTAACGCCTGATGTGAACGTAAAATGTTGAATAAGACAAATAGTTAATGACGATTTAGATAAGTATTAGGATAAGATAATAAGTTATGGGTGAATAAGAAGAGTAATATGAACGTGCGAGTCAAGGGCATAAACATGTGCGAGTCAAGGGCACAGATAGGAATGTGAACGTGCGAGACAAGGGCACGAGAAACACATTACCTTTAGGTGTGAGACAAGGACACCTAATTACACTTCATATAACCCATAATATAGGTGTGAGACAAGGACACCTAAATTTAAGATTAAGTATAAGGGAGTCCAAAGACAAGAGTAAGATCATAAACAAAGACATCATAAACTCATAAATATTTAAGGAAAGGTAACAATTCACTTAGTCTTTTGACTAATTAAAACATGAAACTAAACAGGTCAAGGAAGAGGCAGTTCCAGCCACCAATAGTCAGTGTCGATCATACACTCCTCGGCAAGAGAAGAAGTATCGCCTTTGGATAGAGATCTACTCAGCAGTCCTTGGAGTACTGAAGGAGTGCAGAGACGTTCAGTTTTAGTTTATGTAGTGATGTATGAGTCAGTCTGTATAGTGTACATGTCAGTAAGCCCTTTTTGTGTCGATATAGGGCTACTGTTTTGTCTGTGAAAGGATGGTAAGCCTTAGTAAAGTTGTCTAGGCTACCTTTTGATTATATTGTACATTATTATCAGTTATATAATGAAATGAATAGTTATAATTTATCATAACATTTACTTATTGTACTCTCACATATATGTTGTGCTCTGATGGTTCTTACCTTGCTTAAATGAAATGATATGAAATTTGTAGCGGTAGCCGTAAGGGGGCCGTTACACCGAGCGCCGTCCGCAAAGCGCGGAGCCGACCGGTCTCCAGTCGCGGCCGGCGGGAGTCGGCCCGAGCAGGGGCCGACTAGCTGAGCATCCCCGGACGAGGGGCAGTGTTGGGTACATTGGTTTAAATGTACCTGATTTGAAGAAGTCTCACCCTACTCAATGATATACATCAAAATGTATTTGATGTGTTTTGAGTTTAGTTGTGCAGGTTAAGTATTTGCAGGGAAGCAGAAAAGATTCTAAGTCCATGTGTCAACATCCAGAGGGAAAGTGTCGACACTTAAGAAGACTTGTGTCGACACCCAGGCAAGCAGTGTCGACACTTGGAGTAATTGTGTCGACACCAGGGATGCAGAGTCGACACCAGACAGAAAGTGTCGACACAAGGAGCTGTGTCGACACTCAATGAAGAAAAGTGCAGTGAAGCAGTGTCGACACTTAGCAGTTGTGTCGACACCCAGAGGAACTGTGTCTACATCAGAAAGTGTCGACACTTGGAGGCTGTGTTGACACTCAGCAAAAGTCAGCAGAGTCTAAGTATAAGTGTCGACACCCAGAACAATGTGTCGACACACAGCAGAAGAGTCAACACTTGAAGAAAGTGTCGACACAAGAAATCATGTGTCGACACTCAGCTGAAGACTCAACACTTGAAGAAAGTGTCGACACAAGGAGCTGTGTCGACACTTAGCAAAGTTCAACAATATTTTAAGTACACGTGTCGACACAAAGGAGATGTGTCGACACTCAGCTAAAGTATCAACACAAGAAGAATGTGTCGACACAAGGAGCTGTGTCGACACTCAGCAAGTATCAAGACCAAAGACTTGTGTCGACACTGAACAAGTTCAACACATGAAGATGTGTCAACACAAAGGAGTTGTGTCGACACTTACAAGAAGTCAACAAAGTACTAAAGAACAAGGTATTATGTCGACACACATTAACAGTGTCGACACATGATGAAGAAGCTGTGTCGAGAAGTCAATTCTACAATACAAGGAGTTGTGTCGACACCTTGAAGGCTAGTATCGACACTTAGTCTACTTGTGTCGACACTTAGTCTATAAGTGTCGACACTTAAAGACAGACAGTCTCGACACTTTCAGACAGTTACAGAATTTTCAAGAACTGACTGGATGACTTGACAGCTGTCATTCCAGCCGGTCCACTGCACCTGTCAGAGTTGTCAGAAATCAGTTAGGAACCGGACCAGCCGGTTACCATGAAGAAGGCCTATATATAGGCTTATAATGTCTACAGAAAAAGATGATCAACACATCAAGTGATTAAAAAATAAGATCTAGCTATTCATTGAAGAATCAAGTGAAGATCTAAGTAGTTGGAGAGAGAGAGCTCCATCCAAGAAGACAGCCGTTTGAACCAGGCTGAGAAGAAGGGTTCAGATTTTGTTCTGAATCTTAAGTAGCAGAGATTAAGGATCAACTGCAGAGGAGATCAATCTTATTGTGTTCTACATTCAAGAAGCTTTGAAGAAAGCCAAGTCAGGTTGATCTCAGCTGAGTTCTTCCAAGAACTCATCAAGAAACTCACAACTCTTCTCTCTTTTCTCTGAGTTGTAGGGTCTACATTTTATATTCATATTATCTTGTAGGATCCTTAGGGATCTGAGTTGTAAGCCTGCAATTATAAAGGCTGAGTGTAGGGCCTGTGTGCCTGAGTGTAGGAGATTTATATCTCTGAGTGTAGGCCTGTTGTGGCTGAGTGTAGGCCTTGTTGCTGAGTATAGGCTTTGTGAAGAAGCTGAGTGTAGGTCTTTGGAGAAGACTGAGTTGTAGGGCCTTGGGCCTGAGCTGTAGGAACCTGTTTTGGGGTTCTGAGTGTAAGATCTGAGGATCTGAGATAGTGGAGGAGTTTGGCCGAATCTAGTACACTACTAGATAGGCGAAGGGGGAAAGTGGATGTACCCAAACCTTGTGGAACCATTATAAACCTGGGTGTTCACTATGTGCATGTGTTTTGCTGTGATTGCTGACTGATTGCTGTGAGACAGTAGTTTCAATTCTGTGATATAATCTGAATTCTGCCTAAAAAGTTAAAAAGATTTAAGTCACCTATTCACCCCCCCCCCCCCCCGCTAGGTGATTAGGTACAATATCTTTCAAGTGGTATCAGAGGGAGGTTACTCAAAAAGGGACTTAACTGTCTGAGTAGATCCTGTTGGCAGATTCAGTCTAAGTAAAATTGCAGAATCAAGAAAATCAAGAACCATGGGTTCCACTGAGAATCATAAGGAATTGAGATCCATGAAGCTACCCATTTGCAGAAAAGAAATATTTGGCATCTGGAAGGAAAGGGTGAGACTATTTATGGAAGTCTCAGACCCTAGGATTTACATCACAGTTAAAGAAGGGTCATATGTGCCCATGAAGGTTTCAGTCTTAGATGCAAATCAGAGAACACCTAAAGATTTCTCTGAAATGACAAAGGATGAGATATTTCTAGCCACAATGGACAAAAGGGATGAGGATATCATTGTGAGTGCTATAGATGATGCTACCTTTCAGAATTTGATACACTGTAAGACATCTAAGGAGATGTGAGATACTCTTATTGTGTACATGATGGGTTCTGAAGAAGTGAGGCAGGACAGAAAGTCTTTATTAAACCAAGAATATGAAAGCTTCAGGCAAGGTAGATCTGATAGCATAACTGAATGCTATAAGAAGTTCTATAGGATTGTGAATGAGCTAATATCCTATGACAGAGAGTTCAGTAATTATGAGCTTAATGATAAGTTTCTAAGGTCCCTAACAAAGGATTGGGACACCAAGATCTGTGCCATAAGGGAAATGGCAAAGTTAGCAGACATTCCTCCACCAACACTGTTTGGAAAACTGCTTTCCTATGAGATGTAGTTGATGGTGAGAAAAGAAGAGGAGAAATCTACAAGAAGTGAGAATAAAAAAAGGACAGTGGCATTCAAGACAGAAGCCCCCAGAAAATACAGAAGTAAGTCACCAACTCCACCTCCAAAATTGGTTAAGACTGAGTCAGTAAGTAGAAAGTCTGAAAGCAGTGAAAGTGATGAGGACTTTGCAGCATTCACAAGACACTTTCAGAAGTTCTTAAAGAAGAAGCAATGGAGGACAAAGCCATCTACTTCACAGGGTAAAGATGACTATTATCAGAACAAGAAGTCATCAAAGAAAGATAGGAAAAAGACAAAATCTAGCAAAGAAACTCTATCAAAAATTGTTTGCTATTGCTATAATAGATAAGGACATGTTATTGCAGACTGTCCAGAGAAAAGGAAGGAGTCTAATGATAAGAAAAGGACTCAATTAAAGGGCAAGAAGGAAAGATTTTTTGTTGCCAAAAAGGATAAGAGCCTGTCAGACATATCTTCATCAGAAACTGAGTCAGATGCTGAAGCATATATAGGACTGTTTGCTGAGGAAGAGGAAGAAGAGTTCATCCAGATTATGAACTCTATATATGAACAAGAGGACATTCAGTGTCAAGGACTGATGACATTGACAGAAGGTGACAAAATCCAGGAGCAGTCTGGACCTAGTAAGGTACAAAATTATTCTTTAAATTCAATTTCATGTGCTAGTTCAGAAACAGATTCATCATCATCAAGTGATGAGAGTGCATCTGAGTCTGAAGAGGATATTCATCAATTGATAGATGAATATAAAGTTCTGTTGCAAGCTTTTAAGAAGAGCAAGTCCCTAGCCAAGAGTCAGGCAAAGGAAATTGCTAGTCTCAAAGCTGCTGCAACTGATTTTGAGAAGATGATTGATCAAAAGCTAAATGAGATAGCCAGACTGAAGCACATAACTGTGATTCAGATGGGGACTATAACTTTTAAGAATGATCAAATCAAAAGTCTGGAGATTAGTCTTCAGAAGGAGAGAGATTTAGTTGCTAGGTTTTCTAAACCAAAGTCAGTTCTACCCTTAATTGATGAATTTGTTCATCAAAAAGGTAAAGCTGGAATGGGGTTTACTAAACCAGCTAGGACTGTTCAGTCCAAGTCCAAGGGCAAAGCCCCAGCTCTCAACAAGCCAGCTGTAGATAAAACAGCTAAGAATGTACCTAAGCAAAGGTACAATAGGTTTGAGTGTTGGTGATGTGGCAAAGTAGACCACTTTGCCATGGACTGTTGGCACAATGCAAGTGCCAAAGTGAGTTACAAACTGCCTATTGGAAAACCTACAGGTAGCTTTGTTAGAAAGCAAACTAACCAGTACCAAGGACCCAAGAATTCTTTGGGTTCTAAGGTTCACTAATCTGTTTTGCAGGTGTGTCCAAGTGACCATGCCCCAATATGGTACTTGGACAGTGGATGTTCTAGACACATGACTGGAACAAGGGGATTGCTAAAGGACTACACACCCATCAAGGATGGTCCAAAAGTCACCTTTGGTGGTTCTGAAAAAGGGATCATCAAGGGTTTTGGTAACATTTCTAGCTCCCATATAACTATTACTCAAGTGGCTTATGTCAAAGGTTTGAAACATAACCTTATTAGTATAAGTCAATTGAGTGATATAGGATATGACATCTCATTTGTCAAAAATGGTTGTCATATCAGGAGACCAAATGATTAAGAGATCATTTTGACAGGTTATAGAAAAAGGAATGTCTATTGCCTAGACATTATGTGTGAGAACAATGCTTCTCCAGTGTGTCTTGTAGCTGATGAGAAAGTCTCTCATTGTGTCAAATGGCACAAGAGGCTAGCCCATCTCAACTACAAGACAATAGGCCAACTCTTTAGCAAAGAGTTAGTGAGGAATGATCCTCAAGTTAAGTGTATTAAAGATGGAATATGCTCAGCTTGTCAAAAGGGCAAGCAGACTAAATCCACCTTTAGTAGCATTGAAAACAAAGATGTTGTTAGGTGTTTATACCTCTTGCATATGGATCTCTTTGGTCCTATGCCAGTTCACAGCCTAGGTAGGAAGGTCTATACCTTTGTGGTTGTAGATGATTTCTCAAGGTTTTCCTGGGTGTTCTTCCTTAGACAGAAATCTGAAACACCTAGTATCTTCTATAGCTTTGTCAAACAAATTCAGAATGAACTAGATAGTACAGTGGTCAAAATAAGAAGTGACCATGGTACTGAATTTCAGTCTGATAGTATGGCAAAACTATGTAAAGAATTTGGGATATTTCAAGAGTTTTCTTCACCAAAAACATCTCAGTAAAATGATATTGCTGAGAGGAAAAATAGAATCTTGATTGAGGCTGGTAGAACCCTATTAAGTGATACATCTCTCCCAGAATATTTCTGGGCTGAGCCAGTTAATACTGCATGCCATGTTATTAATAGGGCTACCATTACTAAAAGCCACAACAAGACCCCCTATGAGGTTGTGAAAGGCAGAAAACCAAACCTATCCTATTTCAGGATCTTTGGTTGTAAGTGCTTTATACTTAACAATGGAAAGTCTTACTTGACTAAGTTTGCTGCCAAGTCCCAAGAGGGAATTTTTGTTGGGTACAACAATAATAGTAAGGCTTATAGAGTCTACAACTTGTCTACTCAAGTTGTAGAAGATTCTGTACATGTAGTATTTGATGAAACTACACTTATTAACAATGAATTGTCTAGTAGTATTTGCAGCTCCACAGGTGTGACTAAGAAGATGGACACGCTCACTATAGAAGAAGAACCTACTGCAAGACAGCAAGTAGAAGATAGTGGCTATTGTCCATGGGGAGTACTACATGTACCTAATACAGAAGAAGTTCAAGGAGTGCAGCAAAATGAAGAAGTTGAAGGAATTCAACCTGAAGGCAGGATGCCTCCAGCTAATAGGCATCTAAGAGATCATCCAATAGAGCAAATCATTGGTGATCTAAGACAAGGGGTACAAACAAGGAGCAGAAATCTAAATGCAGTGCTCTTCTCCAGTTTTCTATCCCAAGTAGAGCCAAAGAAGTTTGAAGAAGCCATCCTAGACCCTCATTGGATTGAAGCAATGCAAGAAGAACTAAATCAGTTCAAGAGATGCAAAGTCTGGGAGCTTGTTCCTAAACCAAAAGACCACAACATAATTGGAACCAAGTGGATCTTTAGGAACAAGATGGATGAACATGGAGTGATTGTCAAGAACAAAGCAAGACTGGTTGCTAAAGGATATAGGCAGGAAGAAGGTATTGACTTTGATCAAACCTTTGCTCCAGTAGCCAGACTGGAAGCCATAAGAATGTTCCTGACCTATGCAACTTTTCAAGGATTTAAAGTTTACCAAATGGATGTTAAGTCAGTCTTTTTGAATGGTAATCTAAAAGAAGAAGTCTATGTGGAACAGACATCAGGTTTTGTTGATTCAACTCAACCTCATTATGTCTATAGACTTAGGAAAGCTTTTTATGGGTTAAAACAAGCCCCTAGGGCTTGGTATGAAACCCTGTCTAGGTTCCTCATTGAGAATAAGTTCACAAGGGGGAAAATAGACAAGTCTCTATTCCTTAGGGAATCTAGAGGCAAGATCATACTAGTCCAAATATATGTAGATGGCATTATATTTGAGTCTACTGAAAGTAGTCTTTGCAAAAAGTTTGCAAAACTTATGCAAGGATAATTTGAGATGAGTAGTATGAGGGAACTTAAGTTCTTCTTGGGTCTCCAAGTAAGACAGACTGAGAATGGATTATCCATATGCCAGTCTAAGTTCACCCTAGAACTGATAAGGAAGTGTGGTATGGATTCATCCAGTACCATGAAGACTCCTATGGGGTCAAGTATGTCTCTTAGCAAAGATGATGCAGGGAAACCTGTAGATGAGACTTTGTATAGAGGGATAGTTGGCTCCCTACTCTATTTGACTTCAAGTAGACCAGATATCATGTATGCTACATGTGTCTGTGCTAGGTACCAAGCATGCCCTAAAGTGTCTCATTTGACAGCAGTCAAAAGGATACTGAGATATCTAAAGGGCACTCCTTATCTAGGCCTCTGGTACCCTAGGAATGGAGATTTTGAACTAACAGGTTATTCAGATGCAGACTTTGCAGGCTGCAAAGAAGACAGAAAAAGTACAACTGGAACCTGTCAATTCCTAGGTGGAAGACTGATTTCATGGAGTAGCAAGAAGCAAACAAGTGTGGCTATCTCCACTGCAGAATCAGAATATGTGGCTGCAGGAAGTTGTTGTGCTCAACTTCTATGGATACAACATCAGCTTGAGGATTATGGTATTCAAGTAAGTAGAACACCACTGTTTTGTGATTCTACTAGTGTTATATCAATTGCTAACAATCCTGTTTCCCATAGTAGAACAAAACATATTGAGATAAAATATCATTTTCTAAGGGAACATGTAGAAAAAGAAGATATATCACTTGAGTATGTAAATACTGATAATCAACTAGCTGATATGTATACTAAGCCTCTAGAAGAAACAAAGTTCAATAGGTTTAAAATTGAACTAGGTATGATAAACTTAGAATAAGTTTACAGAATTGTCTAAGTAAAAAGGTGTCGACACACAGAGTTATCTGTGTCGACACAGAAAGGTGGTGTCGACACTTCAGGGAAAAGGTGTCGACACATCTAGGAAGTTGGTGTCGACACTTCAGAAAATTAGTGTCGACATATACAGGGTCAGTGTCGACACAACCAAGGTGGTGTCGACACTTAGAGTTTACTCAGAATTATCTAAGTAAAGTCTCGACTAAATGTCGAGTTTAGTGGTGTCGACACATCTACAAGTGTCGACACATATAATCTGTCGACTAAACTTGTGTCGACACAGTGTGTCAAGACATTATAAGTCTGTGTTGACACTTAGCAGCAGTGTCGACACAATTTAAGTTAGCTGACCCGCCCTTTCATCTCCAAACCTAGAAAGGTATAAATAGGATTTCTCCATTGTCTGTCGACACGCTCACCAAAGTTTCGAGACCAAACTTGTGTGTCGACACCTCTCTTCTCTCAGTTCAAATTCTTCAAACCCTAATGGCGCCAAAGCTTGAGGAGAACGTGAACGAAGGCTATGAACTGGTGCGACATGCGTTTGACGATGCAGATCAAGAGATCAAGAATGTGGTAACCCTAGTTGCAGACTCGGGGTTGGATTTTCTTGTTTCAGAGCCCACAAAGATCTGGAAGAAAGAAGTATTGGAATTCCTGAATGGAGCTAAAGTAGATGAATCTGGACTCAAGATAAAGTCTAGGGTTCATGGTGAAAAGGTGAAGGTCTCACCTAAAAGTTTGAGAAAGGTCCTAAATCTGACAAGGACAAAAGAAGAGGATGAAGTAACTGCTTCTAAGACCAGAGAAGCTTTAACTTGGTGTGGACTGGATTCCAAATTGAAAATTGGATCAGTGTTCAATAGAAAGGGGATGAACAGCCAGGGGAAATTTCTTTCTGAAATTGTTGGAAAAGTGATCTTAAGTAAGCCTGGAGGGCATGATAGGGTATCAGCCCACATGTTCAATCTTATGACAAGGATTTATCTTCACCCTGCAAATTTGGTCTGTTGTTGTTTTTGAGAAGATTAAGGAGAGCCTGAAGAAACCCAATTTGGGTAGAATACTAAGTTTATACCTTGCTGGTAGTATACTAGAGGTTATGAGTCAAGTTGCTGGAACTAAGATCAACCATATGAGAAAGATGGACATGAGGATCTTCTCAAGATGGGACAGAGTTTTGACTAAGGATATGCCTACTCCTGAGAAACTAACTCCTCAAAAGAAGAAGAAGAAGAAAACTGCCCCAGTGGCTCAGGATTCATCTAGCAGCTCTGGTAGTGAAGAGCAAGTTGCCTTTTCTCCTGATGAGGATGTAGAAGGGAATGCTGGGAAGTCTCCAGCTCACCAAGATGCTGCAGAGAGGCAGGGGGAGCTACCATCAGCTAGCCCCTTACACCAGGATTCAGTCCAGGGGGAGGCTCTAGTGGTGGAAGAGCCAACTCCTCTTGAAAGTGAAAGAGCCACCCACATAATCCTTGAGGTAATCACTGAGCTTAATGCTTTAGATTTCCCTATAGAGGATAATGTTTTGTCTGATTCCTTAAATAATGTTAATCAGCAAAATCAGATTGATAGTCAAGTCCCAGATGTTATCATGGAGGACACATCTGTTACAGTTCAAGTATTATCTGATCCAGTGGTAGATGAGCCAAGAGTTTCTCCAGCTCATTCTCCACAAGAATTTACTATGGAAGATCTCTTCCTTAATCTGGATCAGGCAGATCTTGAGAAGGACAGTGCTGCTGCTGAGGGGGAGACTGCTCCTATTGAGGGGAGCAGGTCATACTTGATGAAGAACCAGCAAGGCAAGAACCTGAGAATCCCAAGGAAGTTGGTGAGGGCTACCAAGGGAGAGGGTTAGCATGCAGAGTACATTAGCACTTCAGATGAGGAAGCTGCCAGAGCAAAGAAAAGGAAATTCCAAGTTTTCAAGAGAAGGAGCCAGACTTATAAGGAAAGCTCTACAAACTATAGTACCTCAACCTACATTGCAGCCAGCACCATCAGTAGATTACAGTGCTCTGATGGTAGCTATGCAAATCAAGCTTGATGAGCAGAGACAGACAAGCTTGGAAAAAGTATGTAGATGAAGGACAGAGAAATCTCTTCAGTTTGATCTGGCCCAAGACATAAAGTCCATAAGATTTGAGATGAATCTCAATAAGAAGGAGATGACTGACTGCTTCCACAAGGGAGGGAATGCAGTGGTGTACTTGGCTACACATCAAGAGAAGATAAAAGCTCAAGTGGATGAACTTGAAGTCAAGCAAGGCTATGTTCTAGAGAATCAAATTAGAATGAATGATAACTTGACTGCTTCTCACAATGCTATTGTCACTGAGATAAAGAACATAGCCACTGCACAGTCTGCAGAAAGTGCCACAGCCAAAGAAATTTTTGATAAGCACTTGCAAGAGAGCTTAACTGCTGTTACAACTGCAATTCAAGACTCTCAGAAGTTGATAACTGACAAAATCAAAGGTTGAAACTTTTTTAAAGATGGAGTCAACTATTTGGATAACCAGGTCAGATTTCAGAAAGATGATGTTTGTGATCACATAGAAAGAGAAGTCATAAAGGGGGAGAGGGTGTTAGTCAAAGCCAGCTCTGATCATGCCAAGTGGATTTCTAATTCTATCAGAGCAACTCTTGGTTATCCTCCTTTTTGTGATGATGATAATGTGGCAGAATCTGGGATACATCCTGCATATCTAGGAGGGGAGAGCAACCTGAAGTGGCTCAAGTCATCTACCTCCTTCAGATTTTGATATGGTTCAAGCTGAGATCCAGTATATGTATAGCCCATCTGAGGGTAAGCAAAATGTTATTCTAGAAAAGGTGGTTCAGCCAGTATCTGAGGCTATGCAAGAAGCTCTACAGAAAGAACAAGAAGCCAGACTGTCTAAGAAGAGGTTCAGAGAGCAAGCTGAACAAAGGCCTGACTTTGAGCAGTGGAGCCCCACTTCAAGAAACATTATCTTAACTGCATGGAAAGCTGCAAAAGATAATATTCAAGGTAGAAACAAATGGTTTTCTGAAATGGAGTGGAGAAAGCATGAATCAAGGCAAGAAGCTATAGTGCAATATAGAAGGAAGGCCAAGATGGGAAAGCTACCTCCTATTGCCCAGGAGCCTAGCAAGTACTTTCCCAAGCCATATCATTATTTTGAGAGGCAAAAGATTAAAGCTGAAGAGCTAAAGAAGAAGGAGCTGAAAGGAAAAAAACATGCTGATACTGGAGATGCTGAAGCCCCTGTGCAAGCAAAGATAAAGTCTGGGAAGGGCATAGTGATCAAGGAGGCTGATCAGAAATAGAATTGCATTATCTTAAGTTTACTATGTAATCAATTGTATTAAAACATTTTGTAAACTTTTGTATAATGAATATGAGAAAGTTGATTAGAACAATGTGTTGTGTGATATATTTATTTCATAATTGTTCTGAGATACTATCTGTGTATACATGTTTTGTTTGATACATGTTTATGTTTGCCCTATTATATAATCCTGCTTTACATCATGCTATGATTTTATTCTGTATGGTGTATATCATTGACTAAGGGTTATGACTTCTCCAAATAGGGTGAGATTGTTGGGTACATTGGTTTAAATATACCTGATTTGAAGAAGCCTCACCCTACTCAATGATATACATCAAAATGTATTTGATGTGTTTTGAGTTTAGTTGTGCAGGTTAAGTATTTGCAGGGAAGCAGAAAAGATTCTAAGTCCATGTGTCGACACCTAGAGGGAAAGTGTCGACATTTAAGAAGACTTGTGTCGACACCTAGGCAAGCAGTGTCGACACTTGGAGTAATTGTGTCGACACCAGGGATGCAGAGTCGACACCAGACAGAAAGTGTCGACACAAGGAGCTGTGTCGACACTCAATGAAGAAAAGTGCAGTGAAGCAGTGTCGACACTTAGCAGTTCTGTCGACACCCAGAGGAACTGTGTCTACATCAGAAAGTGTCGACACTTGGAGGCTGTATCGACACTCAGCAAAAGTCAGCAGAGTCTAAGTATAAGTGTCGACACCCAGAGCAATGTGTCGACACATAGCAGAAGAGTCAACACTTGAAGAAAGTGTCGACACAAGAAAGCATGTGTCGACACTCAGCTGAAGACTCAACACTTGAAGAAAGTGTCGACACAAGGAGGTTGTGTCGACACTTAGCAAAGTTCAACAATATTCTAAGTACAAGTGTCGACACAAAGGAGATGTGTCGACACTTAGCTAAAGTATCAACACAAGAAGAATGTGTCGACACAAGGAGCTGTGTCGACACTCAGCAAGTATCAAGACCAAAGACTTGTGTCGACACCAAGAAGATGTGTCGATACTGAACAAGTTCAACACATGAAGATGTGTCGACACAAATGAGTTGTGTCGACACTTACAAGAAGTCAACAAAGTACTGAAGAGCAAGGTCTTGTGTCGACACACATTAACAGTGTCGACACATGATGAAGAAGCTGTGTCGAGAAGTCAATTCTACAACACAATGGAGTTGTGTCGACATCTTGAAGGCTAGTGTCGACACTTAGTCTACTTGTGTCGACACTTAGTCTATAAGTGTCGACACTTAAAGACAGACAGTCTCGACACTTTCAGACAGTTACAGAATTTTCAAGAACTGACTGGATGACTTGACAGCTGCCATTCCAGCCGGTCCACTGCACCTGTCAGAGTTGTCAGAAATCAGTTAGGAACCGGACCAGCCGGTTACCATGAAGAAGGCCTATATATAGGCTTATACTGTCTACAAAAAAAGATGATCAACACATCAAGTGATTAAAAAAGAAGATCTAGTTGTACAACCCCATATTCGCTGAGCCAGACCAGGAGGCACAAACGGTCAGACAGGCTAGCCGGAAAGGTTCTCGCCCAGGTAGGCGGGAGCGCTTGCGCTAAGCGATAAGCTCCCGCCACATATGAGCTCTCGCCGCAAGGCGCCCCATGTTCATCGAGCCCAGATTGGCGAGCGCGGCCAAATCGTCGAACGAAGATCAACGCGCGAACGCTTGCGCCAGCCCCAGATCGTCTTAAAGAAACTCTCGCCTATATGTAGGCGAGACCGCTTCCGCCAGGCTCTGGCAGAAGGGTCTCGGCTCGGGGCTCTCGCCGAGTGGGGACCAGGGCCCTGGGTGGAATGACAAAATTGCCCTTAGGAGAAATTACTCCAGTACCCTCAGAAAAACAGCGGGATTCGGCTATGGGCAGACCAACTAGGGGCTTTTCAGTAATTTCAGGACAGCAAGATGCTATAAATAGACCCATAAGGGCTCCTTAGAAGGCAAGCGATCATTATCTCTCAAATTCCAGTGCTTTTTGAGGAGCTCCTAGCCCAGCTTTGGCTTTGGAGGGGAAGCTCTCAGAGATCTTCCGGGTGTGAGGTGGGACCTCCCTGTTGAGGCTATTGGGTCAGTCTTAGGTCCTTCGAATCCAGTCGAGCGTTGAGACTTGAGAGAAGTAAGTTTTGGCTGCACCCCTTTTTCTTTGAACTCCCGTTGAGGTCATATTTGGCTTCAACAGTTCTGGTGCGGTGAGCGTGGAAGGCAGCCGATTCAAGAAAGCCTCGAGTTTTGTCCCATGGCTGGAGGTGAAGGTGAAGGGTCAGGTTCTGGAGGATCCCCCACCCGGGAAGAGGAAGCAACGAAGAGGATGCTGGATGAGTTTAGGCGAAAGGTCTTGCAAATAATTAGTTTAGCCTTCTCGGCGAGAGGCGAGTGGGCCACCCCTCAGGTCCCAATAGAAGAGGTCCGCTCTTAGGCGAGAATGCCCCAGGGCATGCCGGGGAAAGGAGGTCCCGGCGCGAGGCTGGCGAGAGAGATGTGGCGGCAGCGCGGGAACTCTTCCAGGCCAGAGCCAGCGCCCGGGCAAGGAGGCGTTGACGGATCTGGGCGAGAAGGAAGCGCGGCGGTGCGGGAGCTCTTCCGGGGCACGGTTCTCGCTCTTCCTCGGATCGGTCCTGTCGGCGAGGCCGCGGGACGTGCCCTTCTCGCTAGGCAGGAGGCGAGAGGCCCCTTTAGCGAGCTCATCATCTCGGCTCGGTACGGTACCGGAGGGGTTCCGGGAGCCCGACATGTCCTACTACTCGGGGAAGATGACCCGGTACAACACGTACAGTGGTTTGAGGATGTTGTATCAATAAGGCAGATGACGGATGCCTTCAAGTGCCGGCTGTTTGCCATCACGTTGAAAGAAAAGGCTCGGGACTGGTTCCACCAGTTGCCAGCAAGGTCAATCTACTGTTTTTAAGATCTACGGAGAAGTTTCCTGTTGAGGTTATCAACCTCAAAGAAGCGGAAGAAGGAAACGGAGTGTCTGTTTGTGGTGAGGCAGAAGCCGGATGAGACGCTGGGTCACTATGTCGACCGGTTTCAGGAGGAGATCCTCTTGGTCCAGGAGGTTCCAGGGTACGCGCTGATGCTGGACTTCACCCTGGGGCTGAGACCGGGATTTTTTAGCATGGAGTTGAAGAGGGTGCCACCCCTCTCCTTTGAGGAGCTCATGGAGAGGGCGGCAAAGGAGATAGACTTCGAGAGAGCAAACCCAGCATTCGTCAGGAAGTTGGCCAAGCTAGCAGAGGATGATGTGAAGGAGCCGAGGGAACAGAGGGAGCAAAGGGAAGAAAGGAGAAGGGAGGAGCCCCGAAGGTTTGGGCAGCAGCAGGGTTGGGGGGGCCCGGGAGAGCCGAACAACCGGTTAGGTTGGAGGCCCCAGGAGGGTCGCCCCAGGGCCCAGGAGAAGGCTATCAGGGGAGAGATAACCTGCGGGAGGCCCCGGATATTCGATCGACCGGCATGGAGGCAGGAGCCGAGGGGTCATCCCCCACCACCGCAGGAGGCCATGGAAGTAGGAAGAGGGAGAGAGGAGCAGCCAGAGGAGCTCGGGGAGGAGGTAGAGAGGAGGGGAGACGGAAGAAGGGACGGGGAGGCGTTGCTCTTTTGTGACTTCCACCAGGAGGAAGGTCACGCGACGGCCACCTGTCCGGATATTCTTAGAGTTAAGAGAAGCGAGAGGAGCAGGGAGGCAAGATCCACCGGTGAGGATAGTGGAGGTGCAGCAAGGCGAGGCGGAAGATAGGTGTGAAGATCGGGTAGATGTATGGACCCGGGGGGGAATCGGGGTGATTCACGGAGGAGTGGGGATTGAGGCAATCCCGCAAGGGGAGCCTGCAAACCATGTACCGAAGGGGGGTGGCCTCCACCTCCCAGGTTCCCCCACTAGAAGAAAAGATTACTTTCTCATCGGCGGACATGCCAGACTATGAGGATCCTTTCTGTGACGCCCTGGTGATCCAGACGGCGGTGGAAAATTATACGGTCTCGAGGATACTGGTGGATAACGGGAGCTCGGTAAATGTCATCTTCAAGAAGGCCTTTGATGAGATGAGGGTTGAAGGGAAGAGGGTCTTGGCGTCGGATGGACCTCTGTTCGGGTTCTCCGGAGAGAGGAAAGAGGTAGAAGGAGGAGTAGGGTTACACGTAAGGTTGGGGGGCATGTCACGGAACTGTAGGTTCGTGATCGTGGATGCCCGAGCAGCTATAATGCCATCTTCGGGCGCCCCCTCATCAGCGCCTTTCGCTGCGTCCCCTCCTCGTTCCATCAGTGCCTCAAGTTCAACAATGGGGGGGGGTGTGTAGGTCAGGGTAAGAGGGGACCCGAAGGTGGCAAGACAATGTTACGTTACAACAGTCAACACCATTTCGTGGATGGTGGAGGTAGAAGAGTTGGAGATAGAGATGGAGGCCCTAGAGAAGGTTGTTGAGGAAGAGGAGATGGTCCTAGAGGAGGCAAGAGGGATAGCTGGGGAGGAAGTCGGAGAAGAGGAGACTGAGAAGCTGCAAGGAGATGTGCAGGTGGTCCGGGGGGACGGGGAGCAGGAGAGCCCGGATGGGGCGTTAGAAGTAGAAGGGCAAGCGGCAGAAGAAGTCGAGGGAGAGGCCCCGAGGGGCGTAATAGTCGAGCAGCAGCAGGAGGGGCGGGTAGAAGTGATGGAGATTGAGGAGGAGGGAGAAAGAGGAGAGCTGGAGATGGAGGAAGAGGCAAGGACCGGTTGGGAGCAGTCGCGGATGGAGCCGGCCGAAGAAGTGGTGGAGATGGAGGTCTCCACCAACGCAGGGAAAGTACAAAGGGTGCGGGTCAGCGGAGGCTTGAGTCTCGAGGCCCGGGAGCAGGTGCGGGCTTGCATTCAAAGCAACGTCGACATCTTCGCTTGGAGCGCGGCGGACATGCCGGGCATCGCTGCCGACGTAGCCTGCCACCGCCTGAACTTGGACGCCCGCACTCGCCCCATCCGTCAAAAGATGAGAGCCATCGCCACCAAGCTGGAGGAGCCCATTCGCGAGGAGGTCAAGAAGCTCCTGGAGGCGGGCTTCATCTCAAAGATCCAGTATCCAGGTTGGATCTCCAATGTGGTAATGGTAAAGAAGGGAGGTGGTAAATGGAGAATGTGTATTGAATTTTCTTTGTTGAATAAATCATGCCCTAAGGATTGCTACCCCCTGCCTCGGATCGACGTGTTGGTTGATTCAGCCGTCAGTTTTTCTGTCATGAGCTTTTTAGATGCTTTTTCAGGTTATCACCAGATCCGGATGCACCCTCCTGACACCAAGGATGTTTCCTTCATCATGAGGGAGGGATGCTTCAGTTACAAGATGATGTCCTTTGGGTTAAAGAACGTAGGGGCTACCTATCAGCGCATGATGGATCGAGTCTTCCGGGATCAGAGGGGGAGAAACTTGGAGGTCTACGTCGACGACCTAATGATCAAAAGCAAGTGCATGGTTTCGCACCTGCAAGATCTGGAGGAAACATTCGCCACCCTGAGAAGGTTCAAAATGAGGCTGAATCCCTTGAAGTGTGTCTTCGGGGCCAAGCCGCGGGAAGTTCCTCGGGCATCTCCTGACTCCGGCGGGGGTGGAGCCCAACCGGACAAGGTCAAGGCCATCCTAGATTTGGAGTCACCTCGCGATGCCAAGGAGGTCCAGCGCTTGACAGGCAAGCTGGCTGGGCTAAGCAGGTTCCTCTCCAGGGCAGGAGACAAGTGTTCTTCATTCTTTAAGGTGCTGTGGGGGAATCAAAGGTTCGAATGGACAGCCGAGTGCGAAGAGGCCTTCCAAGGGCTAAAAAGACAACTCTCTCAGGCTCCTCTCCTTCAGAGCCCAAAGGAAGGAGAGGACCTGACCTTGTACCTCGGGGTAGGAGCAGAGGCGGTGAGCTCCGTCCTAGTGAGGGAAGAAGGAAAGAAGCAGCTGCCCATCTACTACGTCAGCCGGATATTGAGGAAAGCAGAGCTTCGCTACCCCATCCTGGAAAAGCTCGCTTACGCCTTGGTCATCTCGGCAAGGAAGCTCCGGCCGTACTTTCAAGCACATTCGATTAGGGTGGTCACCGACCACCCTCTTCGCAAGATCTTCGAAAGAGTGGAGCACTCGGGGAGACTGGCTAAATGGTCCATTGAGCTAAGTGAGTTCGACATCTCCTTTGTCCCAAGGCTCTCCATCAAGGCACAGGCAGTGGCTGACTTCCTAGCAGACTACATCGTTGAAGTCGAGGGGGGATAACAGCAACCTCGAGAAGCATGGAAGTTGATGGTTGATGGGGACTCAGGAAGGCACTCCCTAGGGGCAGGGGTGGTGTTGACAAGCCCCCAGGGGGTAACCATAGAGCAAGCGGTCATTCTACATTTCCCCGTGACCAACAATCAAGCGGAATATGAGTCTCTGATCGCCGGCCTCCGCCTGGCAAAGGAGCTGGAGATTCAGGACGTGGAAGTTTTCACTGATTCAAAGGTAGTAGCATCGCAGATCCGGGGAGAATTTGAAGCTCGGGAGCCAACCCTCATCAGATATCTCTCCAAGGTAAGGGCGATCATCGGAGGATTCCGGTCATTCTCAATTCAACATGTTCCAAGGGAAGAAAGTGTAGCCGCCGATCGACTAGCCAAGTTCGAACCTCGGGGGGGAGGGACCTTGACGGAGCTATTCCGACCGGCTACAGAGGAAGGAGAGTTGATGCTGGTGGATCGGCAACCCTCGTGGGTGGATCCATTTGTGACCTTCCTGACCACCGGTGAACTGCCTGAGGGGACCAAGGTCGGGAGAAGCTTCAAGCGCAAAGCGGCTCACTACTTGATGATGGAGGGGGGTCTGCATCGTAAGATGTTGTCAGGGCTCCTAGCTAGATGTGTGACCGAAGAAGAGATCCCGAAGATATTAAGGGAGGTGCACTCGGGCGAGTGCGGAAGTCACTCTGGAGGAAGGACGCTGGAGGCAAGGGTGGTCAGACAGGGGTACTTCTGGCCCACCCTAAGGAAGGATGCCATGGAGTTTGTGAGGAGGTGTCAAAAATGTCAGCTCTACGCCCCCTTCAGCTCTTGGCAGCTCAGAGGCTCCGGAGTATCACAGCACCGTGGCCATTCTCTATCTGGGGAATGGACTTAGTTGGGCCCTTTCCTCCGGCTAGTGGGCAGAGGAGGTTCCTCTTGGTCATGGTCGATTATTTCTCGAAGTGGCTAGAGGTTAAAGCCTTAGCCAAGGTCACCTCGCAGGTCATAAGGAATTTCGTCTGGGGGGAAATCATTTGTAGACATGGGTTGCCCCAAGCAATAAGTGACCGATAACGGCCCCCAGTTTGCCAGCGAGGAGTTCATCAGCTTTTGCTCTCAACTAGGGATAGATCTCCGGTTTGCCTCCGTCCATCACCCTCGGAGTAACGGCCAAGTGGAAGCAGCAAACAAAATCATTGTAAACCTACTAAGAAAAAGGTGGAGAACTTAAAGGGGAATTGGGTGGAGCAGCTCCCATCGGTCCTGTGGGCACTACGAACGACCCCGAACACGGCCACCGGTGAGACCCCCTTCAAGCTCTCTCATGGGTGTGAAGCCGTCCTACCAGTGGAGTTCGAGGTCGGTCCCCGCGAGTCACAGCCGCGGGCGAAGGAGACGAGTCTTGGAGGGTGGAGAATGAGGAGGGGCAGCGCCTCTCGTTAGATATGGTGGAGGAACTGCGAGACGTGGCGGCTATCAGGCAAGAGGAGATCAAGCGACGGATGGCCAAGCATTTGATAAGCATGTCAGGGTCAAGCAGTTTGCTGAAGGGGATCTGGTGCTGAGAAAGGTTGACGCGGCAGGAAGATCGGCTCCCATGGGTAAGCTCCACCCGAACTCGGAAGGTCCATACATTGTGAAGGAAGACCTTGGAACAGGGGGATACTACCTACAGGACGTGGAGTGGAGGGCCCTAAGACACACTTGGAGTGGTGATGACCTAAAATGCTTCTACCCCTGAGGGGGGGAAGGATGTAACCATGTATTTCAAAAACAAATTTATTATACTACGTCGAGTGACTTTTTCTTAACTGTGGCCAAATTTTTCATAATATAACATAATCATTCGTTTTGTAGCACCCCGAGCTCGGCTCGGCCCCAGGTAGACCCGCTGCGCAGGCTCTCATCTAGCTGGCAGGTCCGAAGGCTCGCTTGTGGGGGATTGGTTTGGTTGGTTTGAGATCTTCATCGGCACCCCGAGCTCAGCTCGGCCCCAGGTAGACACACTGCGCAGGCTATCATCTAGCTGGCAGGTCCGAAGGCTCGCCTGTGGGGGATAGGTTTGGTTGGTTTGAGATCTTCATCGGCACCCGAGCTCGGCTCAGCCCCAGGTAGACCGCTGCGCAGGCTCTCATCTAGCTGGCAGGTCCGAAGGCTCGCCTGTGGGGGATAGGTTTGGTTGGTTTGAGATCTTCATCGGCACCCCGAGCTCGGCTCGGCCCCAGGTAGACCCGCTCCACAGGCTCTCATCTAGCTGGCAGGTCCGAAGGCTCGCCTGTGGGGGATAGGTTTGGTTGGTTTGAGATCTTCATCGGCACCCCGAGCTCGGCTCGGCCCAGGTAGACCCGTTGCGCAGGCTCTCATCTAGCTGGCAGGTCCGAAGGCTCGCCTGTGGGGGATAGGTTTGGTTGGTTTGAGATCTTCATCGGCACCCCGAGCTCGGCTCGGCCCCAGGTAGACCCGCTGCGCAGGCTCTCATCTAGCTGGCAGGTCCGAAGGCTCGCCTGTGGGGGATAGGTTTGGTTGGTTTGAGATCTTCATTGCTCGGCTCGGCCCCAGGTAGACCCGCTGTGCAGGCTCTCATCTAGATGGCAGGTCCGAAGGCTCGCCTGTGGGGGATAGGTTTGGTTGGTTTGAGATCTTCATCGGCACCCCGAGCTCGGCTCGGCCCCAGGTAGACCCGCCTGCACAGGCTCTCATCTAGCTGGCAGGTCCAAAGGCTCGCCTGTGGGGGATAGGTTTGGTTGGTTTGAGATCTTCATCGGCACCCCGAGCTCGGCTCGGCCCCAGGTAGACCCGCTGCGCAGGCTCTCATCTAGCTGGCAGGTCCGAAGGCTCGCCATAGGTTTGGTTGGTTTGAGATCTTCATCGGCACCCCGAGCTCGGCTCGGCCCAGGTAGACCCGCTGCACAGGCTCTCATCTAACTGGCAGGTCCGAAGGCTCGCCTGTGGGGGATAGGTTTGGTTTGGTTGGCTTGGTTTGGACAAGGCAGGAGGCGCATTGGGAAGGCAAAATGAAAAAGATAGGAAAGGTCTCGGCAGGGATAGATCTCGGCAGGGAAGTCCCCGCCAAAGAGACCTCGCAGTGAGGGGGCTTTCGCCAAGAAGACTCTTAATATTTTCGAACAAACGGGCGGGATCGTTAGGCGACGGGCCTGAAGGGATTCACGCAGGCTAAAGAGCACGGTTCCGTCCCAAGGGTTCGTGAGCCACGCTTCCGTCTGCCAGTTTGCAGCAGGTTCCCGCCTAAGGATACATGCAGGATCCCGCTGATCCATCACTAGAGAAGGCTATCTTAAGACGACCAAGGGCCTCGGCGGAAGCACGCACAGACAACATCCGACCACAACAATTACATCGGGCGCATTCACAATAACAGAGCGAGATATTTACAATAAAAACATTTGCATTAAATATATTAAATGAACGAACAAACTGGTAGCGTCTCGCGCTTTACATTGAGACAGAGAAAAAGCAGAGGCGGAAAGCAAAAGAAGAGGGGGCCCTCAAGGAGACAAATTGTACCCCTCAGAACTCCCGCTTGAGCTCCCGCTGGAGCTTTCGCCGGAGCTCTCCCCGGAGGTCTCACCACCCCCAGCAGGGGATTTCAGTACATTTGTGGGTGAGGTATCAGGGGCGCCCAGGGGCTTTGGATTAGGCTCGAAAAGCCAGGGAACGAGCTGTTGGGCAGTGATGTCTTTGCCCCTCCCATCCCAGCAGTTGACGTCTCGCAGTGTCTCTAGCGTCAACCTTACTGTAGCTTGCGCGTTCCCCTGGAGCAGCTTGTCGATATCATAAACCGAGTAATACTGGCTCTTCAGTCTCTCGTCCAGCGGGGGTGGCCGCACTCGCCTCGCCTCGAGACGCGCAATCTGCTCCCGCAGAAGAATGTTGTCGTATCGGGCTTGGGATAGCTCCTCGCGAAGAGCGGCTTGGGCGGAATCCTGAGCAACGAAAGGTTAGCCTAAAAGAGGAGAGATAAAGTGGCGAGAGCAAACGCTGGAAAAGGTCTCGCTTACCCCTTCCGCCTGGCGCGAGGATAGCAGCTGCTGGGCCTCGGCCAGCTCCTTGGCCAGAGTGTCCGCCTGAGCTACCGCATCGTCCCTAGCCTTGAACATGTCCTGGAAGTTACGGTCTATTGTGATGCTCCGGTGAGCACACATGTGCGCAAGCTCCAGCCCACGCATCAGGGCGCGAGTGGAGTCGTAGGCCAGCAGCCGGGTCGACATCCTGTCGTAGACGCTAGCATCCTCCCGGCTGTAGAGGCAGTAGCCTAAGGCGAAAGCCTCGCTGGTGACCTCGTCTCGCTCTGCCCAGCTTGGCAAGAGGGACGAGATCGAGACCTTGTTGGCGTCAGGATCCCATTGCAGCAGTGGCTTGTTTTCCGCGTCCAGGCACCTCATGCCGAGACCAAAATTGCGATGGCCCCGGGGCACCTCTTCCGATGGGTGGTGGCCAGAGGTCCCGGCAGCGGCACCCTCGCTTTCTGCGGCACCAGGGGCCTGAGGGATCTCGGCAGGGGTCTCATGGCCACCCCTGGTGGCCGCGATCTGGCTTACGGCCTGCAAGACCTCCTCAAAGGAGCGGCCTGCGGGGAGAGGTTGGGTGGGCGACACCACAACAGCCTTGCCCTTCTCGGTATCCGTTGTCTTGGGTCTCTTGATTGATTGAGGCGCGGGGGCACCGGGCTTTCGCTTCACGGGACCGCTTGAAGGGGGAGGGCCCGACTCTTTTCGGCAGGCTTGCGCAGCGGCTTTCGCAAGAGCCAGCGGGTCCTTAGGAGGTTGACTCCCTCCGGCGCGAGCCTCGTCGAAAGGCTGGCGTAGGGGGATCTCGCGCTCTCCTGCGAAAACAATAACAATAAGTTCCAACCTGGGAAAAGGCAAGGAAAAGACAGGTAAAGGCGAGACTCTACCTTCTCCCGGAAGTACAGGGGAGAGAGAATCGACGTCTCGCCGGAGGTAGAGGACGTCGAAGTCCTTGGTTCCGAAGAACTCAAGGAGGGCGCTCTCGCGCGAGCCCAAGGAGGGAGGCTTGTAGGCGGCATCCTCGTATTGGATGGGGGCAAGGGGTACGTTCCCGAAGTCGCCGGAAACGTAGATGAACCTCTCGCCCCAGTGATGATGCTTGTTGGCGAGACCGATTGTCTTGAGCAGTTGCCCGGAGAAGAACACCACACCTCCTTTCGCGCGGAAAGTAAACAACTTGCGAAAGATCGGCAAGCTAAACTCGATCCTCTCGGACCGCATATAACATATGAAGGCCACGAGAATCGCCACTGAATTTGGGTTCAGCTGAGCGGGAACCACCCCGTAATATCGGAGGGCCTGCCGCATCTCAGGCCACAGCGGGAGGCGGAAGCCCACCTCGAAGTGCTCGATGGGGATGGCGAGCTCCCCCTCCCCTGCGGAGTTTACCTTGTCGTAATTGCCCGGGTTCCGCGCAGTGAAGATGGCGGGAACATGTTGAGACTTGATCAGGTTGAACTCATCAACGGTGAGAGTGCAGGAAGGAAAAAGATGCTTCTGGAAAGCTTCCGCGCAGTTGGAACGTCCCTCGCCTCCGCCCGGCATCGCGATGAAGTTTGAAGGCGAGAACTACGAGAAGACGGCGAGAGCGAGAGCGGTACGAGAACGGAAGCAGAAGGTGGGGACAGGCGAGAGCTTTGGAGAGACCGCGAGAGCAACCGGAGAGGAGAGAGACTGGAATCGGAGAAATGAATGTGGTAGGTGAGCCTCCTATTTATAGAAAACTGTGGTAATGATGGTTGTTTTCAGAAAGGTGGCGGGGGTACAGCCGGCGCGTCCTAGGTCAACAACGCTTCGTTTTTCCCGCCCGAGTTTGACAGTGACCGATTGACTAAGTGACTAGCGCAAACATTGCGAGATGACATGCGACGGGCAGGGTAGGCGGAAGCGAGGTGGCTCTCGCCACCCAAGGACCCGGGAAAATAACTCATACGCATACAATAATAGAAAGTATTATAAAACCGAGTTATTGCTCTCGCTGAGCGAAAACGGGATAAAAAAAATAATAATAAGCGATAAGTGCAGAATCATTAGTTACGACTCTAAGCAAGTAAATAAGGGTACATCAGAGAAGGGAAGGCCTGAGGAAGAGGAGGGGAAGTCTCGCGCTTCAGTATGGCTCCCAACGCCATTTCCCTTGCTCCCACCGTCATTTTTCTCGGTCCCGCAGCTTGGTCCGGGGTGGCGCCTGCGGGTTGAAGTAGGACGACAGAACGCTGCATCCCAGGTCAACCCGGCGGGACAGATCCCGGATGCGCTCGATACACCTCTCGGGTGAGGATCCAGCGGTAGCTCCCCCCGGCCGGTCCATCTCGCCGATAAGGTAATCCCGCTCCAGGGTCTCTATCCTCTTCTCCACTGACAGGCGGAACTCTTTTGCCGCAAGGTCGCGGACCCGTTCTCGCCAGATAAGCTTCGACAGAACGGCGGCGACCTTTTTCCCCCGTCTTTTCGCGCTCCCGGCACCAGTCAGATCTCCTCCATCTCGTTAGACGAAGGGAAGGGAGAGCTCTCGCCATCTTCTCCCTCTCTTTCTTCTTCTTCTTCTTCTTCCTCCTCTACCTCAGCTTCAAGCCGTGAGCCCATGTCCCCTGTCAAAAGAGTCCCCATTTTAGCGGGAGCTAAAGGATAGCTGCGATAAAGTTTCCATATACCTTCAGAATGATGAGTCCCCCGGTTGACGACAGGCGAGAAGGCCCAGCCCCCCCCCCCCCAGCTCCAAAGAGGAGGTGGATTGGCTTTCCTTTCCGGGGGGGGGGGGGGGGGGGGGGTAAACTTTGCGAATGGTGATCCCAACTTGGTAAGGAGCGGGGGAGCGGGTCTCCTCTCCCGCTGGAGGGCTAGCGTCTAACAAAGGCACGGAGAACTCGGCAGTATTTCCTCCCGCCGGTAGGGAGGAATCAACCGCATGGGCAGACTAATTCGCAGCTCTCGCCCCGCTCTCCCGGGTGGCGAGATCTGGTGATGCGGAAACCGACGCTGCGAGAAATCAGGTCAGCATTTAAAGATTTAAGTCAAGGGCGAGAGGGGAACCTTTACCAGCGGTGTTCGGGTCAGGTGGAGGGGCCACCTCGGGAACCCGCGGTTGATCATCGTGATGGCTAGAGGGTGGATCCAAGGGTTCTCGCGGGGACGCGGCAGCATCGGGAACCGTCTCCTGCGAGAGATAACGCGTCAACTACTGAGCAGCTGGTGTTTTCAATAATTGGCATATCGAGCTTACCTTTCGCGGCGAGGGGCCGTCCGCGCGGCTAGGGGTCGGGGTAGGCGGGCTCCTGTTCTCGCGGGGAAGGTCCCGCTGAACCACCTTCGCCCTCTTCTTATTCTTCTTAGGAAGAGAAGGCTCAGCAACCGACGATTGTCTCGCTAGCCATGGAGCAACCAGGGCACTGTTAGCCCTGGCTCGCGCCTGTGTCGCGTTAATGCGGTCCTGCAGATCCTGCGGAAGCGGTTTGTCGGCACGCTTGGAAGGCATAGCGAGAGGAGGTGAGAGCTCAGGGGGAGAATGACGACTCGAGGGAAGTATTATGACAGTCTATCGACACACATATTTATAGGCACCGTACGACCCACCGAAAGATTCCCTGATGTTGACACGCGCTCAACGAATATTTTTGGGTTGGACATGTCTTTTCGAGCGCAGAGCTAGCTCAAAAAGAGCAGGGATTGTGTACAACCTCATATTCGCTGAGCCAGACTAGGAGGCACAAACGGTCAGACAGGCTAGCCGGAAAGGTTCTCGCCCAGGTAGGCGGGAGCGCTTCCGCTAAGCGATAAGCTCCCGCCACATATGAGCTCTCGCCGCAAGGCGCCCCGTGTTCGTCGAGCCCAGATTGACGAGCGCGGCCAAATCGTCGAACGAAGATCAACGCGCGAACGCTTGCGCCAGCCCCAGATCGTCTTAAAGAAACTCTCGCCTATATGTAGGCGAGACCGCTTCCGCCAGGCTCTGGCAGAAGGGTCTCGGCTCGGGGCTCTCGCCGAGTGGGGACCAGGGCCCTGGGTGGAATGACAAAATTGCCCTACGGAGAATTACTCTAGTACCCTCAGAAAAACAGCGGGATTCGGCTATGGGCAGACCAACTAGGGGCTTTTCAGTAATTTCAGGACAGCAAGATGCTATAAATAGACTCATAAGGGCTCCTTAGAAGGCAAGCGATCATTATCTCTCAAATTCCAGTGCTTTCTGAGGAGCTCCTAGCCCAGCTTTGGCTTTGGAGGGGAAGCTCTCAGAGATCTTCCGGGTGTGAGGTGGGACCTCCCTGTTGAGGCTATTGGGTCAGTCTTAGGTCCTTCGAATCCAGTCGAGGGTTGAGACTTGAGAGACGTAAGTTTTGGCTGCACCCCTTTTTCTTTGAACTCCCGTTGAGGTCATATTTGGTTTCAACACTAGCTATTCATTGAAGAATCAAGTGAAGATTTAAGTAGTTGGAGAGAGAGAGCTCCATCCAAGAAGACAGCCGTTGGAACCAGGCTGAGAAGAAGGGTTCAGATTTTGTTCTGAATCTTAAGTAGCAGAGATCAATGATCAACTGCAGAGGAGATCAATCTTATTGTGTTCTACATTCAAGAAGCTTTGAAGAAAGCCAAGTCAGGTTGATCTCAGCTGAGTTCTTCCAAGAACTCATCAAAAAACTCACAACTCTTCTCTCTTTTCTCTGAGTTGTAGGGTCTACATTTTGTATTCATATTATCTTGTAGGATCCTTAGAGATCTGAGTTGTAAGCCTGCAATTATTAAGGCTGAGTGTAGGGCCTGTGTGCCTGAGTGTAGGAGATTTGTATCTCTGAGTGTAGGCCTGTTGTGACTGAGTGTAGGCCTTGTGGCTGAGTGTAGGCTTTGTGAAGAAGCTGAGTGTAGGTCTTTGGAGAAGACTGAGTTGTAGGGCCTTCGGCCTGAGCTGTAGGAACCTGTTTTGGGGTTCTGAGTGTAAGATCTGAGGATCTGAGATAGTGGAGGAGTTTGGCCGAATCTAGTACACTACTAGATAGGCGAAAGGGGAAAGTGGATGTACCCAAACCTTGGGGAACCACTATAAACCTGGGTGTTCACTGTGTGCATGTGTTTTGCTGTGATTGCTGACTGATTGCTGTGAGACAGTAGTTTCAATTCTGTGATATAATCTGAATTCTGCCTAAAAAGTTAAAAAGATTTAAGTCACCTATTCACCCCACCCCCCCTCTAGGTGATTAGGTACAATATCTTTCAGGCAGGGCGCGGCCGGCCGCACCAGGCGCCTCTAGTGGAGGCCTCGAGAGGGGAGGTTCCGCCGGCCAGGGTGGGTGGCGGGATTGTCGCACCTTGCGACCGCGGGTGCTCGGTCGCGAGGTGCGGCCCCTCGGCTGGCCGGAAGCCGGGCCGGCTTGAGCCGTCCCGCCGGCGGCGGGATGGGGGGGGGCGGCTGACCCCGATGGCCAGCCCCGGGCGGTTGGGAGGATGGGGTCTAACGCGTGCGGGTCGCGCGCGATTGCGCGTGCCGATCACGCGTGCAGCTGTTCCCCATGATCTATATTTAGGATGATGAGATCATGGGGAGTGGGCTATCCGCACCCCCAATTATTCTATAAATGGGCTTGGCCCCATCATTTATTTATTTATATTTGTATTTATATATTTATATCTAAATTTTGCTTATATATTTATATGTATAATAATTATAAAGACATTTTTTTGCTTATAGTTTTTGTATAATATTTTTGTATGATAAATAATTATTAAAAAATATTTAATATTAGTCTCGTATTGTAGGTCTCGAAAACTTTAATTTTATTGATATAATTATATGGCACAATTTGAAAAATATATTGGCTGACATGTTAATAATAGCTTTAATGCAATGAAGAATATAGATGATTGGAGATGCTCTAAAGATGTGCAAAAAGGTAGAAAATCAAACTTAAAACTCATACGTGGCGATGCATGCTTGGTGTAGACCTTTTGTTTCATTTTTTGTCTTTGGGAAAGTCATTTTAACCCGCACTTGTTGCGGTCAGCTCAAAGCTTCTGGCAGATCGGACTAAATTGGCCGCATTAGACTGTGGAGCGGCCGAGCTCGCAAACAGTCTCATAATAATTAGAGAAATGCACAAGACTATTTTTAACGTTGAAAACCCGTAAATTGGGTAAAAACTCACGTGAACGGTTTAGTGTCAGTCAAACTTCACTATCAGCGGCGGTTTACAAGGTATCAGAGAATTTGAGTGTGGCAGGTCGCTTCTCGTTACAGCTTTGTGGATGATATAATACACAGGTGCGCTTGGTGTGCGACAGGCCGCCTCACACAAAGCTCAAAATCTATCTCTTTCTGTTGGCGGTCGACGCTTTCGGATGTTAAACAGATACTCTGCGCAGTAGTGGCGCGCGTATAGTAGGAGATTTGTTTGTGTGGATTTGCAGTATGCCTAGCACGTAGCCACGTAGGACAATTTTTTGAGAGGCTGGCGGTGCGTTTTTTTCTCCGGAGCGTCATCGACAAATTCTCGGAATAGTGGAAGGAAGGTGGCTCGTTAGAAGATTTCGGCAGAGCTCCAACATGTAGGATAAGAAGACTGCGAGGATAAATTAGAAATGAGAGAAGTCTGAGATCGCTATCTATAAACCACAATCCCCCAAATTATTAAGATCAGCCTAATTTTAATATAGTTCTAGATGCATATTATTTTATAATATTATATATATGCAAACAATGATTATTACACTTATTTTTTCCCACTCACGACGGCGGTTACACGGGTGTTTACCCACGTAACGGACGACGCCAATTGCGAGAGAAAGACCGGACGGCGGAGAGGGGGTCACTGTTGATGGTTTGCGGGTGACAAGCCCCACTGGCGGCCGGCCGTCAGTGGACGAGGAAAATTGTGGCCTGTCGCGGGCGCGCAAGGCGGAGCGGCCAGGCATAGCGCTCGCCGTGGCTCGCGGCCATGGCCGGCAACACACCGGCCAGAGAGATTGGGCGCGGTTGGCCTTGCTTTGCGGCCATGGTGCTGACCGCTCCACGGTCGCGGCAGGCCTCACACACCAGCCACGGAGGCGGGGCACAGCCAGCCGCGCCCAGCGGCCGCGGTGCCTGCCGCTCCATGTGACTGCGGGCTCGCGGAACCGGGGTGATGTCGCGACTGGCCGCATACGCGCTGGGGAGGCCACGCACGGCGCCGGTCGTTCCTTGCGGACGCGGCGCCGGTCGCTACACGCGGTCTCGGTCTCGGTCTCGTGATCGCAAGAGGGGCCTCGGTCGGTCACACCCGCCGGCCGGGGAGGCCGTTGCCGGCGCCGCCGCGCACACCGTCTCGTGAGGGGCCGAAAGTTGGGGGGGGGGGGGGGGGGGGGGGGGGCGGCGGCGATGGCCAGCCGTTTCGGCCGGCCGCGGGCGGTTAGCTGTGCGCGTGGTGGAATCCAGTGCGTGGATCGCGCTTCGATCGGGAGTGTCGACCACGCGTGCGGTAGTTACCTTCATCATTCCCATCAAGTTAGTGGGGGTCTTGAGTCACCGGTTAATTACACTCAGTTTGTTTTTATAAACTACACATGACCCCATCACTACTCCTAGTGCTGCTACCCAACATTCGAGTTATCAAGTCTGATGGATACTTGACTCTTCTTTCTGCTCCTCTAAAACACCATCGTTAGTGTTGATTTGCTCATAGAGATCGTCTGAATTGAGGTCCATGAACGGCTCTGTTTGGGAGAGCTTATGATGATGAGTAAGCAATTTTCTAAAAGCAAAAGCTACAAGTTTTTTGTTTGTTTTTGCAGATTTTAAATAAGTGATTATTTTAATACAGCTTATAAACGTATTATTAATGAGTGCTATACCCCCAGCTTCCGCTCCCGTATAATCGCTCATTGCTCAACCCTAAAAATCGCGACTGGAATCTGGAATGTTTTCTTCCTCCTCCCGATCGCGCGCTCGACTGCCCCGATTCTCCCCGCGACTGTGAGATTCCAGTTGCATCGGCGACTGCCCTGATCGCGCGCTCGACTGCCCCGATTCTCCCCTCGACTGCCGCCAATCTCTCTCGCCGTTGTTCCCTCTCGCCGCCGATTTCTCTTTTCTCCGTTAACTCCCACCGCAGATTTCTCTCGCCGCCAATATCTCTCGCCGCTTGACTTCGAGTTCTATCGGCGGCTAGTTCCATCCTCGGTTCAGACTCGCACTTGCATAGCTTGCCCTTCTCCTCTATACCGGTGACATCCTCGGCTCAAACTCCAGTTGCAGAGCTTGCATTCTATCCGACAACAGAACGAAGGTTTGCTCTGCCTCCATTTCCCCCTTTTTTAGAGATGAAATTCTAGGTTTTTTCTTCTGGTTTGCTCTTCTCCAGTTCATCATAGGTTCAAGTTTTTTACTTCTGGTTTGCTTTTTTTCCCTTGGTGGATACAGTATTCCAACAATGGCTCAGATTACAAGACAATGTAAAAAAATATAAAAGATTTTACTCACCAAAGAATTATAACTTTGATGGAATATTTGGGGGATCAGTATTTGGTGGAGTAGGATTTATGGTGCAGCCCATATTTGGCAAAACTAGTATTTAGATTTTTGAAGTGAGGAGTGAAAGATTTTACTTTATGGGTAAAGTTTCATACCATACAACACTAAAAGAGTGTCTATCCAAAGAGACTTTAGAAGTTATGAAGCTTCAGCAATGCATATAGTTATAAGATAATATAGGGGGGTGCGAAGCTTCAAATTACACACACAGTTATAAGATAATTCATGGGCAAATCATTCATATTATACACTACTCAAAGAAGACACCTAAACAGTTTTTTAACCATGTACCATTGAAGCTGCCCCCAAAACTATCTTAGAAGTCACATATTATACACTACTAAAAGATTGGGGGTAAATAAGTCGATAAATCTTTTAAGAGCATGAGAAATGTAGAGAATATGGAAGTCAACGGGGATCAAACAAGCAACAATTTAATGAAGTAATGAGAGAATATTTGGAGCAAAAACATAGAAAAACATTATAATATCCAAGAATGAATTTGACTTTGACCCAATGTAATTGATGGAGTGTGTTTACTTCATCTTAGATTCAGGTATTCCTATTTACCTTCACAATTTTTTTCGCTTGATGTTACGTTGAATTGTGTTGTTTTGGTGATGTTGATTCTGCCTACTTCTTAGGTATCATTCCTTTCAACTCAAATATGTTTTTGTGTAGGTCAACGTTATTATAATGATGATCAAAACAAAAGGAGGACTTTCAGCGTCGTGGGACTCAAACGACATCACAATTTTTTGTGACCTATGCATTAGGGAGATCGAGTTGGGTAATCGGCCTACTACCCATTTTAGTAACGATGGGTGGAAAATTTTGATTGTTTTATATAAGGAACGCACGAGAAAAAATTATGATCGCTTGCAAATGAAAAATAAGTGGGATCACTTAAAGAGAGAGTGAAAAATTTGGAAAGAACTTAAACATGGCAAGACAGGGTTAGGTTGGGATCAGGAGAAGAAAACCATTGCAACATCAGAAGAATGGTGGGAGGAAAAACTGAAGGTCAGTATCTATTTTGTTTTAAGTATAATGCGGTCTCATTTTTGGAAATTTACATTGCTTTTGTGTAAGTGATTCCTGCTGCAAAAAAAATTCGATATGTCGGAATTGCACCTGAATTAGAAGATAAAATGAATCGAATGTTCAGTGATGTGGTTGCGACAGGTGAGGATTCATGGGGACCATCACTAGGTAGCCTGCCGGTTTATATGGAGAATGTTGACAGAAAAGAACAAAATTTGGAAGATGATATGGATACAAGCTTTTGGACATGAAGAAGTTGGTGGCAATACATCAACTACTATTGGAAATGCCTCGACCTCATCTGGCAAAAGAAGAAAGATTATAAAGAATAAAGGGGTAGCTATATCATACATGAGGGAGTTGCGGGAATCCGCTCTTGCAATGAAGCCTCCTCCAGTTGCCACTATCAGGGAGGCAGTGGAGTTGATCAGCAGTATTCCAGATATGCGTTCTGACCTCGACTTATACTACTTTGCTGTGAACTACATTAGGGACAAAGACAACAGAGAGATTTTTATGAGTATTCCAGATGATTTACGAGTCCGTTGAATCAAAAATGCTTATGCGAATAGGATACAGTGATATATGTTATGATCTTTTTTTGATTTTTTTTAACTCTGTTAGTTTAAATCATGAAATTAGCAAATATAATTGTTGAGATAACTAATGTAGACATTCAGCTTTCAGATATTAGCCGTTCATGTGATCATGTGCATGTTTACTACTTTTTGTATTATCTATTTTCATAGTTTGTTCAACAAATGAGATCTATTTTACTGGAGTTTCACTTTGCAAAGGAGGCCTATTTTATTGGAGTTTCACTTTGGAATGTTGATATGCTGAAATTAGCAACTGTACTATATTAGATTAATGTGAATCATGATCATGATTTTATTTATGAAATTTTGTATGTTTGTTTTTGATTATATTGTCGTTTTCCAATGTAAATAGAAAAAATTATTGTTTTATTTATGAAAGTAGTTTAGGAAAAATAAAAAGCAGAGAATAAATAGAAAGTAGTTTTTGAAAGTAGTTGTTTTAATAAAAATTGTTATATTATAGGTAATGAATTCGCATGACTCTTCCAGTGAAGATTATGAAGAATCAACCTGCCTTTCTCCGGAACGTGTACAATATGTGGAATAATGTAGTATAATTGCATCTACTATTGCTGAGATAAATAATATTATACGTGAGACAAGACCATGCATGACTTCTGCTCAGACAGGAGACCAATGGGTGAAAGAGTTACTTGAAGGGCATCCAGATAGGATTCATGATGCATTTAGAATGTCAAAGCGTATATTTATTGATTTACTTCACAAGCTCGAATAGGATCATGAGTTACAAGGATCACAACGCACAACCTCGCGAGAAGTGCTAGGAATTACATTGTATATCTTAGCACACTGAGACTCTATGAGATTAACAAAAGAGCAATTTCAGCACTCAACTGAAACTATAGGTAGATATTTCTCGAAGGGCCTAAAATCATTGTTGTTACTATCAATGGATGTTATAAAACCAATTGATTGTCATTAGAGACATACCTGTGGAAATAAGGTATGATCGTCATTACATGCCATTCTTTAAGGACTGTGTTGGTGCAATTGACGGTACACATGTAGATGCAAGAATAACCACTGAAGACCAAGTTAGATATATTGGGAGTCATGGCACCACAACATAAAATGTGATGCTTGTTTGTGACTTCAATATGTGCTTCACATTTGCATTAGCTGGATAGGAAGGATCAGCTCATGATAGCTGCATCTTAGCAAGCGCATTAAGAGACGACAGACTGTATTTTCCGCATCCTCCTCAAGGTAAAATGTTGAATAAATATTCATATACTTTTTAAACATTTTAAATTATTTTAACATATTAAATGATTGCAGACAAACATTACTTACAAGATGTTGAGTACCCATTAAAAACAGGGTACTTAAAAACGTATCCAACAACAAGGTATCATTTGACAGATTATGCACAAGGTAGTCATCCAGTCCAAGGAAGACATGAGCATTTTAATAAAGCACATTCATCTCTTCGAAGTGGGATAGAGCGGACGTTTGGACTTTGGAAGAAAAAGTGGGGCATTCTACAGAAAATGCCGCAATACAGCTTTAAGAAACAATGCTCAATTGTTATAGCAAGAATGGCTTTGCACAACTTCATTCGTAGGCATCCATCTCGATGGGATCCCAAATTTAATGCTTGCGATGCAGATGACTCATTCATTCCACTAGATGATGCGGACACTACAACAAATGATGATATTGACACTGATATGTTGGATGTTGGGGGTGCTGATCAGATGTCTGCATTACGAGATAATATTGCTGAGGAATTGTACAACGCACGCAGGTAAATTATCTAGAATTTTATTTATTTTTTGTTGATTTTTAATATAGTACCATTTGATTAACATCGATTTTTAATATGCTATAGGTGAAGATAAATGGCTAGAGAAGATGTTTCGCTATAATTATTAATATTTACTTTTTGTTCAGTGAATATTGTTAATCATTTATGTATTATTACATGTTTAATTTTGCCTACGAAGAATATTTATTTCAATTTTTTTGTTTTTTTTAATTTTTTTTTCCAAAAAGCCGTTCTTCCAAACAACATAAATTATGCTTAATGAAAAATCACTAATCGATCATCACTTATCCACAAACCGTCCAAACACTCTACAACTTATTCATAATGGCTTTTGTAAAATCTCCATTAAATCACAACTTTTCAATCATCAGTTTATTCATCATCACAAGCTCTCCCAAACAGAGCCAAAATCTCCAACGTCCTGTGTCGCATAATCAAACATGAGATCAAGTAATGGGATTGGAGGAGTCCGGGAGCCATACGGTCGCGATCGAGCCCGCTGATACCTACGAGAAGTCGGGGGATTGACTAACGACAAATATGACATCATCGACTCTAAAGTTTGGGAGCAGACCCGATCCATAACCAGCTTCACCGCAATAGGTAACGTAGGTGAAGAAGGGGAGGCCACCGCCATTCCCTCCTCACCCACCAAATCCTCCAACAGAGGGTCTCACCACAAAGGCTTTCCGATACAATGAAGCTTGAATTGGAGCTTTGGCTCTCTTAGTTCTCTTACAGTAACCAATAATATGTCATTGCTTGTGACACCGATAGCAATAAAGTAGATTCCTCTCAAATGTGACTGAGAATGAGTGAGTTACATGATTCCAGCTTGCTCCAATCGCCCTCATGACGATACACGAGGGTGGCAAAGAATTGTCATTAATTAGCGTGCGATTGACACGGGGCTCCACTCCTACGACCAAGTGCTACAGTACCGAGCCGGTGATGGCCCGGCGGGCTTCGCCCACCTCCCGACGGGCTGCGCCCGCCCACGGAAGAAGCCCGCCTCACTGCGGGTTGCGTCCGCCCCCGGCGGAAGCCCGCCTCCCGGCGGGCTGCGCCCGCCCCCGGCGCAAGCCCGCCTCCCGGCGGGCTGCGCCCGCCCCCGGCGCAAGCCCGCCTCCTGGAGGGCTGCGCCCGCCCCCGGCGCAAGCCCGCCTCCCGGAGGGTTGCGCCCGAATCCGGCGGAAGCCCGCCTCCCGCGGGCTGCGCCCGGCCCCGGTGACCTTCGGTCGCATCAAGGAGGGTCTTGCCCTCGTCCCGGCGGGCGGTGCGGCCACACAGCGGGCGGTTCCCGCCCCTGACGTGCCTGAGAGCGAGATTTAATTCCCGCGTAAGCGAGATTAAATCCCGCACTTAGGCGAGATTAAATCCGCCTAAGTAGGCGGGATTTAATCCCGCCTGGGCGGGATTAAATCCCGCACTTAGGCGGGATGTAATCCCGCACTTAGGCGGGATGTAATCCCGCCTAACCAGGCGGGATGTAATCCCGCCTAAGCAGGCGGGATTAATCCCGCCTATTTAGGCGGGATTAAGATTAATCCCGCCTATTTAGGCGAGATTAAGATTAATCCCGCTCCAGCGGGATTAATCGGCCAAAAATAGGTGTGATTTTAAATTTCACCTGAGACTAATCTGTACATTAATCCCAGATGGGATTTAGTCCCACACTGCTCGTTTCCTTTTTTTTTCTTTGGGTATATATTAGTCAGCGTTCCAATATGAAGTGTAATGTTATTGTGGGCCTGAAACCGGTGGGTTGTTGGGCTTGCTGTCTTTCTTGGCGTGTTTCTTAAGCAATGTTTGTGTTTGATTTTGTAGCCCGTATTTTAGATTGGGCTGGCTTTTTGTAAGTTGCGTTACAAAAATATGTAGATTTGAGAGACTCTATATAGGTTTAGGAGACCTAAGGAAAAATATGAACGACCCCGATTTGTTGTTGTGATCAACGGTTGCGATCAAATGCATAATTTACATTCAACGGCCGTGATCGATCGTGATCTGATTCTATAATTCAAAATTATTTCTTTAATGTATATATATATATATATATATATATATATATATATATATATATATATAGAGAGAGAGAGAGAGAGAGAGAGAGAGAGAGAGAGAGAGTTAAAATATCTATGGAGCATTTAATTATTGTGGAAATAAGATGGTAAAACCGTAAAAGAGAATGGAAATTTGAAAGAGGTCAACACCCTGATCCTCATACTATCTCCATCTCGATACTAAAATAATTTTTCACACAAAATTCAAAATTAATCAATAGAAATTGAAAGAAAGAGAACGTAATTTTAAAAATTAAATTTAATTGTGAAAACATATAAAATATGAAAAAAAATGTAATAACTAAGTGTATAATTGTAAATAACAATGTTTTACTAAACCGTATTTTCTGTGTGTATATATATATATATCTCCAACACTTATAAAGAAATATCTAATCGTTTTTAAAGTCATGATTTTAAAATCTATAGGAGCAATCCTACTATCGCATTTTACTCATTTATTTATCACCGTTCAATAAAAATCTTAGATGTCCTAGAGCTATAGAGACTCAAGAGAGAAAAAGGGAAGAGAGAGGGAAGAGAGAAAGAGAGGGAGAGAGAGAGAGAAAGAGAGGGGAGAGATTGAAAATTAATTTTTGTACATCAAAATATACGTTTTTTACAAAATAAAAATAATAATATTGATGTATATTTTGAGTAATCATATGTATATGTTGCAGGCGCAGCCCGCCTTGATGCAGGCGTAGCCCGCAACGACACATGCAGCATGGGCGAAGCCCGCAATGACACATGGAGCACGGGAGAAGCCTGCAAGCCAGGTAATGTCGCACTTGGCCGTAGGGGCGGAGACCCGTGTCGGGCACTCGTGTGTATATATATATATATATATATATATATATATATATATATATATATATATATATATATATATATATATATATATATATCTATATCATATATATATACACATACATACAAATGACAGGCATGTGCCTTCGGCCCTGGAGGCATTCGGCGGGGGTGCGACAATCGGCAGGGTGCGACATTCGGCTGAGTGTGACATTCGCCGGGATGCGACATTCGCCGGTAGTGCGACATTTGTCGTGGGGACGACATTTGTCTTGGGCGGCGACATTTGCCGTGGGCGGCGACATTTGCCGTGGGCGGCGACATTTGCCGTGGGCGGCGACATTTGTCGTGGATAATACCCGCCCATATGACCTCGTGCGACAGTACCCGACCGGCGACGACGGACTTCGCCCGCTCCCGGTGGGCTTCGCCCGTCCGCAGCTGACTCCGCCTGACACGCAACATATACATATGAGTACTCAAAATGACCGTAAAAAATATAAATCAAGAATACAATTTTTATTTTGTAAAATAAATTATATTTTAACGTTAAAACATTAATCTTTCTCTTGTCATCCCTAGCTAGAGACAATAGGTTTAGGGTATCTAGTGTTTTTATTTTTTGTATTTTAATATTGTAAAGTTGTGTAATTACCTAAAAAGATATTATCTTTATAATATACTAATATGGAGTTAGGGACATCAGACAATGTTTCATCAAAGAGTAGTTTTTGTATATTAGTAGAGATATATATAGTAGCATCTTCAAACGGGTTTCGCCCGCTCTCGATGCATCGCTACGGGCTTTGCCCGCTTGGCAAACAAGCAGGCTTCGCCCGCTTGGCAACCAAGCCGGCTTCGCCCGCTTGGCAACCAAGCGGGCTTCGCCCGCATCCAGGCGGGCTGTGCCCACATCCAAGCGAAGCCCGTTCGAAGAAGAACACCGTCATTCAAAATCCCGGAGAAGAACACTTGATGCTCAAATTGACATCTTATTAACACTTGATGCCCTAATTAACAGCAAATTCATTGATTCATGAGTTATATTATGTGCTTTCCTTACTAATGTCAACATTAACATACAAAATTTTACAATGGAACCATAAATATTAACCTACCGTGAAAATTTTGGACATCAAACATTCATAAAAGTACGTAAGAAAGTAAGAGAATTATCAAATACTTGTTGAGAACTCCCCATTATATAAAAAGAAAGTATTTAAATTAAAGACAAAAATATAGAGATTTGGATATACCTAAAGGATGAAAAACTTGTGGATGGAAAGATGATTCCAAGTCAAGAGATGGAATCTAGCATCTCTTAAGATTTCCCATGATTACTGTAGATAAGAACGTCTATTCAGATTTTGGCTCTACAAAGGGATGGTTGCTTGGTGTTTTTATTGATATCTATATTTCACATGCCTTTGTGACTGTTATGCCAGTGCTTATTGTGACCCTTGCATTTGTGTTCTTCAGGTTGCAGCTAAGCAGAAAAAGACAGCTTTCCCTCCAAATATTATGCATTCTCTTGATGGTTCGCTCATGATGACGACGACTATTTCCTGCAGAAATTCTGACAAAAGATCATTTTTAACGCGTTCTTCTCTGCATGTATAGGAAGAATCAAGATGCAATGTTTAATTTATGGAGAGTATTCTTGCAAATCAAGATTACTCATGTTGCTTTAGTGCGCCTCTCTCAATCTTAAAGTATTTTGGCCACGTCACTGTGATGTTTGGTCAGAATGACATGATTTTTAAGCAATTTTTTTCTACTCTAAATTCTCAAAAATATTTTTGCTAAACATTTTAGCTATTTTCCGCAGCATAAGCAATAGTGTGCTTCATCAAAAATGGTGTCGCCCGTGCGAAAAACTATCCACCCACATATGAGGGTAAAACTCAAGCTCTTAGATTTATGCGTGGAGGAAATGCAATAAGATAAAACTCAAGCTCATTCTTGATTTTTTTTACCATTCCAATTGAAAAACTCAAGCTCAATTTGGATTATTAGTAATCACAAAAAGATAAAATATAAAAGAGAAAAAAGAACCCGCGCAGGGGCCGCTGCCTCCCTATGCCGCCGCCGGCAGCCTGTCCGGCGCCCACCGGGTGGTTCGCCGGCCTCCGGCGAACCCGCCAGGAGTTGTCTGGGGGCGAGCGGGCAAGACTACCAAACATAAGATAATGACATGCTAATACTTGTCGATCATTTGATTCACTAAAGCATTTGAAAGAACTCATTACCTTTGACATGAGCTACATCCGGGCCACAGTTCTCCATCAAAGTAGTTGCCCTACATTTTTCCATGTTTCTCTTCTCCACATGCACAACTTGGGAATTTATTAACAAATATTAGTGTAATTCGACGATTAGAGTATAAGCTTTTCAAATGCTCTAACATCTTTAGTGTTGAAACATTAAGGAAACCATAGCATGTATGTTGGGTACATTGGAATAAATGTACCTGATTTGAAGAAGCCTCACCATACTCAATGATATACATCAAAATGTATTTGATATGCTTTGAGTTTAGTTGTGCAGGTCAAGTATTTGCAGGGAAAGCTGAAAAGTTTCTAAGTCCATGTGTCGACACCCAGAATAAAAGTGTCGACACTTAAGAAGACTTGTGTCGACACCTAGAGAAGCAGTGTCGACACTTGGAGTAATTGTGTCGACACCAGGAATGCAGAGTCGACACCTGAAGGAAAGTGTTGACACATACAGGAAGTGTCGACACTCATTGAAGAAATGTCCAGTGAAGCAGTGTCGACACCCAGAGGAACTTTTTCTACATCAGAAAGTGTCGACACTTGGAGGCTGTGTCGACACTCAGCAAATTCCAACAGAGTCTAAGTACAAGTGTCGACGTAATGAAGAATGTGTCGACACACAGCAGAAGACTCAATACATAAAGAAAGTGTCGACACTTGGAGGCTGTGTCGACACTCAGCAAAGTTCAACAAATTCTAAGTACAAGTGTCGACACAAAGGAGAAGTGTCGACACTCAGAAAGTATCAACACAGAAGGCATGTGTCGACACCAAGAAGATGTGTCGACACTGAACAAGTTCAACACAAGAAGATGTGTCGACACAAAGAAGTTGTGTCGACACTTACAAGAATTCAACTAAATACTAAAGAACAAGGACTTGTGTCGACACACAATATCAGTGTCGACACATGTTGAAGAAGCAGTGTCGAGAAGTAAATTCTACAACACAAGGAGTTGTGTCGATACCTTGAAGGCTAGTGTCGACACTTAGTCAACTTGTGTCGTCACTTAGTCTGTAAGTGTCGACACTTAAAGACAGACTGTCTCGACACTTTCAGACAGTTACAGATATTTCAAGAAGTGACTGGATGACATGACAGCTGCCATTCCAGCCGGTCTACTGCAACTGTCAGAGTTGTCAGAAAGCTGTTAGGAACCGGATCAGCCGGTCACCATGAAGAAGGCCTATATATAGGCTTATTCTATCAACAGAAAAAGATGATTAACAGATTGAAAGTTGTTGAAAAGCAATTCATTGAAGACCTTCTAGTGAAGATCCAAGTAGTTGGAGAGAGAGATCTCCTTCCAAGAAGACAGCTGTTGGAACTAGGCTGTGAAGAAAGTTTCAGACCTAGTTCTGATTCTTAAGTTGCAGTGATTGAAGATTAGCTGCAGAGAGTATCAACCCTATTGTGTTCTACATTCAAGAAGCTTTGAAGAAAGCCAAGTGAGGTTGATCTCAGCAGAGTTCATTCAAGAACTCATTAAGAAACCTAACAACACTTCTCTCTCATTCTGAGTTGTAGGTTTACACATTGTATTCTTAATTTCTTGTAGGATCCTTAGGGATCTGAGTTTTAAGCCTGAAATTATAAAGGTTGAGTGGTAGGGCCTGTGTGCCTGAGTGTAGGAGATTCATATCTCTGAGTGTAGGCCTTGTGGCTGAGTGTAGGCCTTATTGAAGGCTGAGTGTAGGTCTTTGTGAAGACTGAGTTGTAGGGCCTTGGGCCTGAGCTGTAGGAACCTGGTTGGGATTCTGAGTGTAAGATCTGAGGATCTGAGGTATAGTGGAGGAGTTTGGCCGAATCTTGTACACTACTAGATAGGCGAAGGGGGAAAGTGGATGTACCCAAACCTTGGGGAACCACTATAAAACAGTGTGTACTCTGTGTGTGAATGATTTTGTGGGTACTGTGTTTTATGTTCTGTGAAATCTGTGCTTAAATCTGCCTAAAAGTTTTAAAAGATTAAGTCACCTATTCACCCCCCCTCTAGGTGATTAGGTACAATTTTTTTCAAGTGGTATCAAAGCGAGGTTGCTCAAAAAGGACATAACTGTCTGAGTAGATCATGTTGGCAGATTTAGTATAATCAAGTGCAGAATCAAGAAAATCAAGAAGATGGGTTCCACAGAGAATCACAAAGAACTTGGCTCCATGAAGTTGCCAATTTGTAGAAAGGAGATCTTTGGCATCTGGAAGGAAAGGGTTAGGCTATTTATGGAAGCCTCTGAACCTAGAATCTATATCACAGTTAAAGAAGGGTCATATGTGCCAATGAAGGTTTCTGTGTTAGATGCAAATCAGAGAACACCTAAAGACTATTCTGAAATGACCAAGGATGAGATTATTCTATCTACAATGGACAAAAGGGCTCAAAATATCATTGTAAGTGCCATAGATGATGCTACATTTCATAACTTGATACACTGTAAAACATCAAAGGAGATGTGGGATACTCTGATAGTGTACATGGAGGGTTCAAAAGAAGTTAGACAGGACAGAAAGTCTTTGTTAAACCAAGAATATGAGAGCTTCAGACAAGGAAGGTCTGATAGTATAACAGAATGCTACAAGAAATTCTATAGGATAGTTAATGAGCTAATGTCCTATGAAAGAGAATTCAGCAATTATGAGCTGAATGATAAGTTCTTGAGGTCCCTAACAAAGGATTGAGACACCAAGATCTGTGCCATAAGGGAAATGGCCAAGTTAGCAGATATTTCTCCTCCAATATTGTTTGGAAAGCTGTTATCCTATGAAATACAGCTAATGGTAAGGAAAGAAGAGGAGAAGACTACCAGAGTTGAGCACAAAGAAGGAGTTGTGGCATTCAAGACAGAAGCCACCAAAAAATATAAAAGTAGGTCTCCATCTCCACCTCCAAAGGTTGCTGGATCTGAGTCAGATGAATCAGAAGGCAGGAATTCTGAAAGCATTGAGAGTGATGAGGATTTTGCAGCTTTCACAAGACACTTTCAGAAGTTTCTAAAGAAGAAACAGTGGAGGTCAAAGCCATCCACTTCACAGGGAAAAGATGACTATTATCAGAACAAGAAGTCATCAAAGAAAGACAGGAGAAAGCCCAAGTCAAGCAAAGCAACTTTATCAAAAATTGTATGCTATTGCTGTAACATACAAGGACATGTTGCTGACTGTCCAGAGAAAAGGAGAGAGTCTAATGATAAGAAGAAGACTCAAATCAAGGGAAAAAAGGAAAGGTCCTTTGTTGTCAAGAAGGACAAAAGCCTGTCAGACATATCATCTTCAGAAACTGATTCAGAAGCAGAAGATTATATTGGACAGTTTACTGAAGAAGAGGAAGAGGAGTTCATCCTGTTAATGAACTCTATATATGAGCAAGAGGACAATCAGTGCCAAGGACTGATGGCCTTAACAGAAGGAGACAAAATCCAGGAGCAGCCTGGACCTAGTCAGGTACAAAATTGTTCTACTAGTTCAATTTCTAGTGCTAGTTCAAATTCAGTTACATCAGCATCAAGTGATGCTAGTGGATCTGAATCTGAAGGGGATATTCATCAGTTGATTGATGAATATAGAGTACTGTTGCAAGCTTTTAAGAAAAGCAAATCCTTGGCCAAAAGTCAGGCTAAGGAGATTGCTAATCTTAAAGTTGCTGCAACAGATTTTGAGAAGTTGTTTGATCAAAAATTAAATGAAATAGCCAAACTGAAAAACATAACTGTTATTCAGATGGGGACTATTACATTCAAGAATGATCAAATCAGAAATCTGGAGATTAGTATTCAGAAAGAGAGAGATATAGTAGCAAGGTTCTCTAAACCAAAATCAGTTCTACCTTTGATAGATGAGTTTATACCTCACAAGGGTAAAACTGGATTGGGGTTTACTAACCCTGCCAGGACTGTAAAGTCCAAGTCTAAGGGCAAAGCCCCAGTACTCAATAAGCCTGCTGTAGATAGAACAGCTAGGGTTGTACCTAAGCAAAGGTACAATAGATTTGAGTGCTGGTGCTGTGGCAAGGTAGGCCACTTTGCCATAGACTGTTGGCACAATTCTAGTGCCAAGATGAGTAGCAAACTGCCTGTTGGAAGATCTGCAGGTAGCTTTGTTAAAAGGCAAACTAACCAGCACCAAGGACCCAAGAATTCTTTGGGTTCTAAGGTTAACTAATCTGTTTTGCAGGTAAGTCCAAGTGGCCATGCCCCAATATGGTACTTGGACAGTGGATATTCCAGGCACATGACTGGAACTAGGGGATTGCTAAAAGACTACACACCAATCAAGGATGGTCCTAAAGTCACCTTTGGTGGTTCTGAAAAAGGAATCATCAAAGGTTTTGGTAACATTTGTAGCAACCTTATAACAATTACTCAAGTGGCTTATGTTAAAGGTTTGAAACATAACCTAATTAGTATAAGTCAACTGAGTGATTTAGGATATGACATCTCATTTGTCAAAGATGGTTGTCATATCAGGAGGTCAAATGATCAAGAGATCATTCTGATAGGTTATAGAAAGAGAAATGTCTATTGCCTAGACATTATGTGTGAGAACAATGGTTCTCCAGTGTGTCTTGTAGCTGATGAGAAAGTCTCTCATTGTGTCAAATGGCACAAGAGGCTAGCCCATCTTAACTACAAGACAATTGGTCAACTTTATAGCAAAGAGTTAGTGAGGAATGGTCCTCAGGTTAAGTGTATTAAAGATGGGATATGTTCAGCTTGTGAAAAGGGCAAGCAGACTAGATCCACCTTTAATAGCATTGAGAATAAAGATGCTGTGAGGTGCTTATACCTCTTGCATATGGATCTCTTTGGTCCTATGCCTGTTCACAGCCTAGGTAGGAAGGTCTACACATTTATGGTTGTAGATGACTACTCAAGGTTTTCCTGGGTGTTCTTCCTTAGACAGAAATCTGAAACACCTAGTATCTTCTATAGTTTTGTCAAACAAATTCAGAATGAGTTAGACAGTATAGTAGTCAAAATAAGAAGCGACCATGGTACTGAATTCCAATCTGATAGTATGACAAAGCTATGTGAAGAGTTTGTGATATTTCAGGAATTTTCTTCACCAAGAATACCTCAGCAAAATGACATTGCTGAGAGCAAAAATAGAACCTTGATTGAGGCTGGTAGAACCCTATTAAGTGACACATCTCTCCCAGAATATTTCTAGGCTGAGGCAGTTAACACTGCATGTCATGTAATTAATAGGGCTACTATCACCAAGAGCCACAATAAGACCCCCTATGAGATTGTGAAAGGCAGAAAACCAAATCTATCCTATTTCAGGATATTTGATTGTAAATGCTACATACTTAACAATGGTAAGTCTTACTTAACCAAGTTTGCTGCCAAATCCCAAGAGGGGATCTTTGTTGGGTACATCAATAATAGTAAGGCTTATAGAGTCTACAACTTGACTACTCAAGTTGTAGAAGAGTCAGTACATGTAGTATTTGATGAAGCTAGACTTATTAACAATGAATTGTCTAGAAGTATTTGCAGCTCCACAGGTGTGACTAAGAAGATGGGCAAGCTCACTATTGAAGAAGGATCTACTGCAAGTCAGCATGTAGATGATAGTGGCTGTTGTCCAGGGGGAGTACTAGATGCACCTGATGCAGAAGAAGACCAAGTAGTGCAGCAAGTTGAAGAAGCTGAAGGAGTTCAACCTGAAGACAGGCTCCCTCCAGCTAATAGACATCTAAGAGATCATCCAGCAAATCAAATTATTGGTGATCTAAGTCAAGGGGTACAAACAAGGAGCAGAAATCTAAGTTCAGTACTCTACTCCAGTTTTCTATCCCAAGTTGAGCCAAATAAATTTAAAGAAGCCATCCTAGACCCTCATTGGATTGAGGCAATGCAAGAGGAGCTGAACCAGTTCAAGAGATGCAATGTCTGGGAGCTTGTTCCTAAACCAAAAGATCACAATATAATTGGAACTAAGTGGATCTTTAGGAACAAGATGGATGAACATGGAGTCATTATAAAGAACAAAGCAAGACTGATTGCTAAGGGATATAGACATGAAGAAGGTATTGACTTTGATCAAACCTTTGCTCCAGTAGCCAGACTGGAGGCAATAAGGATGTTCTTGGCCTATGCAATATATCAAGGGTTTAAAGTATACCAAATGGATATTAAGTCAGCCTTTTTGAATGACAATCTGAAGGAAGAGGTCTATGTGGAACAGCCATCAGGTTTTGTTGATTCAACTCAACCTAATTATGTCTATAGACTTAGGAAGGCTTTGTATGGGTTAAAACAAGCCCCTAGGGCTTGGTATGAAACTCTGTCTAGTTTCCTCATTGAGAATAAATTCACAAGGGGGAAAATAGACAAGACTCTATTCCTTAGGGAATCCAGAGGCAAGATCATACTAGTCCAAATATATGTAGATGAAATCATATTTGGGTCTACTGAAAGTAGTCTTTGCAAAAAGTTTGCAAAACTTATGCAAGGACAATTTGAGATGAGTAGTATGAGGGAACTTAAGTTCTTCTTGGGTCTCCAAGTTAGACAGACTGAGACTGGTTTATCTATATGCTAGTCTAAGTTCACCCTAGAATTAATAAGGAAGTATGGTATGGAATCTTCCAGTACCATGAAAAATCCTATGAGGTCAAGTATGTCTCTTAGCAAAGATGATGCAGGGAAACCTGTAGATGAGACTTTGTATAGAGGGATAGTTGGCTCTCTATTATATTTGACTACAAGTAGACCAGATATCATGTATGCTACATGTGTCTGTGCTAGGTACCAAGCTTGCCCTAAAGAATCTCATTTGACAGAAGTCAAAAGAATACTGAGATATCTTAAGGGCACTCCTTATCTAGGCCTATGGTACCGTAGGAATGGAGACTTTGAACTGACAGGTTATTCAGATGCAGATTTTGCAGGCTGCAAGGAAGATAGAAAAAGTACTACTGGTACCTGTCAATTCCTAGGTGGAAGACTGATATCATAGAGTAGCAAGAAGCAAACAAGTGTGGCTATCTCCACAGCAGAATCAGAGTATGTGGCTGCAGGAAGTTGCTGTGCTCAACTTCTATGGATACAACATCAGCTAGAAGACTGTGGTATACAAGTAAGTAGAACACCTCTATTTTGTGATTCTACTAGTGCTATTTCTATTGCAAACAATCCTGTCTCCCATAGTAGGACTAAGCATATAGAAATAAAATACAATTTTCTAAGAGAACATGTAGAAAAAGAAGATATATCCCTAGAGTATGTTAATACAGATAATCAACTAGCTGACATGTATACTAAGCTCTTAGAAGAAACCAAATTCAATAGGTTCAAAATTGAATTATGTATGATAAACTTAGAATAAGTTTACAAAATGGCTAAGTAAAATAGTATCGACACACAGAGTTGTCTGTGTCGAGACAGAGAATTGGTGTCGACACTTCAGAGAAAAGGTGTCGACACATCTACGAAGTTGGTGTCGACACTTCAGAGAATTATTGTCGACACATGCAGTGTAGGTGTCGACACATCCAAAGTGGTGTCGACACTTAGGATTTACACAGAGTTAGACGAGTAAAGTCTCGACTAAGTGTCGAGCTAAGTGGTGTCGACACATAAACAAGTGTCGACACATAAATTCTGTTGACTATACTTGTGTCGACACATAGATGTCGAAACATTATAAGTCTGTGTCAGCACTTATCAACAGTGTCGACACAATTTGAGTATTTTGTCGCGCCCTTTCATCTTCGATTCTAGAAAGGTATAAATAGGGTTTCGCCATTATCTGTCGACATGCTCACCAAAGTTTCGAGACCAAACTTGTGTGTTGACACCTATCTTCTCTAGATTCAAATTTCTTCAAACCCTAATGGTGCCCAAGTTCGAAGAGAATGTGAATGAAGGTTATGAACTGGTGCGACACGCATTTGATGACGCAGAACCAGATATCAAAGGCGTGATAACCCTAATCACAGAGACTGGGTTAGAGTTTCTGATTTCAGAGCCGACCAAGATATGGAAGAAAGAAGTCATGGAGTTTCTGAATGCAGCAAAATTAGATGAATCAGGACTAAAGATTAAGTCAAGGGTTCATGGAGAAAAGGTGAAGGTCTCACCCAAAAGTCTGAGAAAGGTACTTCAACTACCCAGGACAAAGGAAGAAGATGAAGTTTCTGCTTCTAAGACTAGAGAAGCATTAACATGGTGTGGACTGGATTCCAAGATGAAAATAGGATCTGTTTTCAATAGGAAGGGAATGAACATACAGGGCAAATTTCTCTCTGAAATTGTTGGCAAGGTGATCTTGAGCAAACTTGGAGGGCATGACAGAGTATCAGCTCATATGTTTAGCCTCATGACAAGGATTATTTTCAAACTACAAACTGATTGGTCTGTAGTAGTGTTTGAGAAGATTAAGGAGAGCCCGAAGAAACCCAATTTCGGTAGAATTCTAAGTCTATACCTGGCTGGTAGTATACCAGAGGTCATGAGTCAAGCAGCTGGAACTAAGATCAATCACATGAGGAAGATGGACATGAGAATCTTCTTTAGATGGGATAGAGTCTTGACTAAGGAAATGCCAACTCCTGAGAAGGTAACACCCCAAAAAAGGAAGAAGAAATCAGCCCCTGTGGCTCAAGAATCATCAAGCAGTTCTGAGGAACAAGTAGTGTTCACTCCTGATGAAGAAGACACTGGAAATGCTGGAAAGTCTCCAGCTAGACAAGATGATGCAGAGAGGCAGGGGGAGCTACCACAGGCTAGCCCACTTCACCAGGATTCCATCCAGGGGGAGCCTCTGCTAGTGGAAGAGCCAACTCCACTAGAAAGTGAACAAGCTACCCACACTATACTTAAGGTAATCACTGAGATTAATGCATTAGATTTCCATATTGAGGATGATGTTTTATCTGATTCAATACCTAATGTTAATCAGCAACCTCAAACACATAGCCAACCCCAAGATGTTGTCATAGAGGACATATCTGTTGTTGATCAAGTGGTATCTGATCAAGTGGTTGATGAGATCAGGGATTCTCCAGCCCCTACTCAACAAGAATTTACTTTAGAAGTGCTATTCCCAGACCTTCTCCAAACTGACTTTGAGAAAGAAAGTGAAGCTGCTGAGGGGGAGAAAGTAATCATTGAGGGGGAGCAAGTGGAGATTATAGAAGAAACTGCAAGCAAAGAGACCGAGGTGCCCAAAGCTGCTGAAGGCCTACAAAGGACTGAGAAGGAGTTACCTCCAAGTCCTAAGGACAGAGTGACTATTGATAGCACATCTGCATCAGAAGATGAAGAGGCTGCAAGGGCCAAGAAGAGAAAATTTCAAGTTTTCAAGAGGAGGAGCCAAAATTATAAGAAAGCTCTGCAAACAATAACACCACAGCCTACACCACAGCCAGCACCATCCACAGATTTTAGTTCTCTGATGGTTGCATTACAGATAAAGATGGATGAGCAAAGGCAAGCTCTGCAATCTTATATGGATGAAGGGCATAAGTCATTGCAATTTGATCTTGCCCAAGATATTAAGTCAATCAGATTTGAGATGAATCTGAATAAGAAAGAGATGACTGACTGCTTTCATAAGGGAGGAAATGCAGTAGTCTATCTAGCTACTCATCAGGAAAAGATCAAAGCTCGAGTAGATGATATTGCAGTGAAGCAAGGCTATGTTCTGGAGAACCAGCTGAGGATGAATGATAATTTAACTGCTTCACATAATGCAATAGTCACAGAAATGAAGAATATAGCTACTGGTCAGACTGCAGTTAATGCTACAGCTAAGGCAGAATTTTATAAAGCATTACAAGAGGGAATAACTGCTGTTAAAACTGCTATACAAGACTCTCAAAAGGCTATAACTGACAAGCTCCAAAGGTTGAAACATTTCTTTAAGGATGAAGTAAACTATTTGGATGCCCAAATAAGATTTCAGAAAGATGATCTGAGGGATCATATTGTTAGAGAAGTCATAAAGGGGGAGAGGGTGTTAGTCAAAGCCAGCTCTGATCATGCAAAATGGATTTCCAATTCCATCAGAGCCACCCTTGGATATCCTCCATTGTGTGACTATGACAATGTGGCAGAGTCTGGGATTAATCCTGCTTATCTTGGAGGTGAGCAAGCTGAAGTGGCTCAAGTAATATACCCTCCACCAGACTTTGATATGATACATACAGATATACAGTCAATGTATAGCCCACCTAAGGGAAAGCAAAATGTCATCATAGAAAAAGTGGTTCAGCCAGTGCCAGAGGCTATACTGAAAGAACAAGAAGCTTTGTTGCTGAAGGAACAAGAAGCCCAATTGTCTAAGAAGAGATTCAGGGAGCAAGCTGAACTTAGGACTGATTTTGAACAGTGGAGCCCCACTTCCAGGAATATTATCTTAACTGTATGGAAGGCTGCCAAGGACAATCTTCAAGACAGAAACAAGTGGTATTCTGAACTGGAGTGGAGAAAGCATGAGTCTAGGCAAGAAGCCATTGTGCAATACAAAAGAAAGGCTAAGATGGGAAAGCTACCTCCTACTGCCCAGGAGCCTAGCAAGTACTTTCACAAGCCTTATCATTACTTTGAAATGCAGAAGATCAAAGCTGAAGAGTTAAAGAAGAAGGATCTTAAAGGCAAGAAGCCTGCTGCTGCTGAAGATGCTGAAGCCCCAGTACAAGCAAAGATACAGTCTGCAAAGGGCATTGTGATCAAGGAGGCTGAGCAGCAATAGGATAGAATTTATCTTTAGTTTACATGTGTAATCACTTGTATTAAACCTTTCTGTAAACTTTTGGATAATGAAAATGATGAAGTTGTTAGAACAAGTAATATATGTTCAACTATTATATTAATTGTTCTGAGATATCTGTGTATACATGTTTTGATTAATACATGTTTATGTATTTACCCTGTTATATAATCCTGCTTTACATCATACTGTGATTTTGTTATGTATGGTGTATATCATTGACTAAGGGTTATGACTTCTCCAAATAGGGGGAGATTGTTGGGTACATTGGAATAAATATACCTGATTTGAAGAAGCCTCACCCTACTCAATGATATACATCAAAATGTATTTGATGTGTTTTGAGTTTAGTTGTGCAGGTCAAGTATTTGCAGGGAAAGCTGAAAAGTTTCTAAGTCCATGTGTCGACACCCAGAAGAAAAGTGTCGACACTTAAGAAGACTTGTGTCGACACCTAGAGAAGCAGTGTCGACACTTGGAGTAATTGTGTCGACACCAGGAATGCAGAGTCGACACCTGAAGGAAAGTGTCGACACATACAAGAAGTGTCGACACTCATTGAAGAAATGTCCAGTGAAGCAGTGTCGACACTTAGCAGCAGTGTCGACACCCAGAGGAACTTTGTCTACATCAGAAAGTGTCGACACTTGGAGGCTGTGTCGACACTCAGCAAATTCCAACAGAGTCTAAGTACAAGTGTCGACATAATGAAGAATGTGTCGACACACAGCAGAAGACTCAATACATGAAGAAAGTGTCGACACTTGGAGGCTGTGTCGACACTCAGCAAAGTTCAACAAATTCTAAGTACAAGTGTCGACACAAAGGAGAAGTGTCGACACTCAGAAAGTATCAACACAGAAGGCATGTGTCGACACCAAGAAGATGTGTCGACACTGAACAAGTTCAACACAAGAAGATGTGTCGACACAAAGAAGTTGTGTCGACACTTACAAGAATTCAACTAAGTACTAAAGAACAAGGACTTGTGTCGACACACAATATCAGTGTCGACACATGTTGAAGAAGCAGTGTCGAGAAGTAAATTCTACAACACAAGGAGTTGTGTCGACACCTCGAAGGCTAGTGTCGACACTTAGTCAACTTGTGTCGACACTTAGTCTGTAAGTGTCGACACTTAAAGACAGACTGTCTCGACACTTTCAGACAGTTACAGATATTTCAAGAAGTGACTGGATGACATGACAGCTGTCATTCCAGCCGGTCTACTGCAACTGTCAGAGTTGTCAGAAAGCTGTTAGGAACCGGATCAGCCGGTCACCATGAAGAAGCCCTATATATAGGGTTATTCTGTCAAAAGAAAAAGATGATTAACAGATTGAAAGTTGTTGAAAAGCAATTCATTGAAGACCTTCAAGTGAAGATCCAAGTAGTTGGAGAGAGAGAGCTCCTTCCAAGAAGACAGCTGTTGGAACCAGGCTGTGAAGAAAGTTTCAGACCTAGTTCTGATTCTTAAGTTGCAGTGATTGAAGATCAGCTGCAGAGAGTATCAACCCTATTATGTTTTACATTCAAGAAGCTTTGAAGAAAGCCAAGTGAGGTTGATCTCAGCAGAGTTCATTCAAGAACTCATCAAGAAACCTAACAACACTTCTCTCTCATTCTGAGTTGTAGGTTTACACATTGTATTCTTAATTTCTTGTAGGATCCTTAGGGATCTGGGTTGTAAGCCTGAAATTATAAAGACTGAGTGGTAGGGCCTGTGTGCCTGAGTGTAGGAGATTCATATCTCTGAGTGTAGGCCTTGTGGCTGAGTGTAGGCCTTGTTGAAGGCTGAGTGTAGGTCTTTGTGAAGACTGAGTTGTAGGGCCTTGGGCCTGAGCTGTAGGAACCTGGTTGAGGTTCTGAGTGTAAGATCTGAGGATCTGAGGTATAGTGGAGGAGTTTGGCCGAATCTAGTACACTACTAGATAGGCGAAAGGGAAAAGTGGATGTACCCAAACCTTGGGGAACCACTATAAAACAGTGTGTACTCTTTGTATGAATGATTCTGTGGGTACTGTGTTTTATGTTCTATGAAATCTGTGCTTAAATCTGCCTAAAAGTTTAAAAAGATTAAGTCACCTATTCACCCCCTCTATAGGTGATTAGGTACAATTTCTTTCAATGTACAAATGCTCTATTTGTCAAATACAATGCAAAGTATAGGATGCAGTTGTTCTGCCTAACTTGCAATGAGAACTAAGTATTGTTGATTCTCTCATAGGTGAGAACTCTTCAGTTGCTTAGAACAGAATATTGTGTACGTCTTGGATCAAAAATCACGGTTTAAATCCCTCCTAACAACATCCAAATGGCCGTCTCCTCACATCACAATCGAATGGCGTTAAAAATGAGGACTCAATATTAGTAATGTCTCATCTTTCTCCAAGTAGAAAATATCTTGTTGACTCTCTGCCTTTAATGAATGTTTATGCACATGAAAACAACATAATTACTTCGTTTGAATTATCTGTATAAGCGGCTATGCCTTCACCATTTCCGTGCGGTTCATCAAAACAACAATAGTCAGCAAATATGAGCAAAGAACAAAATTAAAAATGAAATCTAGAAGCCTAAGATGCTCTCCAGTCATAGGTGACAGAGAAATCAGTGGTGAGCGATGACGATTCCGGAGGCGACAGTGTCAAAAAACCAAAATGACGGGGGAGGGCTGGCATTTCTCCAGATCATTGGGATAACCTGAACCGAAGATTGCTTGCAGCAGACGTTTTTGGGAGACAGAAAAGAGGATTGAAGGGAAAAACTGAAAAGCTAAGCGAGAACTCCCTTGCTTTGGACTTTGCGGTGAATACGGAAGCCGTGAGCAAGATTGACATGAGGAGAGCTCTGCCACTGTTGTCGCGCGGGAGGAAGTTTCCTGCTGCTTTCGGCTTTGTGATGGCAGGATTAGACCTGGCGGAGATGGCGCCTGAAGATAAAGAAGCCCCCGGAAGATGCAAAAGAATGATCTGTGGCTTTTGTCAAAAAGGCGATCCGTGGTCTTTGATTTAAGATGATCGTGGCCTTTGATTTAAGAAGATCGTGAGGCTAATAGTAAAAGTGTGGTCGGATCGCCGACTGGCCTCCCATCCGGTCAGGTTTTTTGCCCGGTATTCTATTGGCCCGTCTGGGAACCGGGCTGGTTCAACCGAGAAACTGGGAACTGTGGTTCGTTCCCCATAATCGGGCGTGCGAATTTTGGTCATGAACAATCTGTTAATACAATTAAATAGTGATACCAAATATATGTAGAGAAAACCATTATTTTATTTATATATCTCAATATTTGTCTTTCTTACATTACAAATGGGTCATGACCTCTATTTATACACAACCATTCATTAATCTTGTGCTTGGATACTTCAGCACAGTACAATTCTATTTTTTCCACCGCATTATCCACTTGACTTTATCCTTATCAGGTTCCACATGGTGGATGGTCTTTTCATTTGCCTTCAGGTTAACTTGCATCATCCTTTTGTCTTTATGCTGTGTTTTCCCGCGTGATTAGGGCTTAACATTCGCCCCCTTAAACTTGCGGGCGAATTACTCCCAATCTGTCTCGCAACGTCTCGAATCGGTAGCGTGACAAAGCTTTTGTGAGTAGATCTGCGACTTGCAACTCCGATTTGCAATTTTCAAGTTTAATTTCATCATTTTCAACTAAATTTCGCAGAAAGTGATGTCGGAGATCAATATGTTTAGTTCGCCAGTGAAATACTAGATTGTGAGCTATGGCTATGGCTATGGCCGATTGACTATTACAATAGATGATGATGGGATTCTTTTGTGTTTGTTCTTATTCTCCTTCTCTATCTTCCAGGATTTGTTTGTTTCTTTCAATTTGAACCATTTTTGTTAAAAGGCGAGATAACCATATGACTTCAGTAGCCACATGTGCGAGTGCTACATATTCAGCTTCAGCTGAGGAGAGTGTACTGCTTTCTGTCTTTTAGCACTCCAGGAAATAGGTTTTTGTGCCTAAAAAGAATACATAACCACTGGTTCTACTCCGATCTTCAATGTTGCATCCCCAATCTCTATCGCAATAGCCTTTCAACGTATTTTCTGTTGAAATTTGTGAAGTGGAAGTGGGTGACGGGACAGGCCGGGCGGCCTGGGGCAGACAGCTTTGGCGGACTAGGCGGACTGGGCGGATTGCGATGTGCGGCCTGATGGAAGGTCTAGTGGGAAGCCAGTTGTTCTTCTGGGCGGTTTGCACGGGTTGAGTCCGCGGACTATGCAGCCTGGATTCTGCGGATAGGGTGTTTGCTGATTGGCTTTGCCAAGGAGCGGCCTGAGCGGATGAAGGTTGCGGACTGGTGCATAGGTCAGTGGCCGCAGGTGCAAGCTTGTGCTGATAGGCGGTTTGGCTCGTGTCCGCGGGTAGCTTGCGGACTGGAGTGTCCGCGGTGTGGGCTGTTGCGGACTGGGCTTGGAGCTTGGCTGAGGCCTTGTCGAGCTCTGGTGGCACAGAAGGCGAATTGCTGTGGAGGTCGATTGGCGGACTGTGTTTTGGAGTCGGGGTTGGCTGCTGTGTTGGACAGAAGTGCGAGGAGCTCGCGGACTCTTGGCGGTCTGTGCTAGGGTGTTTGGCGGACGAGAGTTTGTGTCCGCCATGCTCGCATTGGCCCTTGATGGTTTTGGACTTGGTCACACTTTGTGCCAAGGCCATGGTGTCCGCGTATCCGCCAAGTCCGATGTGACCGGGCGGACTGTTGGTGTCTTCCTTTGGTCGTGGACCTGTGGCGGATTGAGGTGCGAGTCTTGCGGACTGCCTCGGGTTGGTGCGGACTGCCATTGAAGGGGGTTGCTGTCTTGCAGTGGTTGGAGCTTTGCGGGCTGATGCCTTGTCCGCATAGCTTGGGCGGACTGGAGAGGGTTCGCCAATGGTTGCCTTGCTCCTGGCGGTTTGTCTTGGTATCCGGCTAAGTCCATGCGGACTCGGCGGACGGAAGTTTGCTATCGCGCGGGCTGGGGTGGTGACGCTATCTCTTGGGCGGTGACCACAATCCTCACCTTGCCTATAAATAGGACCCCCCTGGCACATCTACAGTAACCTAAGAAACTAGAGTGAACAGTAAGTTGGGGTGTGCAAGGAGCTGCGGTCTGTGTTTGTCAGTCCGCGCGGATTGTTTTAGGCTGACGAGTTGTTGTGTGCAGGTCGCGCGGATAGCTTCAAGGAGCCAGGAGTTTGGTTGTGACTTCGGTCAAGTGCTTGGAAGTGTGCGGTCTCTGCGGACTCAGCAGGAGGTCGCTCTGCGACTTGTCAGTTCTGTTTCATTCTTGCCAGCTTCAATAACCTGTCCGCCGGCTTTAGGCTGGTAGGGGTGTTCCTCAGTTCAGGTTCAGTAGGAGGCGAATAACTGTGTGTCCGCGCGGCCTCGCGGCTTCGGCGGACTCCGTGTCTATTCGGCGAATTGCAGCATAGCTTGGGCGAGCTCAGCGGTCTCGGCGACCTCGGCGACCTCGCGGTCTCGGCGGACTCCGGTGTTGTCCGCCCGGCTTGTTTTTTGGTGCTTTCTGTTTACAGCTGTGATACTAGCGAAATCATGTCTCGCTATGTATGCCTCGCATTGTAAAGAAGTAAATGTATAAAAGACCTGCTTGTGCTTCCATTGTTTGTTGGGATTAACCTTTGTACCTCTAGTCCTTGGTTTCTGCTGGTTCAACGTGCGAACTGGGTAGTTCCGAAGATATTAATTTGGCGTTTGGGTTACCTTGCTGACCACGTTGAGAAAATTTAACATGGTATCAGAGGGAGGTTTCTGAGGTTCAGCTGCGTGAGCGGAAGTCAGCCAGTGTTGTTACTCAGTGATTGAGTGGTGATCAACCTGCGTTGTTGCTCGGAGCTGCTGAAAGGTTGCCAACAGGTGTTGCAATGGAAGGGAGTTTTGCAAGAGGTCTGGGCATTGAACTCTTAACGCCGACTAACTTCAAGAAGTGGAAGTCGTGCATGAAGAGTTATCTTCTTGGCGAGGAGCTGTGGGAAGTCGTCAGTGGTGACGACAGGCAGGAAGTCACTGCTGCTTTCGGTACTGCTGAGCAGGTTAGGCTCTGGAGAAGAACAAATGCTAAGGCGGAGTTCATTCTGAAGAGAGCCGTGTCTCCGGAACTGTTTGATCACATCATTGGATGTGAGTCGGCTGCTGATATTTGGACAACCATTGATGAGTTGTTCAATAGGAAGAATGTGGCGCGGCTTCAGTTCCTGGAGAATGAGTTGGCCAGGGCAACTCAAGGAGACCTTTCCATCTCCAAGTACTTCTTAAAGATGAAGAGCTTGTGTGCTGAGCTGTCGGCACTGGATCCTGATGAGCCTATCTCTGAGGCAAAGATGAAAAGGCACATTATCCGCGGCTTGCGGAAGGAGTATGTGGCCTTTGTCACATCTGTTCAAGGGTGGGCTACTCAGCCGTCGTTGCTGGAGCTGGAGAATCTGCTTGCCTCGTAGGAGAGCTTAGCAAGGCAGATGGCTGGAGTGAACCTGAATCAGGAAGGCAGCGAAGCTCTCTTCTCAGGAAAGAAGAAAGGATGGGAAGGGAAGAAGAAGAAGGTGCAGGCCGCTGGTGAGAAGGAGACTTCAACTTCATATCCACCGGAGAGGAGCAATGCTCCTAAGGACTGGAAAAAGAATCTGAAGTGCTACCGGTGTCATCAGCGAGGGCATTTCAAGCGGGACTGCAAGGTCAAACTGCAGCCTGGGCATGCTGCGGGAAAGGAGGAGGCTTGCTCGAGAAGTGAAGAAGCAGAATGGGGCGGAGCTTTCATGACGGGCACTTGTGTCCGCGCCTTGTCTGCTGAGGACTTCAACAACGAGTGGATCGTGGACTCCGGGTGTGGTCATCACCTCACCGGAGGCAAATCGAAGTTCACCTTCATGTAGCCTTACTCAGGTAATGAAGCTATTATCACTGCTGATAATACTGTTTATGCAGTAGAGAAAGAGGGGGTCGTGTCTTTGGGTAGTGATAAGGGGCCACTCACGTTAAGGAGTGTGTATCACGTGCCGGGCATGAAGAAAAACCTCTTCTCGGTGACCAATGCGGTGGACGCTGGGTATCACGTTCTGTTTGAGCCAACAGACGTCAGATTCCTTCGCAACGTATCAGCGGTAAAGGCTGATGTTGCTCATGTTGGGAGGAGGGTGAAGAACTTATTTGTTCTTTCCACCAGTGCTTATGTTGATAGAATGAGGGCCAATGATAGCGCTGCTATCTGGCATGAGAGGCTGGGGCATGTTGGCATGGACAAGCTGAAGGCGATGGCAAGTAGAAGTTTGGTGAGGGGGTTGCCGAAGTTGTCCTCCTTTGGTGATGGGCATGTTTGTGCGGGCTGTCAATACGGTAAGGCACATCGCCTTCCGTTTGATAAATCACAAACAAGGAGCAAGAAGCCACTGGAGTGTATTCATGGCGACCTGATGGGACCAACGGTTACTGCCAGCCTTGGTGGAAGCAAATACATGCTTGTCTTGGTTGATGACTACTCAAGGTATACTTGGGTGTACTTCTTAAAGGAGAAGTCGGAAGCCTTCCGTTTGTTTGTGGAGTTCAAGGAGTTGGTAGAAGGCCGGCTTGGCTTGCGGATTAAGAAGTTTAGAACTGATAATGGAGGTGAGTTTGTCTCCTCCGAGTTTTCTAACTTCTGCAGGAAGCACGAGATCCAACGGGAGCTTACATGTGCTCACACTCCACAACAAAATGGGGTAGCAGAGCGGAAGATCCGTCATTTGACGGAGACCTGCAAATGCTGGCTTCATGCGAAAGATATCCCAAGGTCCTTTTGGGCGGAGGGAATGTCTTGTGCTGCTTATGTTATCAACCGGATGCCACTCAGCCCTATCAACATGAAGACTCCCATTGAGCTGTTGCTGAAGGAGAAGCCGAGTGTTGGACACCTTAGGGTGTTCGGTTCAACTTGCTACGTGCATGTCCCGGATGCTTCACGGACAAAGCTGGATGCGAAGGCAAGGAAACTTGTCTTTGTTGGCTATGATGAGTGGAAGAATGGATGGAAATGCATGGACCCTGTGACAAAGAAGTTCGTGGTGTCAAGAGACGTTGTCTTTGACGAGATGACGTCATATGGAGGTGGCTCGGTGGAGCTAACCGGAAGTAGCAAGGTTGATGAAGCACCGGTGGAGGCTGCTGAAGGCTTGGAAGTGGAGCTTGCTGTCTCACCAGCAGCTCCTGTTGCTTCGAACTCCGAGGCTGAGCCTTCTGGCTCAGGAAGCAGGGGGAGCACTGCTCAATGCTTGCCCCAGGTAGGAGTGGAGCCCGAAGAAGCAACGGAAGTCGGGAGCAAGGAGCCGGTTCTTCGGAGATCGAAGAGGGTGGTTAAGCCACCGGCTCGGTACTGTGATGGGAATGCAGTGAGCTTTGTCTCCTGCTTCTTTGCAGGTCCTCTGGATGAGCGAGAGCCTGCAAACTTCAACGAGCCCACTGGAGTAAAGGAGTGGGATGATGCCATGAAAGAAGAGATTGATGCTCTGAAGAAGAATGAAACCTGGGACCTTGTGCCCAAGGTTGATGGCATTACTCCGGTTACTTGCAAGTGGGTGTATAAGTTGAAGAAGAAGGCTGATGGGAGCATTGATCGGTTCAAGGCTCGCCTGGTCGCTAGAGGATTCTCACAGCAGTATGGAGAAGACTATGAGGAGACATTTAGTCCAGTTGCGAAGATGACTTCTGTAAGAGTGGTGATCGCCTTGGCTGCTAGCAAGGGATGGAGGTTGTGGCAACTCGATGTGAAGAATGCCTTTCTTTACGGAGAGATTGACAAGGACATCTTCATGGATCAGCCGCTTGGTTTTGTCTCTGAGAAGCATCCGGACTATGTCTGCAAACTCAGGAAGGCTCTCTATGGGTTGAAGCAAGCTCCTAGAGCGTGGTATGGGAAGATTGCAGAGTACTTGCAATTCTGTGGATACCTGGCTTCTAACTCGGATTCAAGCTTGTTCGTCAAGAAGAAGGGAGAGCTACGAGTCTTGGTCCTGCTGTATGTGGATGACATGATCATCATAGGGAACTCGGAGGGGGAAGTAGCGAGGCTCAGGGCAGAGCTTGCTATACGCTTCAAGATGAAAGACTTGGGAGAGTTGCATCACTTTCTCGGTCTGGAAGTGGAGAGGAAGGAGTGCGAGGTTCTCATTAGCCAGAAAGGGTATGCTGATCGCATTGTGAAGCGGTTTGGCATGGGAGAAGGGAAGAAGTGCTCTACTCCACTGGAATCTGGGCTGAAGCTTCGACGAGATGAGGGAAGGGTTCTTCATGATCCCTTGGTGTTCAGGGCTCTTGTTGGGAGCTTGATATATCTGACGATTACAAGACCGGATATCGCTTATGCTGTTGGCCGAGTAAGTCGGTATATGGCTGAACCAAAGCAATCTCATCTAGTGGCGGCAAAGGGAATTCTGAAGTATGCCAAGGCTTCTTCTGAAATGGGACTCCTCTATAGAAGGGATGCGGAGGTTGCGTTGCTCGGGTACACAGATGCTGACTATGGCGGTGATTCAGATGATCGAAGGTCTACTTCAGGTTATGTGTTCACTTGCGGTTCAGCTAGCATCTCGTGGTGTAGCAAGAAGCAGGACTCGGTGTCGGTTTCAACCACGGAGGCGGAGTATAAGGCTTCGGCCTTGGCTGCTCGGGAAGCCGTTTGGTTGAGGAGGCTTATAGAGGATGTTCATGAAGAAGTGCAAGGGCCTACTTTACTCCGGGGTGACAATGAGAGTGCTCTCAAACTGGTTAACAATCCAGTGTGTCACGCCAGGACCAAGCATATAGAGATTGATCACCATTTCATCAGGGAGAAGGTGTTGGAGGGGTCTCTGCTGGTCGGGCATGTTCGGAGTGAAGATAATCTTGCTGACATCTTCACGAAGCCACTGTCGAAGGGGCCTTTTGAACGCTTACGCAGCTTGCTGGGCTTGGTCATCACTTCCCACTTCAAGGGGGAGTGTTGAAATTTGTGAAGTGGAAGTGGGTGACGGGACAGGCCGGGCGGCCTGGGGCGGACAGCTTTGGCGGACTAGGCGGACTGGGCGGACTGCGATGTGCGGCCTGATGGAAGGTCTAGTGGGAAGCCAGTTGTTCTTCTGGATGGTTTGCACGGGTTGAGTCCGCGGACTATGCGGCCTGGATTCTACGGATAGGGTGTTTGCTGATTGGCTTTGCCAAGGAGCGGCCTGAGCGGATGAAGGTTGCGGACTGGTGCATAGGTCAGTGGCTGCGGGTGCAAGCTTGTGCTGATAGGCGGTTTGGCTCGTGTCCGCGGGTAGCTTGCGGACTGGAGTGTCCGCGGTGTGGGCTGTTGCGGACTGGGCTTGGAGCTTGGATGAGGCCTTGTCGAGCTCTGGTGGCACAGCAGGCGAATTGCTGTGGAGGTCGATTGGCGGACTGTGTTTTGGAGTCCGGGGTTGGCTGCTGTGTTGGACAGAAGTGCGAGGAGCTCGCGGACTCTTGGCGATCTGTGCTAGGGTGTTTGGCGGACGAGAGTTTGTGTCTGTCATGCTCACATTGGCCCTTGATGGTTTTGGACTTGGTCACACTTTGTGCCAAGGCCATGGTGTCCGCGTATCCGCCAAGTCCGCTGTGACCGGGCGGACTGTTGGTGTCTTCCTTTGGTCGTGGACTTGTGGCAGATTGAGGTGTGAGTCTTGCGGACTGCCTCGGGTTGGTGCGGACTGCCATTGAAGGGGGTTGCTGTCTTGCAGTGGTTGGAGCTTTGCGGGCTGATGCCTTGTCCGCATAGCTTGGGCGGACTGGAGAGGGTTCGCCAATGGTTGCCTTGCTCCTGACGGTTTGCCTTGGTATCCGGCTAAGTCCATGCGGACTCGGCGGACGAAAGTTTGTTATCGCGCGGGCTGGGGTGGTGACGCTATCTCTTGGGCGGTGACCACACTCCTCACATTGCCTATAAATAGGACCCCCCTGGCACATCTACAGTAACCTAAGAAACTAGAGTGAACAGTAAGTTGGGGTGTGCAAGGAGCTGCGGTCTGTGTTTGTCAGTCCGCGCGGATTGTTTCAGGCTGACGGTTTGCTGTGTGCAGGTCGCGCGGATAGCTTCAAGGAGCCAGGAGTTTGACTGTGACTTCGGTCAAGTGCTTGGAAGTGTGCGGTCTCTGCGGACTCAGCAGGAGGTCGCTTTGCGACTTGTCAGTTCTGTTTCATTCTTGCCAGCTTCAATAACCTGTCCGCCGGCTTCAGGCGGGTAGGGGTGTTCCTCAGTTCAGGTTCAGCAGGAAGCGAATAACGGTGTGTCCGCGCGGCCTCGCGGCTTCGGCGGACTCCGTGTCTATTCGGCGAATTGCAGCATAGCTTGGGCGAGCTCAGCGGTCTCGGCGACCTCGGCGACCTCGCGGTCTCGGCGGACTCCGGTGCTGTCCTCCCGGCTTGTTTTTTGGTGCTTTCTGTTTACAGCTGTGATACTAGCGAAATCATGTCTCGCTATGTATGCCTCGCATTGTAAAGAAGTAAATGTATAAAAGACCTGCTTGTGCTTCCATTGTTTGTTGGGATTAACCTTTGTACCTCTAGTCCTTGGTTTCCGCTGGTTCAACTTGCGAACTGGGTAGTTCCGAAGATATTAATTTGGCGTTTGGGCTACCTTGCTGACCACGTTGAGAAAATTTAACATTTTCTTCTTCCTTCTTATATTGAATGCCCATTTCTTTTATGCCTTTTAAGTATCATAAAATTTGTTTGGTAGCAAAGATTATTTTGTGTTGGACTATGCATATATCATGCCACAATACCAACGAAATTATCAATATCGGGTCTCGATTGAGTAAGATAAATTAATGATCCTACTAGTCTTTGGTAATATTCTTCATTTGCTTTTGGGGAAGGATCAGCTTTATAGAGTTTTTCATATGTGATCATAGGAGAGGTAACAACATGCGCTTGCTGTAGAGAAAAACGAACAAGTAGATCATCAATATATTTAGCTTGATTTACAAAGATCTCATTTGATTGTTGGGATATTTGTAGTCCTAAGAAATAGCTCATTTTACCCAGACCCGTCATGCCATAGTTTTTGCATCATACTTGTTTTAAACTGATCTAAAACTTTAGTATCAGTACCTGTATATAGAATATCATCTACATATAAAGCTAACAAGAGGAAATATTGTTGGCTGCTTCTTTTTATATATAATGATGCTTCAGAAGAGCTTCTAACAAATTTATGTTCCTGTAGAAAAGAATCAATATGAGCATTCCATGCTCGTGGAGCTTGCTACAAGCTACACAATACTTTCTTTAACTTATATACTTTATGCTTTTCCTCTTCTATCTCATATTCTTTTGGTTTGCTAACATATACTTCCTCTGTCAGAGTGTCGTTTAAGAATGCAGATTAAATATCTAGCTGATAAACATGTAAGCTTTGTTGAGCTGATATTGCTAGTATGATTCTTACAGTCTCCATTCAAGTAACTGGAGCATATGTTTCTCTGAAGTTCTAACCTAGGATTTGGGCATAGCCCTTGACAACCAACCTGGCTTTATATTTATTTATATTGCCATCCTCTTTATATTTAATCTTTTATATCCATTTTAACCCAATAATGGTCTTAACATTGGGTTTAGATACCAAATCCCAGATTTTAATTTGCTCAATCATTGACATCTCTTGATTCATGATAGCTATCCAATGTGGTTGGTGACATGCTTTAGCAAAGGTATGAGGTTCCTCTATTGTTAATAGAGCCAGTTGTTTATCTGCATATAATTCTGATACTTTCCTATACTTCCTTGGAGGAGAAGAAGAATCATCTACTGTTGACACTGTCTGATGCTTGAGGTTGTGATGAGCTGGATGGTAGGGTAGGATCAAGAGTTGTAGGACGACTGTTGTCCTCTACAACCGTCGGCAACCTCCAAAGATTCTGACCCTCTTTCTTATTCCAGTCCCATGCCATGTCTTCTTTGAAGATGACATCCCGAGAAGTGATCAATTTTTTGGTTACTGGATTATACAACTTATATCCTTTGGACTCAGTACTATATCCAATCATTATGCACATTTCACTTCTTTTATCTAGCTTATCTCTTGTCTCTTTAGTTATGAATGCATATGGCACACATCTAAAAGTTTTCAAATGTGAAACTTGTGGTTTCTGACCATAATATAATTCATATGGTGTAGTTGCCTTGAGAGCATGTGTAGGGGCTTTATTTAACAGATATACAACACAGTTTATAGCTTCAGCCCAAAAGGTTTTTGGCAATGTTTTGGCTAATAGAATTGTACGTGCCATTGCCATAATGGTACGATTTCTTCTTTCCACAATCTCATTTTGTTGCGCGGTCATTCTAGTGGTTAAATGTCTGTAGATGCCTAGATTTAGGCATAGATCAGAGAATTCTTTACTTAAGAACTCACACCTCTATCACTCCTTAAAGCTTTCAGCTTTTGACCACTTTGTGTTTCCACTAATTGTTTGAAGTGTAGGAAGTGTTGATCGATAAGCCTTAGATTTTTGCTTTAAAAAGTATACACACTGCATTCGTAAGTAATCATCTACTAGAAGAAGGAAATAATGATTACCTAATAAAGATGGAGTGGTTGTAGGTCCCTATAGATCCATATGCACCAATTCAAGTGGAGAGGAAACTCTCCATGTAGTTTCTTTAGGAAAAGGTTGTTAATGTTGTTTCCCAAAGATGCAATGTTCACATTTAGACATTGTCTGTTGTATTAATGGTAGTCCATGCACCTTCGCTTATATGTTTTTTCAATAAGATATTGAAGTCAAAGAGAATGTCAGATCAATGGAGAGAAAGTATCTTGGTACTTTTGTATAAGAATAAATGAGATATACAAAATTATGTTAATTATAGAGGTGTTAAATTGATGAGTCATACCATGAAACTATTGGAACGAGTAATCGAAAGAAAAGTAAAACGGGAGACTAACATCTCGGAGATCAATTTGAATTCATGTTAGGGCAGTCGACCATGGAAGCTATACATCTCTTGAGGGGACTCTTTGATAAATATCGAGAAAGAAAACAAGATTTGCATATGTTGTTTATTGATCTTGAGAAAGCTTATGATAGAGTTCCAAGAGAGATCTTATGGAGAGTCTTAGAAAAGAAAGGTGTAAATGTATCACATATTGACATAATCAAAGATATGTATACAAATTCAGTGACAAGGGTGAGGACATCTGGAGGATTAACACGGGAATTCCCTATCACTGTTCACTTACATCAAGGTTCAGCTTTAAGCCCTTATCTCTTTACCCTTATCTTAGATGAGCTCATCAATCATATCCAACAAGCAATACTTTGGTGTTTATTGTTTGCGGATGATACCATTTTGGTTGATGAGATGCGTGAGGGTGTAAACGCAAAACTTGAATCTTGACGAGATACTTTAGAAAAGAAGGGTTTTAAGTTAAGCAGGGCAAAGACAGAGTATATGGAGCTTAAATTTAACAGTACAAGAAGGACGGATGACTTCGTTATTAATTTGGGCGATCAAGATATTTCCCGTAGTGAGTGTTTTAAATATCTTTGATCGATAGTTCAAAAAGACGGATGTATTGATAAAGATGTGATACATAGAATCCAAAAGGGTTGGTTGAAGTGGAAAGGCGCGTCAGGGATCTTATGTGATCGTAAAGTACCACTAAAACTTAAGGGAAAATTTTACCATACTGCAATTAGACCCATGAATCCATGATGCTCTATGATTTTGAGTGTTGGACAGTGAATTGTGTACATGAGCAAAAAATGGGAGTTGCGGAGATGACAATGCTTAGCTGCATGTGTGGACACATGAGATTGGATAAAATTTGGAATGAATGTATTAGGGATAAGACAGGAGTAGCACCAATTGCAGAGAAGATGTGAGAAGCTCGACAAAGATGGTTTGGACACGCACAAAGGAGACCATTGGAGGCACTTGTTAGGCGTTTTGAGTCTAGTCACTAGGCATGCTAAACGAGGGAGGGGTAGACAAATAAAGACTTAAAATGAAACTATACGGAAAGACATGAAGTACTTAGGCATTAGTGAGATTATGATAAAAGATAGGGCGCAATGACAACAAATGATCCATATAGCCTACCCCGCTATAGTGAGATAATGGCTTGAATATTGTTGTTGTATTTGAAACAACACCCAAAGACACCAATCTGAAGCAACTAATACTTAACCATAGCTTATATAGCTTTTATTCTATTTGAGACACTGGCGTGAGGGAGCAAACGACACGGCGGGTTGTGCCAACGTCATCTTTTGATTAGGATTCGAGGTATATAATTATTAAGTTTTTATTTGATACTAATTTCACCATAGCTTCTATAGCTTTGGCTTTTATCAATCAGTTAAAAGACAAAAAGTTTCAAATATAATATTAATCCACACGATTGTATTTTTTGTGGAGCTCAATACCAACACGTCTCCGAAACCCAACGGGAGCTATAAGCCCTATAATAGTTTGCAACACTTGTATCACTCGGGATAGTCCTCGCTGCGGTTACGAGCTGTCATTCGTAAACACGGTGGCTACAAGCTGTTGTTCGTGAATGCACAACCTCACTTAAGAACCACATATGTTTCTATGTTTAAAATTCAATTTTTCTTGGTGACGTTAACTGTTTTTATGTCACATATATTCAGGATGATGGTCATTTTTTCCCAAGTTTGTCATAGCAAAAATGGACACCAAATAAATGACTGTTCATAATCACCACATTCATAACTGTTGGGGATGAATCCCTTTTATGGAGGAATTGGTGTGCACATAGCCCCTTGCTCCATGATGTTGAAAATTATGAAGTGAAAGTGGGTGATGGAGTAGACCGCGCGGTCTGGGCGGTCTGAGTCCGCGGCCTGGGCGGATTGATGTTGCGGCCTCGGTGGTCTGGCCAGGATGGACTTGGTGGCTTGGTTGATCTAATAAAGCGGCCTAAGCGGCTTGTCTATGGAGGTCTGGTGGCGGTGCTCAGCTCGGCCTGCGGTTCTGCAGAGCTTGTTCTTGATGTAACCGGGTGGCTTAACAGTGAGTTCGCGGGAAGATGGCGGACTCAGTTGGAGTCCGCGGAATCCGTTACGGCGGACTGGCTTTGGAGTTTGCGAGATCTACATTAGTCCTTTCCAAGTTCTCCGGTGATGCGGTGGGTGATTGCCGCATTCATGGTGGCAGACTGTCCATGGAGTTGGTGGTCTGGCTTCGTGTCTGCCGAGCTCGCGCCAATTGTTGGGTGGGTTGCTGGACTTGGTCACACTATGACAAGTACAGGGTGTTCGCAGTGTCCGCAGAGTCTGCTAGTTACCGGGTGATCTGCCTGTTGGTCTTGGACTTGTGCGGCGGGCTGACGTAGTGTCCGCAGAGTCCGCTGTTGACCGGGCAATCTGCCTGTTGGTCATGGACTCGTGTGGAGGGCTGAGGCGGTGATCTCGAGATGTGCCGACTGTCGCCATGTCCGCATATATCGTGCGGACTGATGTAGTATGGGCTGTGACTGTGTCCTTGTGTTGTGTAGTGTGGCGGACTGGTGCAGTGCTCGCGTGCAGTGCGGGCTGGTATCGTGTCCGCATGTAGCGTGCGGACTGACGTAGTGAATGAGATGTTGCTGTGTCCGCGTGCTGCAATGTGTGCGGACTGGCGCGGTGTCCGTCTGGTAGCGAACTGACCTTGTCTTGGAGCCTGGCGAGTTGGCTGGAGTCCGGACTTGTCCTTGCGCACTCGGCGGACTGGGTTGTACTAGCTGCGAGCTGGGGTGGTGAATCTATTCACTAGGGCAGTGACCAAACTCCTCACCCCGCCCATAAATAGACCCCCCCCCCCCGACACTTATACAGTAACAGAGTGAACAGTTGTACGGCTAGCACTGTGAAGCCGGGCGTCTGGTTCTGATCAAGGTCAGGAAGCAGTGAAGCTTGAGGTTTACAATCAGTGGTTGCAACAGTTCGCACTTGGCGGCGAACCAGTTTTCTCTCCAGCAATTGAAGTCTAAGTTCAATAACCAGGTTGCCGGTCTTGGCGGTCTTGGCGGTCTGTTCATTCAGTTCGGCGACGGCTTGTGGAGTGGGCGTCAACAAAATAACGGGTTGTCTGTGGTTTGTGCGGACTCCGTAGAATCAAAGTAGCTGCAGCGACTTGGTGTCTTAGCGGACTCAGCGGTCTTCGAGGCAGTCTGCCCGTCTTGAAGTTTACCTTTGCTTGTTTTCTCTCATTTATACTTGACGAAATCATGTCTCGCCATATATACCTGGCCTTATAAAGATTGACAGTTGTTAATGCAAGTTCTGTGTTTGCTCTTCATTGTTACTCATACATAGCCCAGTTTATGGTTGAAGTGTTCCTGCGCCTAGTTCTCGTTTTCTGCTTGATCAAGTGATCAGCTTGATAGTTTTGGAAGTGTTTGCTTGATATCAGAACTATCAGTTGATCAGCTTGAGAAATTTCAACATGGTATCAGAGGGAATAGTGACTTGAGCAGTGAGTTGTGATCAACCTCAGATTGTGCTCGACGCTTTGGAAGCTTTGTGATCAGTGGTTGTTTGCAATGAAGGGAGCTTACGGAAGAGGTCTTGACATTGAGCTTCTTACAACAACTAACTTCAAGAAGTGGAAGTCATGTATGAAGAGCTATCTCTTGGGTGAGAAGTTATGGGAGGTCGTCGGTGGTGACGACAAGCAAGAAGTAACTGTTGCTACTGGTATTGCTGAGGAAGTGAGAGTTTGGAGAAGAACTAATGCAAAGGCAGAGTTTGCTCTCAAACGGGCTGTCTCACATGAGCTCTTTGATCACATCTTAGGATGTGAGTCTGCTGTGGAGATTTGGGCAACCATTTATGGTTTGTTTAACAGGAAGAATGTGGCAAGGCTGCAGTTCCTGGAGAATGAGTTAGCTAAGGCAACTCAAGGCGATCTTTCCATCTCGAAGTTCTTTCTGAAGATGAAAAATCTGTGCGCTGAAATATCAGCATTGGATCCTGATGATCCCATCTCTGAAGCAAAGTTGAAGAGACACATAGTTCGCGGGTTGCGGAAGGAATATATGGCCTTTGTGACTTCCGTGCAAGGGTGGACAACTCAACCTTCTCTGCTGGAGCTGGAAAATTTGCTAGCGTCACAGGAGAGCTTGGTCAGGCAGATGTCCGGAATGACTATCTCTGATGGAGGTAGTGAAGCTCTTATTACTGAGAAGAATAAGAAGAAATGGGAGAAGAAGAAGCCTGCTGCTGAAGAAGGGCCTTCAACCTCTTATCAGCAAGAGAGGAGCTCTGCTCCTAAGAAGAACTGGAAGAAAGAGTTGAAGTGCTACAGGTGCAATCAGTCAGGCCACTTCAAGCGCGACTGCAAGGTCAAGTTGCAACCTGGGCATGTTGCAGGCAAGGAAGGAGCTTGTTCCAGTTCTGAGGAAGTCGGGTGGGGAGGAGCTTTCTTGACAAGCACGTGTGTTCGTGCTCTTGACACCGTTGACTAACAAGATGACTGTATAGTCGACTCGGGGTGTGTCCATCACGTCACTGGATATGAGTCGAAGTTCTCATCTCTGCAACTGTTCTTAGGTAACGAAATAATTATTACAGCTGATGATTTTGTTCATTCTGTATAGAAGGAGGGCGTCGTTTCTTTGGATAGTGCTCAGGGTCCACTTACTTTAAGAAGTGTGTATCACGTACCCGACATGAAGAAGAACATCTTCTCGGTGACCAACGCAGTTGACACGATCTTTCATGTTCTGTTTGGCCCAACAGAAGTAAGGTTTCTCCGCAACGTATCAGCGATTAAGGCTGATGTTGCTCATATAGGGAGAAGAGTAAGAGACTTATTTGTCTAATTAACAAGCTCTTATGTTGATCGGATGAGGGCCAATGATAGCGCGGCTATCTGGAATGAGAGACTATGCACGTAGGATGGACAAGCTGAAGGTTGTGTCAATGAGGAGCCTGGTGAAAGGCTTGTCGAAGTTGTCCTCCTACAGAGATGGCCACGTTTGCGTGGGATGTCAGTACGGTAAGGCTCATCGCCTTCCGTTTGATAAGTCACAAACGAGGAGCAAGACACCATTGAAATGCATTCATGGTGACTTGATGGGGCCAACAGTCACCACTAGTCTTGGAGGCAGCAAATACATGCTGGTTTTGATTGATGACTACTCAAGATACACTTGATGTATTTCATGAAGGATAAGTCGACAACATTCCAGTTGTTTGTGGAGTTCAAGGAGCTAGTGGAGGGCCGGCTTGGCTTGCAAATCAAGAAATTCAGATCAGACAACGGTGATAAGTTTGTCTCATCTGAGTTTTCTAACTTCTGCAGGAAGCACGAGATCCAGAGAGAGCTAACTTGTGCTCATACTCCACAACAAAATGGAGTAGCAGAGAGGAAGATTCGTCACTTAACGAAAACTTTCAAGTGCTGGCTTCATGCAAAGGGCATTCCTAGGTCCTTTTGGGCAGAAGGAATGGCCTGCACAACATATGTCATCAATCAGATGCCTCTAAGTCCGATCAACATGAAGTATCCTGTGGAAATGATGTTCAAGGAGAAGCCGAGTGTGGAGCACCTTCAGGTGTTCGGATCAACCTGCTATGTTCACATCTCAGATGCTCAAAGGACCAAACTTGATGCAAAGGCAAGGAAGCTTGTCTTCGTAGGCTATGATGAGCGGAAGAAGGGTTAGAAGTGCATGGATCCTGTGACAAGGAAGTTCTTTGTTTCAAGAGATGTTGTCTTTGATGAGCTGACGTCATATGGAGGTGACACTGTTGAACTGCAGGAGAGCAGGGTTGATGAAGGGCAGGAGGAAGCTGCTGAAGATTTTCAGGTGAGCTGTCTGTGTCACTAGGAGCTCCGGTTATTTCAAGCTCTGGGGCTGAAACTTCTGGTTCGGGAAGCAGGGGAGCGATGCTCCAAGTGTGCCCGAGAATAGATTTGGTGCTGAAAAAGCAGTGGTGGTGGTGAGCAAGGAGCAGCCTCTTCAGAGATCAAAGAGGACCATTAAGCCACCAGCTCGGTATTGCGAAGGAAACACGGTGAGCTTCGTTACTTGTTTCTTCACAGACCCCTTGGATGAGCGGGACCCTTCAAAGTTTGAAGAAGCTACTGGAGTAAATGAGTGGGTTGATGGCATGGATGAGGAGATGACTGCCCTCAAGAAGAATGAAACTTGGGACTTGGTGCCAAAGGTGGATGACGTTACTCCTGTTACTTACAAGTGGGTCTATAAGCTGAAGAAGAAGGCAAATGGAAGAATCGAGTGGTACAAGGCTCTCCTTGTAGCTCGGGGGTTTTCAAACAGTACGGCGAGGACTATGATGAGACGTTTAGTCCGGTGGCGAAGATGACTTCAGTATGAGTGGTGATAGCTTCAGCGGCTTGCCAGGGTTGGAAGATGTGGCAGCTGGACGTAAATAATGCTTTTCTTTACGGGGAGATTGACAAGGACATCTTCATGGATCAGCCACTCGGGTACATATCTGAAGAACATCTGGACTACGTCTGCAAGCTCCGAAAAGTTCTTTATAGGTTGAAGCAGGCTCCTCGAGCCTGGTATGGGAAGATTGCAGAATACCTCCAGTTCTACGGTTATATAGCTTCAAACTCAGACTCGAGCCTCTTAGTCAAGAACAAGGGGGAGCTTCTAGTCCAAGTGTTGTTGTACGTGGATGACATGATCATCACGGGGAAACTCCAAGGAGGAAGTAGCTAGGCTCAGGGCAGAGCTAGCTATCAGGTTCGAGATGAAGGATCTGAGTGAACTCCACCATTTCCTTGGACTAGAGGTGGAGAGGAAGGAGAGCGGCATACTCGTGTCCCAGAAGGGCTCTGCGGAATGGATCGTTTAGCGATTTGACATGCAAGAGGGGATGAGTAGCTCTACTCCATTCGATTCAAGCATCAAACTTCGGCGCGATGAGGGGAGGATTCTTCCGGATCCTTTGGTGTTTCGGGCTCTAGTTGGGAGTCTTATTTACCTGATGATTACAAGACCATACATTGCTTATGCGGTTGGCCGAGTAAGACGGTATATGGCAGAACCCAGGAATCCTCATCTGATGGCGGCTAGGAATATCTTAAAGTACGTGAAGACCACTTCTGACATGGGTCTCCTGTATAGGAGAGGCACAGAGTTTGTTCTTCAAGGATACTCGGATACTGATTACGGGGGAGATTCAGACGACTGGAAGTCAACATCCGGTAACATCTTCACTTGTGGATCAGAGAATATTTCTTGGTGCAGCAAGAAGCATGACTCAGTGTCCGTGTCTACTACGGAAGCGGAATACATGGCTTCGGCCTTGGCAGCTCGGGAAGTCATCTGGCTTAGAGGATTAGTAGAAGACGTCTATGAAGAATTACATGGTCCTACTCTGCTGAGTGGTGACAATGAGAGTGCCTTGAAGCTGGTGAATAATCCAGTTTGTCATGCTCGGACCAAACACATCGAGATTGAGCACCACTTCATACGGGAGAAGGTGTTGGAGGGATCTTTGATGGTGGAGATGCCACTACAAGAAAAACATGAATTAGCAACGAAAATTAGAAAAACTAACTAGTTTGTTGCTAATTAGCAACGAATTTAGCAACACATAAAATATTTGTTTTTAGCTACAAAAATATCAACGAAAATTTTTGTTGCAAAAATAGCAACGAAATATTTTGTTGCAAAATACTTATTGCTAAATTGCAACGAAATATTTCCTTTCAAAAATCTCATGCTAATATTTTTGCATTAAATATTTATGGAGGGAAATTTTTGTTTCCCTCCAATTTATTTAATTAGCCTTTTTAATAAAAAAAACTTACATGAGATATTTAATAGAAGACCTAGTGTCGGCTGTCCCCAAATCAAGCCCAATTCTTCACTCTTCCGTTCAATCAAGCCGATCTCCTCTCTCTCCCGTGAAATCTTGTCGAGCTGCACTTTCTTCCGTGCAATCTCGCCACCAAGATGGAATAATAACGATATTTTTTTTTGCAAAATAGCAAAAAAAAAGTATTGCAAAATATTTTTTGTGGAAAAAAATTATTTTTTACAAAAATGTCATTTTATTTTTTCTTACAAATAATAATATTTTTTTTTCTCTATCCCCTTTCATAAAACATATTTGTTGTCTATATATATTTATAAAATAGTATCAATTATTTATATTTAACAAAATAAAAAATATTTAATTCTTTATATAATTTATATTTTTATAAATTATTTAAGTACTTATATATATTTATAAATTATTAATATTCAATAAAATAATTATAAATATATATAAATTATATAAAGAATATATATTATAAAGAACAATATAAATTATAAATATATAGGAATATATATTTATTTAATATATATATATATAATATATATATATATATATATATATATATATATATATATATATATATATATATATATTTTATATAACGAACTATAAATATATATTGTATAAATATATATTTATATTTGTTTATATAATTTTATAAGCAAAGAAGTGTTATAATTAAATAAATGCTTAAATATGTATATAATGTTTATATATATATAAATATTGTCATTTACAAATACATAAATATTTTAGATCAGTTGGTATTAACGGTTGGTCTGTTTGTGATAGGTCTCAGGTTCAAATCTCAGTGATTACAAATAAATGAATATTTTTTTATTGTATATAAAAGTTATTTTAATCTAATGAAATTATTAAATAAAATGACAAATATTAGCTACGAATAATTTGCTTGCTAAAAAATCCTTGCATTATAGAAACGAATAATTTCGTTGCTAAAATTAGCTACGAGTATATTAGCTACAAAATTTTTTTTTCTAAATTCGTTGCTAATTAATATTAGCAACGAATTTAGTTATTTAGCAAGGTATTTAGCTCATTGCTAAATGTAGTTTTTCTTATAGTGCATGTGCGGAGTGAGGACAACATCACAGACATCTTCACGAAGCCGTTGCCGAAGGTGCTGTTTACACAGTTACGAGGATTGCTGGGCTTGATCAGCACTTCTCACTTCAAGGGGGAGTATTGAAAATTATGAAGTGAAAGTGTGTGATGGAGCAGATCGCGCGGTCTGGGCGTTCTGAGTATGCGGCCTGGGCGGACTGATGTTGCGGCCTGGGTGGTCTGGCCAGGATGGTCTTGCTGGCTTGGTTGATCTAATAAAGCGGCCTGAGTGGCCTGTCTATGGCGGTCTGGTGGCGGTGCTCAGCTCGGCCTGCGATTCTGCAGAGCTTGTTCTTGATGTAACAAGACATCTTAGCAGTGAGCTCACAGGAAGGTGGTGGACTCAGTGGTGTCCACAGAATCCGTTATGGCGGACTGGCTTTGGAGTTTGCGAGATCGGCATTGGTCCTTGCCGAGTTCTCCGGTGATGCGGTGGGTGATAGCCGCATTCATGGTGGCAGACTGTCCATGGATTTGGCGGTCTGGCTTCGTGTCCTCCGAGCTCACGCTAGTTGTTTTGTGGGTTGCTGGACTTGGTCACACTGTGTGACAAGTTCAGGGTGTTTCGCAGTGTCCGCAGAGTCCTTTGTTGACCGGGCGATCTGCCTGTTGGTCGTGGACTTGTGCGGTGGGCTGACGCAGTGTCCGCAGAGTCCGCTGTTGACTGGGCAATCTGCCTGTTGGTCGTGGACTCATGTGGCGAGCTGAGGCAGTGATCTCGAGCTATGCGGACTGTCGCCATGTCCACGTATATCGTGCGGACTGATGCAATATGGGCTGTGGCTGTGTCCGTGTGCTGTGCAGTGTGGCGGACTGGTGCAGTGCTCGCCGACCGCCGCTCCCTTCACCGGCATGGTCGCTAGAGGTGTGGTCATCCTTCTGTGGCGGTCCTTCCCCGCAGTCTGATCTCTCCGACACGATCATCGCCGCCCATTTTGTGAGTAACCACTCATTAACCATCATTGTTAGTGGAGGAATATTTTAATTAAAATATTGGTGTACGTATAACAAATTCGATGTCATATATACGCACCCCTAACTATACTAAAAAATAATTATGTTGGTGATTACGGTGTGCGGATAGCCGCATAACCACCGTATCTACATCCCGAAAGCTATAAAAGGAGACACAGAACTCCTCATTTCTCAACTCTTCACTCCACAACTTTCTCCTTCCTCAGGCAATAGCTCTGCCGGATTTCTCCAACGAACCATCTTCAAGCCGCATTCAAGCTATCTTCAAGCCGCATTCAAGCCGCATTCAAGCCGCATTCGAGCCATCCCAAGCCACCACTGTTTCGCCAAAGCCCGCCTAGATCTGCGACAAGCATCGAGAATGAAGATCCCGCGACAACAAGCGCACTCCGTTCATCCACGCCCTTTCCACAAACAGGCCTCGTGCAGGGCAGCCTGTTGTCCGCCACGAGCTAGCAACTCTCTCTCTTTCACCTCAGAAGTGTAACGAGAAGCGACTTGTCGCTCTCAATTCTCAGTGAAAGTTGTAACCGCCAACAGATAATGAAGGTCGATCAACATAGACCCAATCGCGTGGTTTTTTTACCTAGTTGATGGGTTTTCCACGTCAAAATATCATGTGACCTACTCTTTGACTTTTTGACTAATTGTGTGCTCGACCGCTCTTGGGCTAAGACGGTCGAATTTAAACTAGTTTAGGAGCGCCAAATTAGATCGCAACAACTGTCACTGTCGTGCGTAACCGATCATAATTGATAATTGGCCAAATGTTAAATAAAGTAATATTATGAAACTCAAATGATGGCCAAGTTATCTATGCAACAAACCAAGTGCCTCAACCAGGTTTTATTACCGAATTACTGTGTATTAAAATTAGAGGCACTATAATGGCTCGGGTCCAGAAACCCGACCTGACTGGCCCAATTTTAGCCTAGGCCCAAGCTAAGCCTAGGGGCCCTAAACTGGGCCAAGGCCAGGCAGTGACAGCTGTGCTTAACCGGCCACCTATAGCCGAGGCCATCCATTTTATGTTGGGCCTAGCTAAAATATGCCTAGGCCTGGATTCAGCCCAGGCCTTTTTGGTGCACCTAATTGGGATACCATAGTCCAGTTATTTTTTTAACAAATAACTTAGGAAAAAAAATTCAAAAAAAAAAACACTTTTTAAATTTTATGTCAATACTATATAAGGTTTTGAGAACCGGACCGGAGATCGAACCGGTGAGATCAAAAGTTCAAGATCCGACCGATTGGACCAGGGTTGGACCGGAATTGAACTGCGATGTTGTATTATACATTTATACTATTATTTTAGTAAACTTTACAAGTGTAAAATTATAAAATAAACTACAAAATCATTACAGCAAACGTTATATATTTATGTCATATTGTCAGAAGTTAAAACATATTACATATCATGAAACACAACATTAAATAATAATTTTTGTTGGATTGAACCGTGAATTTAAATCAAACATAATATGATTGGTACTTTAAATCAGATAAGACCAATTGCATTCCAGTCCATTTGTTAGTTTGTTTAATCATAAAATGAAATAAAATTATAAGGAGTGAGCTGAGTGGCAAGAGTTTCTTAATAATAAATGAAATTATAAGGAGTGTTAGTGCAGCACGGGGAAGGAGAAGAAGTGAAGAACTACACATTGATGCCAACAGTGTGTTGAGAAAAATCCTTATGATTTAACTTAATAAATTATATTTAGTGATTTTACATCATATGTCTATTACTCATGATGTATAGAGAAGTTAATTTGGTCTTAGATGACCTAGGGTGTCATTGATATAAAAGATATATACAAGACATACTGAATTGAAGAGAAAAATTATAAATTGTCAACATGCGTCGACTAGATCTCGATGCAACATCGATTGAAATTCGACGTTACTTTGAATAGAAGTCAGAGCAACTTAATCTGGATAAGTCGACGATACTTAAAGATTAAATCGACGTATGCTTCGACATGATATCGACGGAACGTCAACTACAATGATTTTCATACAGATAGTCAGAAATCGATGTTGCTTCGACTAGAACTCGACGTTACGTCGACTGGATTTTTTAAAAGAATTTATTTTGTGGCTTCAATTTAATTTAAATCACCAATGAGTTTTACATAACAGATTTTTGGAGACGTTAGAGACCGTCGATATATATATATATATATATATATATATATACTATATATATATATATATATATATATATATATATATATATGATGAGTAACAAAGAAACAGATATACATATAAGAGGACTATTATAGTTTATCATATTGATTATCAATCAGCAGGCGATAAAAAAAATATATCAGATCGTGGGAAGATTGAATTCGACAGAGTAAACTTGGAAGATGATCATCATCAATTGAATCTCATCCAATATCAGTCGATGGTTTGATAGTTGCTGAGTCTGATTAAAGAATTAGCACTTCTTTTTGAGAGGAAATTGCATCAAATT